>VXBQ01004321.1:0-27202 GCA_013400175.1 Phainopepla nitens | reverse complement strand
TTTTTTTTTTTTTTTTTTTTTTTTTTTCTGATCAGGACATTGCTCTTCAGTCTTGATGTTATACCCATTACCGAACAAGAGCTCTCCGCGTTTCATCAGAACTATAAATTTATATATATGGCTTTGGAGGAGAAAAATCCTTTTCCAGTACAACTAAAACACATAAATTCATTTACTGCATCCCATTAGAAGTCTCCTTGCTTTTACCAAGTACCAGATGTGTTCAAGAGAGACACAGGAAGTCCCAATTGATTTCTTGTACATTGGAGCCTATTCAGAACTTTCTCTTTATTAGTGGAAAACATACTTAGGATTGTAAGAATCCTTCCTTTATTTGAAACAAACACAAAAACCTTACCTGAAACAGGTGTGGTTTGTTTATTAATAAATAGAGAAGCTATTTTCAAGCTTCTTGTTCTTTCAGCCTTAGTGAGACTAGCAGCAGAGTCTGGATGATTTAATTCTTGTGTGATCACACATATAAAAGGCTTACACTAAAAAAAAAAAACAAAGCAGAAATTCATTTGCTTTCTACTGATGAAAAAGCGTTCTGCGGAATGTCTCTTCTCATTTTCCGTGTCTCTCTTATGATCCCTCCCATTCATCTTGTCTATAGGCAAGGCAGACTTTAATAATCCCTTCTCATACGTGTGTCTTTCTAAGCCTCTAATCACTTTCATCATCTGCCCTTGAATTCCCTTTATTTCTTAAACTCTTCAGTAGGTTTAGAGGAAATGACAAAGGAACCTAAAAGGATTAAAAATAAACAAATAAAAACCCAAAACAGAATACCCCACCAAAGCAAACAAATCAAACAACAAAACCCCACCAAGTCTAACCAAAACAAAAACCTGCTCTACCCACGCTTTTAGGAGATGGGGAGATTTAATCTCCTGGTGTTCTTTTAAATACAAAGATCACTTTGGAAGACATGTCTGTTCTGGGGTCTTCTAGCCTGTAATCAAACCTCACAATATTTTGTACTCTAAGACCTTACACACATTTTTCCCCACAGCTCCCTCAGGTTTGGACATAAGACGAAAATAATATGCTGAGACAATCTTGCTAGGACCTCCAAGCTTTGGTTTTAAATCCACAGTGTAATTAGAAATCTGTGAAAGCTGTCCAAGGGTAGCCTGCATGATCCAGGGCTATTGGAAATAAGAGAGAAGCCGTAAGTGTAATATGAACCCAAAAAGTCTGACTAGTTTGTTAGAACTGAAGAAAAGCCTGGTTTGTTCATTTATAAAACAGTAAACTATTGATTATTTTGTCCGTTTAGAACTGTTAGAAAAACTTCTTACTTTTTTATTCCCTAGTGCCAGGAAGCAATAAAGAATGTTAGGAAGTTTCCAAAGTTGTTATCTTTTTCATTTCTTCCCTAACCCAAGAAGACAGTGTTAAAGAATAGGTAGAATGAGGGACGCATCTTCTTTTTAAGGTTTAAACTGATTCTAAATTTTGAATTTTTATACTTAGACCTTTCATAATTTTTGGTTTTCACCAGGAAAATGCATATCTCTAAAGACCATAGAGACTTCTTTCCTTTAGTGTGCTGTTGATCCATTCTCATTGCAGTAGATGGTATTGCTTACAGGACTGGGGAATTCTTATCACCTTTTAAATGTTGGGTATATGCATAGAAAAAATGTCACTGCTGGAAAATTGGCAGCCTTCTGATTTGCTTTCCTTTTGAAGGACGTGAAATTGTTCTTCTGTCAGGTGGCCAGCAGTGATGCTGGGGGATGGCAAGAGCTCTAGATCCCTGCCTTGCTTACTGTCATCATCTCCATAGGTAAGGCTTTCACTAGGCACCACCCAGTGCAAGGTCTGCACAAAGGCTGAACCTTCAAGGCTTTGGTGCATTTGACATCTAATCTTGTCCAAGCTAAAAAGATTCCCACTGCACATTGTCCCGTTTTGGTTCTTTTGGGAATATTAACAAGTGTGCAGCTTTCATCTTCACCCCCACAGTAAGTATGATTTTTGGGAAAGTCTTGTATGGGAGATGAATTTCTATTTAGTGCTGGGGAATGGTGGAACATTATTCTCCCTTTTCACTTAGGTATCCATGCGGAGAAACTTTATAAAAGAGCATTGCAGTATTTACTACTGAAAGTTTTCTGTTCTTCTCTTAGCCTGAAAGAGGAAGAATTAAGATGCAAAGCCAAAAATTAACCTGCTGATCTAAAGCCTTTACATATGGGACCAAGTATGTACTGGAATCTTTGAACTTTACCAGACACTCAGCAAGTGAGAACTCCTCTAAAGCATTTTTTAATATCATCATACATAATCTGAGCTTTAATTTAGAGACAAGAAGGAGAGTGAAGGGATGTCTCTACCAGGTGAGGTATAAAGAATAGCTGCAAATTGTGAACTGTGATGCTGTAACTGTAGAAAGCTGAAATGAGGCTTTTTGTTTTCAAAAAAAATTACAGAAAGCATCATATTGAGAGCTCGCTCACTTCATTATTGTTCTGCTTAGGGGTTGCAACTGGATGAAATTCCAGAGGGCAGAAGTTTTGGAAACCACTGGTACTAATATTTTCTTATTTATCTCTGTATTGGACAGAGTATTTCAGTGGACCTTTAATATTAAGTATTTAGCATCAATTCTTGATAATTCTCAGTTAACCTTTACTATAGTAGACATCTTTTCCTTGGCTTTTCCTATTTGTGTACAGTTTAGGCAACAGTTGCCTTCCTTTGTAAATATTTGTTTCAGTGGCTCTGGATGAAGGAGTTATGCTGGAGATGCGAAGAATTGACATTGTGCTATTGAATTAAAATAAAAATGTGATTCAGGTAGCGCTGAGTTAATTGGAAACTTTTGGTTAACATCAGGGGCCTATGGAACCAATCTGAGATGAATTAAAACAGATTTATGGAAACTTCTCTATATATGAAGTGTTCTTTACAGGATGAGAGATGCTACTTCCAGTTGATATTACAGTTTCCTTTAGCTTAAACCAGGATGGCATAAGTGGGTTTTTAACTTTGTTTTTGCTTTGCAAATAAGTGGTCTTGTAGTGGTTTTGACTAAAAATGTATGGAAACCTGTTTAGTTTCCTGGCAAAGACTGTGATAAAAAGAGCAGCCACTGTGTGTGCATCTAAGGACTGCAGCAATTAAACACTCTAATTATCTATGTCGTGTGTTTTTTTTTTTTTGTTAAAGTTAATGGCTTTCAAAACAGCTATGACATGATTGGCTTCTCAAGCAATAAATAAGATTTTTTTTTTATTGACTTGCTCCACCTGTTTAAAGCAAGCCATTTCAGTTGAAGATGAAGCATTATGATGAAAGTTGGTGTTTTAAAGATAGGGAGAATGGCAATGTTCTGTAGTTAGTTTATGTATACAAGAGGTGTTGATTTACAAGGTTAGAAAAAGCATTAAGTAGAGTTAGTGGAAGTATAAGACTTCCATTCTTAAATAAACAAACCAAACCTGATATTGCCTACTGCCACCTAAAAAGCAAGTAACACAGCTTACAGGAAATGTGAGGAGTCAGGGTTTTGGGGTCATGGGATTATTAAATCTAAGGGAATTTCTAAGTGGGCTTTAAGTGCTAGACTACAAGAATTACTGTTACAAGAAGAGAAGCCTTGTTAGGGCAAGTTGATGTAGCAGGTTTCTCTGGTTTTACAGCATTCACTCCCTTTATTCCAAGTTATTCTAGTACATGTAATACAGAAATTAGAATTCAGCTAGTGCTCATTGTTCAAATGCAAAAATGATATAAATATGCAGAAAATATGCTGCTTTATACCAGCATGTCTGTACAGGTGAGTGATGTGCAAAGATCAAACTGACAGACCAATTACTACTGACTCTTAACATTTTTCCAATTCAGGGCAGTACAGTTTAGTGGCATAGCATACTTTGAGTGTGCTGCAGACTTGCTAGGTTTCACTGCTTCACCCTCACTTCCTAGGAAATTAATATGCATGAAATGGGAGCTGGCTGTGGGACTCCAGTGGCCATTGACTGTGTTTTGCATTATTGTAGACAAGAAGCTTTGGTTGAAGGTTGCAAGGATAGGTGGAAGCTCTGGAACTTAGTAGGATCAAACCCAGTACTAGTCTGAAAGAGACATTTAGTGTTAGAAGAATTAAATTAACAGGTGTTGTTAGTAAGAGTTGCCTAGGTCAGTTGTGAGGACCGTTCTTACCTAAGAAAGACCAAAACAGACTTGACTGTTCACTCGTTCACGACTGCTTCTCCAGCCTGCTGCACTGCAGGATGCTGCCTTCACCTTGACAGCTTTTCTCAAGCTGCTCAGAGCTGTCTTGTACCAAGTCCATGAGGGGCACCCAGCCTGGGGCTCCTTCACCCTCCCTGTGGCCTTGCTGTGCTTAGAGATGCTGCACCTGGCCCGTGCCATGCTCCCTCACTCCCTGTACTGCGGCTGAGGGGCAGGGGAAGTGTGGGTGTGACTGGGCAGCTCTCAGCAGCTTTGGACACGTTCAGGGCAAAAGCAAGGAATGGAGAAGATAGCAGGGAAACATGATGAAGAGAGGAATGGAGGTGGAATTTCATGGCTTAGCGTAAAATAGATTCACTGCCCAGAACAGAGACCCTTCCAAAGACCAGGTGTAATTTTCTTTTTCTGCTTCTTTAGTCCACACAGATGACTTGAAAACAAAATGTTTCAGTATTTGATACTGCTCCAGCTACTGATACATGTGCATAATATGGGACTGTGTGGCTCTTACTATGTTAGGCATCTTTGTTTTACTAGAGGTTTCGGCGGGAGTAATGTAATCCTGTGTCATGGTTGTCCCTGATATGTTTTGTCAGAGCAGCATAGTGTCTCTTCACATTATCAGGTTTCTAATTCATTTCTTCTCCCATCCCTGCCATGTCCAGGGAAAGAGGCTATCTTTACCTTAAGGAAGAAATCTGGCTACATCTTGTCACCTGTATCCAGTCCTTTTTTGGAGCAAATAACAAAGTTTCACCTTGACGAGAAAAAGAATTACAGCCTTCTCCTAAAACAAAAGTTAAAAATATGTTCTTAGTTGTCTCTTTTAAAGCCAGATAGTAAATGATAGCTGATTCAAGCTGTCAGGCTTCTGATCTGCTAAAATGGGTCCACGAAAGGTTTACAGTGTGTTTGCCATACTCTTATGTTGTTGTCCTGATCAGCTTTTTGTGCAGCTCTCTACAGCAGAACCCTTTCTTCACATGTGAATTGATGTAATGGGTGACTGAGGCCCTTGAGATACACAGCGTCATCACAAACAGGTACTGCTGGTTCTGGTGATGGCCTTTGATCTGTACTATGCAAGTGGTTTGAATTTAGTGTGCTTTTGTACCAGAGGCATGGGAAGGCTGGGGACGAGAGAGAGAGCAAAAGCATTTATAGACAAGACCTGAGGAAGATTTAAGAAAAAGGTAAAAGTGAAGACAGTGAAAAGTTTGATGAGCAGTGAGAGCTTCTCTTCTGGTTGCCAATAGCTATATGAAAAAATTCTGAGACTGTCCTTGTTGGCTCTTGCATGTTTTGTTCCCATAAACTGTATGGATGTGATTATGAGTAATTTGTCTTGGGAAGCACGAAGGAGCATTAAGAGCTAGATGCTTATTCTTACTCATAAAAGGAAGTGTGCCATTGTCAGGTTATTCCTTTGTGTCTTTCCAGTGTTAACTCCTATGGTATCCTCTCTCAAGTGCAAAGAGAGATCCTATTGAGCAAATCTTCTGTTGCTGATATTTAAAAAATTGGTTTCAATGCTTTTCTACCTGAGGGACATCACTGTGTCTTGCAACACAAATTTAATGTAGAAAAATGTGCACCCATAGTTTTTATGAGCTTTTTTTTTGCCTCCAAGGAACTCTAGTTCTCTTTTTTCACAAAGTAACTGGAAGGGCCTGAATAGCAGCTGAGTTCAGGAAGATGAATAAGACATGACTTAACAAAGCTTGATCTGAAAGTGATAGAGGGAAGTCTTTGGTGACCTTCATACAACTTGGTGTCGTTCTTTGTATTCATTGATGCCAAAAGCTATGATATTTTTGAGGATTTAGGAAGCTGGGCTTTGAGTGCAGGAGCTTACAAATTGCTCTTTCGAAAGATGTTTTGAGCTATGTTGCCACTTTTCATGCATACTTTAGGTGGGATTTCTTGGTTTTTAGTGACTTTGCATATTACACTGTAGCCTATGTACAAACTGCTCTTTAATTTTGAAGACTTTCTCTTGCAATAAAGATACAGCCACTTGTGGAGTTTTGGAACAAATAGCCCAGGCCTTTTTGAGTTACTCCTTTTTGGACTTGAGAGAGTCAGCTAGAGTAATCTTTGTTTGTACTATGCCATTATGCAGTGTGGCACTTAATGTCTGAGAAGGCTGAAGTTCAGTGATTTCCTTGAAGAAAATCTATGTTTTGAAATGAAGTCTAGAGCAGTGGTGACAACTATAGCCTCAGGCTCTGGTGACATGGGCTCTGTCAGGCTACTGTGACAGCTCTCAGCCCTTGTGTAACGGTGGGAGTCGTTTAACCTCTCTGAAGAGAGTGTGGTTTCTCCCAACATGCGCAGGGGAGAGGATAAATGCTGTGAAGGATACCTGTTTCGGAATTATTAGCCACCCAAGTGGATACTTCAAGGAAAAGCCACCTCTTACTATTTTTGGGCTTCTGAAAATATACAGTGAATGCATGTTACTGCTTTCCACATTAGGCAGCTTTTAAGACTATGTATAGGTGCTTCTTCCCCCCAGATTGTGTAAGTCTTGAGTAACAGTTTGAAATTGGTCATTTTCTCTTAAGGCAGCTGTGCACCCTTTGTAGTCCAGAGCAGGAAAGCATTTGCAGTGATCTGTCTAATCTCTGTTGATTTTGAGGAAGCTCATACTACATCACTTAAAGCTGCATACCTAAAGCTTGGCAAAACTAAATCTAGTCTAAATAGCTGTGGCAGTGAATACTGCAAACACTGCATAAAAGATGCAAGTTTCCCTAATTTTCATGCATTATAGAACTAGATGTATGTATTGAATATCTAGACATCTGTGCCAAATTACTCTTGAGTGGGACTTAAAGTTCTTTTTACTAGGCAGAAAAGCAAAATAATTTTCTGGCTTTCCCTCTTACACAGTGCTTTCTTAATGTTACTGATTCTTCATTTCACTTATGCATAATTGTTTTAGGAAAACTTAAAAAAAACCCACTGCCTTTTTGCCAGCTTTGCCATTATGCAAAAAAACCGTTGGTCTCTGATCGTTCAGAAATTTGGCAGTACAGGATGTTACCTTTCCTTTCCCATTGCTTTTTTATATATAAAGGAGGAAAAGTGAAAAAAATACCGATATGTGACTTGGAAAGAAGGAGAGGACTCTTTAAATTTACCTTATTGTTCCTGCAAGGATGTCTGATTCTGGGAAAAGAAAGGCCGATGATTATTTTGTAGACTCCCAGATAAGATGGCTTTAAAATATCTCTGTCGTGGTTTAACCCCAGGCAGCCACTTGCTTATTCCCCCTCCAGTGGGACTGGGGAGAGAATGGGAAGGGTAAAAGCTGGAAAACTCATGGGTTGAGATAAGGACAGTTCAGTAGGGAAAGGAAAAGCTGCATGCAGATAAAGTGAAACAAGGAATTAATTTCACTGTATCCAGTTGACAAGCAGGTGTTCAGCCATCTCCAGGAGAGCAGAGCCCCACCAGTTACTTGGGAAGACAAATGCCAGCACTCTGAATGTCTCCCCTCTCCCTCCTTCCTCCCCCCCTTAATATAGTGAGTATGATGCCGTGTGGAATGGAATATCCCTGTGGTCACTTGGGGACAGCTGTCCTTGCTGTGTCTCCTTCCAACTTCTCTTGCAACCCCAGCCTTACTGCCAGTACAAAAAGCAGAAAAGGCCTTGGCTTTGTGTAAGCCTTGCTCAGCAATAACAAAAACATCTTTTTATTATCAACCCTGTGTTCAGCACAAATCCAAAACAGAGCCCCATACCAGCCACTGTGAGCAAAATTAACTCTGCTCCAGCCAAAACCAGCGCACTCACATAGAGTTAAATTCACTTTATTCATATCTCTTGCACATTGCAGTAAGTGCTCTAATTTCTATTTTTAAGAGGAATTTTTTTCTCTTTGATTTCATCCAGTATTATTTGCTAATTTTAGGGGTTTGAACTCCTCATGGTTTAGTGAGACAAAATTTTAATAGATGTGTCTGAATTCTTATTTAAAATTTATCATGTATGTTTCTGTGTAGGGCCAAATACGTTGCTTATGATGTGGCTGTTTGGGTGACTAGCAGTCTGGTGGACTAATAAATACATACTTTAGTGAAGGTAGGGTTAGTGAATTGGAAATGGAAAGAAATTCTCCTTCCAGTATGATTTTGATCAGTCTTATGTCATAATATACTGAACCACTGTATCAGTGTGGTTTAAGGTTGCAGAGCAGCTTGGAAATATTTTATTTGAACCGAGCTTATGAAATTCCTATGTAAGGAGCAGTGAACTTTCCATATATTTTACTAGCCTACACATGAAGCAATGTCTTTAATTACTGTAATAATTACTCTTTGCTAAATTTGGGAAAGCTTTGATTTTAGAGTGTAATGCCTTCTACCATTCACTGCTGTTATTAACATATTATCAAGATCCAGTTCTGAGGCTTCTGTGATAAACTTGCGTGGTTTACTAAACTTTTTTTTCTTCTTGGAGCAGGCAGGTCTATCTGTTGTCATTATCTTTGCAACAGCAATAAGATTTAGGAGACTGTCATGTTAACAAAGGTACAAAGTGTCGTCAACTCAACAGCTCATTTCCAAATGCAAAAACCCCTTGACATTTTCACAACAGATGTGCTTGGGTTTTTTGAACGATGAATGCTCAAAAGTATTCCTTATGCTCAGCTTCCCTCTGTCAGCACTACAAGCACCATGGGCAATCCAATTTATGAGTCTTCTGGCTAAAATCATGGTGTTACATGCAAGAGCAGAATCCATTTAGCCACTGAAATACTAACATTTTGAATAAAAATCATTAATTCATGTTACTATTGTAATTCACACTGGCCATTAAATCCCAAAAGAGGATACGTCCTGAGCCAGTATCAGTGCGTTAGCTCACAGATGAACACTTACTAACAGCAACTTCCTAATCTTCATAGCCCTTACCTCTGTTCTGCCACTTTTGTCCTTTCATAATGATGTTGATAAACTACAATATCTGCACAAATTTCCTCAGAGATGAAAAACTGAACTGCAGGGACTGGTATGAAACGTAGGTCCTGGAGAAAAAGAAAAATAATATCATTCTACGTCATTCACATGATGTAATTTAGCAGTATTTTTTTTCCCACAAACAAAATGTTGGAGGAAAAGGTTACTCAGATTTTTTAAGATAAATACAGTATTTGTCCTTCCGTTCTGTTTGTGCTCATTTTTGTAAAAGGAAAAGAAAGGTTGCGTACAATAAAATATGGAAAAGGTATAAATATTTTATATGTTTGTAATGTATGTCACCTATGTGCCAGTAACAAGGAGGAGCAGTTGGGTGTAGAAGAGAAAGATCTAACTGCAGGTAAAGAGAGTACATCAGCATAAAATTTTTATTCGTGGTAGTTTTCAAATTACTTTCCAAAACTGAGGAACAGCAAAAATACATTACTCTTGGAAAGGAAGCTATAAAGTTTATGAATGTAATTCAATGTTAGGAGCAAGGAATTTCTTTTAAGTCCTTTGTTTCTCTCCTGGAAATTATTTTACATGATTCCTGAGGCTTGTTTAAGAATTATATTCTGCCTAGTAAATATGACAGGAGAGTAGAGGGCTTCAAAGGTAATGAGCCCAGACATGTTGTGAAAATGATTTTCATGTGTCCTCATGAGGCACCTATCCATTCTCGTAGGGAGTGGAAGTCACAGATAAGTTTCCTATTATCCACTGGCTGGCATGCCAGTCCATCAGCAGGCAGACAGTTTAAGATTATCCAGAGAATATGCTTTCTTGCCCATTTGTTGGGTCAGAAAGGTTTTGCAAGGGACACTACTGAAGTTGAAGCCATTGTAAAGTACAATTACAGACACTGGGGCAAGCAGAAAATACTCAATAGTGTTTTGGGGGCATAAAAGAATCTGAGGGGTGGGGTGAGGAGATCTGGGAAGGTGTTGCTGGTGTTGTTGCTTTAGGAAATAAATATAAGAGCCGTATGTTACCACATTCCATTGTTTTTGCTGAACTAATGTTTCCGTGGGATTGTGAGGGATGACACAGCCGACTGTCCCTGCCTCTTCTTCTCTAGCAGTTCACATGTGTCCAAGGGAATACAGCAGTTGTTCTATTCTGCTGTTCTAAGAGAGCTGAGCTAAGGCTCAGATCTCGAAGTGGTGCCTATTCAGCCACTGATTAGGTGTAATGTGTGCCCTCTGATCACAGAAGCACAGACTGGCTTGGTTTGGAAGGGACCTTGAAGATTACCTACTTCCGACTCTTCTGCCATGGGTAGGGAACCTTTCACTAGCCCACGCTGATCAATGCCCTGTGCAGCCTGGCCTTGATGTGACTGATAGCAGCTCTGTCTGTGCCATGGAGCTCTGCCACAAAAGGCAGCTTTATATTCTAATTTGAATGAAGCTCCCGTATCATCAAGGTAGTGATGAATTGACAAATGTATATTAATAGTGAGAACTTGATTAATGATCTTCCCAAAGTGCATAGCTGAAGGTGTTCTAGCATCTTCAGTGTCTCATGTTGGGGTGTAGAAAGAAAGAACATTCCTTAGGAACATTGGGAAGGCAATTTTGATATGAATAGAGTATCCCAACCGACTCTTGTGCTTTTAGCAGCAAACAGGTGGCCAGAGAAAGCACTGTGAAGGGAGCCCTGTAGGTGCCCTCAGAATGAGACAATGTGCCTTTGGGAAGGCATAACATGTCAAGTGAAGAAGCAGATATTGACAGCAGAGCACTTTGTTCTGGTGTGATGCTTGGTGTTACTCAAAGCGCTTCGTGCCACAATTGATGTGCAGCTTTCATCCTGTATCCACTCCATTTTGATGTGCCTCTTTTCTTACCAAGTCATTGCTCTCTTCATTGAGAACAAGAGCCGTAGGAAGTGCTTATGTGGATACATGTAGACTGCATCTTTGACATTTTAGCTGGATTCTTTCCTTTTTTTTTTTTTTTTTGACCATTTCCATGGTTACATTTCTTATTTGAAACCAAAACCTTAGTCTTTAGTTTTAAACAATTGTTCTTGATTTTTTTCCATCCATGTTTCATGAACTAATTTAAGATTCACAGAAGACTAGTGTTAACTAAGTTTGGACAAATGTTTCATCTTGTCGGGGATAAATGGAAAATTCTTGTCAATCTATATTTTAAATTTTCTCTCCAAGACTATATTGTATTCATTGTTGTCTTGTGATGTGTTTGATTTGGGCTTTTTTTCTGCCAGTAGATGCACTTAATTCTGTTTGACAGTGTTTCAGTGTCTTCAGGTGCAGAGTATAGTAATATTCCTGGTAATTTTTTTGAGAATCTGGATTCATCCATGCTTGTAAACACAAATAGCAATCGATGATGGTCAAATATTTGAAATGCCTTTCTGCACTGCTTAGTTACCACACAGTGTGGAAGAATGGCCTTTACTGCTGCTTCTGAAACTCTTGGTCTAGAAGTCTTGAGAGACCTCCGGGGTTTTCAGTATGCTTCATTCCTGTACATGACATTAATACTTCACTTTCATGACCACTGAAGCAAAAAAATCATAGCCTTCCTAAAAAAATTGAAAATTGTACTTTTTTTTGTAATGGATTATTGTGTGATATCTTACCAAATATTAAGTGTTTTAACAACTTGCCTATACTTCATGCATTTTCAATAAAAAAATAAAATACAGCTTAACATATGTTGGACTTCACTGCATACAAGGTTGGATACTGCAGGTAATACTTTAGATCTGATTCAGTTTTTGCTTGCCAAACTTTAGACATCCATATTAAGATTCATAACCAGAAGAACTGAAGCTTCAGGTGAATGAAGAGCATTTGTTTTGAGAATTTTCCTATCAACTTTTCCAGTATAAAGAGGCTTGTCCAATAAGATGTACCAAAGGATGCAACCTATTTTGTGCAGTTACTTGCTGTGCTCTGTCTAGTTGATGAAAATCTCTTTCATGACTATATTTAATAGAAAAAAATAAAATCAGTAGAGTTATAAAAGAAAATGAAGTGTTCAACCAGAACAGTTAAAATTGTTGTAACCAACAGCTCGAGTTCTTAAATGTGTAAATATACACAGAGGATCTCAGCAGTTTCAGGCTCTCATGGCTTGATTTCAAACTGGAGTGCCATCACCTCTCTTCAGTGCTAAATTATTCAGTTATATAAGCCAGTTCAGTCTACCATGATTTTAGAGGTAAGTAGATGGCATTGATTCTGTTATGTGTTTACTAAAGATGGAAGAACAATGTATGGAAAGCAGGTTGGGCCTGCAGTCCATTTAAATGCTCTAGCTTGCATGCAGGACTGTTTTCCAGGTTATTGTTGTCAATATTAGGTAGTTATGGGTGTGTTTTGGATAAGCTCCATTCAGATCATGGCTGGTGGAGCATTCCAGCACAGTCGCTCTTCTAATTGGAGAGATGAGTGGCTTGGACACTGCTGATTGATAATGTATGGAAAAAATTGTCCAAAATAATTTTTTTACAGGAGTAAGACAAAAACTAGACTTAACATGTGTCATGGAAGTGCTGCAGCATAAGTAAGCTGCTGCTGAACTAAAGGAAGGGAGTTTGTTGGAGACCTTGAGTATTCCCTACCATCTTGTTTGCTGAGCTCCATAAGAACCTCCATTTCTGAAGTGTGGAAACTGACTGAGGTCTTTGTGCCTCCTGAGGCTGGTTGGCCTCAGCATTGTATGGGATCAGGGCAGCAAGTTCTTACTATCTCTCTTACAAATCTTGAGGTCCAGGGAGAGGCAGAGGAATTTCATTGTCTTAGCTGTCAGTTTTGTGGTTGGGATGTCTGCCTTGAAGCTGTGAGTTTGGACATGTCTTAAGCTGAAGGGAGCCTAGAATCCAACTGTTCATTTCTTGACAGACAATCTTGGCTTGATAAGTAAATCTACTTCTCCCATGCCTTTTGCTTGAAGGCACATATGACTGAACGTGTAATTCATCTGTAATTCATGTAATTCATTTTTTTCTGTGCTGTTGCTATGACTGAAGATGGTAATGTGTTTATAAGTCTTTTACACCAAACCATGTGATTAAGTATTTCTTCTTCACTGCTTTCTGCAGTGAAGTCATGATACATTTTGCATCTGAATTGATTCACCTGGCAAGAGACTGTGGTACCAGTGCCCTCATTAGTGGGCTATTATGGAGTCATTGCAAAGGAATCTCTGGAGGAAAGGAACAAATTATTCAGGAACACACATTTTAAAGTATGTGAAATAAAGGAAAAAGAAATCAGGAAATGACTAAATACATCTCACTTGGCAAAGTGACATTTATTTTAGTACAGAGTCTTCAGACTACCTGCGGTAGTTCTCTTGTTGGTTGTTTAGAATCATGTCTGTGTTTCAATCAGCTAAAAATGCTTTTGAAATATTACTCACAATCTTTCCAAACTTTGTTATTTGAGTGTCACAAAAGAGAGACAAAAAAAGATGTTGGTAATTCTTTTTCATTATAGAGGTATCACAGTCCTTTAATTTATTCTATTAATTTCTGTAAACTTAAAAAAATTAAAACTTTGGTAAAAAAAAAAGGGAAGTATATTTTATAGTACAATTGCAGTAATGTCCCTGCCCCACGATATATGTAGCATGGTGCAGTGGTAAAAGCAGATGGGGTTTTTTGCCTGACAGTCAAGTGGCAGCCTGGATAGCCTCAAAAGTAGGTTGTGTCTGATAATAACTTAGCACTTAAGCTTTTGGTACTGGCCTGTGTTTGTTTGGGTTTTGTTTGTTTTGGTTTTATATATGATCCCTTTCATACTTTTTTGTGTTTCTGAGAAGCAAAGGCATACACACAAGAGCTTAGAGAGGAAAGTTTCTTCCAGGCTTTTGAGGAATGCTGAGTGGCAGAATTTGTTACACGGCTTTTGGAGGTGCTTGTTCTGCTTTTGCATTGGCTCATATTCCTGCAGCTGCATTGCATTGCTGCAGTTAACTTACTGTTAGACTCCTAGAGCTGCTGTTCCTTTCCTTGTAAAGTTGTGTAACCTAAAGAGTATCTTTGCATTTGATAAGGCATCTTTTGAGAGACTAAGAATGACCTACTAGAAAGATTGTGCTTGGATAGGGAGATTATTTTCTTCAAATTTCCCAATGTCAATGGATACTGATATGATTTACAGGAAGTTGTACCACTAGTGAGAAATTACATGGTTCTGTTAGAAAGTTATATCCTGGCTTCAAAACCTCTTGTCTCTGAGGTGAGAAAAATCTAAATTGAGTCAAGAAATTTTTGGGAGTAGGTAGATCATACAGAAGTTCTGGGTGAGGGGAAGGTACTCACCTATTAAAAGGTATGTTAATAGAAAAGTGGAAGGGAAGTAGTTACAGAGAAGGAACTGAGAACTGAAGAGTTCACAGAAAAGTAGAGAGAGATATAGGAAGAGGGGAACAGGTAAGGGGAAAGCCTGAGCTCATGTGAGGCAAAAACTCACATGAACTTCTGCTCACATGAATAAAATTCAAAACATTTTGTTTAGCCAATAAACTGCGATTTGAAGCAAAGTCCCTGTATGTGGCATCCTCCCATCCTTCAAGGAGCAGAACACTTAATAAAATTCCAGGCCTTCCTGCTTCACCCAGAATAGTGACTAGTTCAGCTTTCCCCTGTCGAAGTGGCTGCCATCATCACTCATGGATGCCAGCCATCTCATGCATAAGATACAGTGAAGACATAAGGGCCTAGGTTATGATTTTTAGGTAGCAGCATCACTCTGTCCAGGGTGTTAGATTCCTGTGGTATCAGACGGGGGATGAAATTTCACCTGAAGTGTCTGCAGGAGCTATGTGGCATCTAAATGTAAGCACAGATCAAGTATCTGGTTGTCAAAGACACGCTTTATTTACTTCTGGCCCATCATGAGTCCTTGGATGTTTCAGCATGAAAGAAGTTGTAGAACTTGCTCTTCTGTGGACAGGTGATCACAAAGTCTTCATCTTAAGAATTTATACTGAATTGGACTCCCTCCCCACCCCCAAAGCACGTTCAGGAGGAAACACTGACCAAAAAGGAAATTAGTAAATCATGTTTTAATACTTAGAACTCATAATCTGTTTGAAGTAACAATGTGATGATTAGATTTTGTTATTTTCATCTCTAGCTCGTATTGCCTGTCAGTGTGTCTACGTGCTTTGGGGGTGGGGAGAGAGTCAAATTCCTATGGAACGGATCATTGAATACACCTGGCATGACTATCTCAGTGCAGGCTTTGAGACACAGTTTGTCACTGGAGCTTCTCTTGCAACTAGTAGAGTTTTTCTAGGATTTGCCTTTTTGTAGATCAGAAGCACAGCTCAAGTCATTGTGGCAGGTTGTGCCAGAGACAGGTATCTAGAACTACCAGATATAACTTTTAAATTCCACTGAGAACAACTTAACTCTTCAAAAGATCATAGACTCAAAATAACCCAACTCTGAAAACATTACTCTAAAAATATTTGGACCTTGCTAGACTTGTTCACTGTAATACTGGCAGGCTGCCAAATCTGTGGGAGTGATTTTATGTACATTCATATGTAGTAGTTTCTTAGAAGACCAGTCTGTTAGTGAATCTACTGAATCTCTTATACATTGTCTTTGAGTTACACTGTGAGATTTTGTCTGACAGCAAGATAACTGCTTGTAGTTGGGTCTCAGCATTCAAGGCAGTACCATTATTTCCCTAGTTGTTGCTATGTGCAAGGAAACTATAAACCTTCTGGAACAGTGCTTTTTCCAACAAGTGCTTCCAGGATAACTACTTTCCTTTCTCTACATATAACTGTAAAACTTCATGAAACTTATGATCAGTTCTGACATAAGTTTCATACATTAGATAATCAAATATTGGAATATGGTGATGTTTTAAACATAGTAAGAACTTCTATTATCTGTTACCTTATGTGACCCAGAAGCCATCTAGAGAACTTGAAAAGGCAGTATTAAAATGGTATAAATTTATTATACCACATCATAAGTGTTTTCAATTATTTACATGCTACTAACCCCCACCCCAGCTCTGAGCTCTAAACAAGGATGCATTCACAGCATTGTGCATGAATCTTTTAAGACCTGTATTGGGAAGTTAGTGCCAGCAATTAAACATCACTTTCATCACACTAAAGGGACCTAAACCAATTCTTCAGTGAAAAGCTAAATAAATGACAAATCATTAGTTTTACTAGTCTATTTCTAGTCTATTTTTAATTACTTTTAGTAGTATTTTTACATTCTCAATATGCTTATGAGTTGTTACATGGATATACTACCATATAGTGGTCCCCAGTACCTGTTGCTAAGCATCTGAAAATGTTTGAACATATATCTGGATTTATTTTGGTGAATCTTTGGCTTTCAACTAGCAAACAGCCCTAACAGGCTTTTTCAGTATTTTATATCATACAGCTTTGAGACTATATATCTATTGTCTAAATATTGTTAAATTGTGCACAGAGGAACATAACACCTGCACTTATTTCTGTACTGACCTTTATTTTTACAACACTCTTGTTAAAGCAGTAGATGAACAAGGAAGATAATAAAAAGCCCATAAAAATCCTACAGACCAAATGGGAGAATAATAAAGTAAGCCAGTTTATTCCATAAAGTTAAAATGTTGCAGTGTTTCCTGGTTAGTACCAGAAGCACATGTAGGGACAGACCTAACATCTAAATTTGGAGAGCAGAGAGTTGCTCGTTCCATTGTGAGAGGTCAGAGTTCCATACAGTCATATTTGCATGGAAGGTTTTTGTCCAGTGCAAATCACTGTAATTCATTAAAGTTTCCCAGGGCACTTAATGAATGCGTGCATATCTAAAGACTTCCTCTCTAGCTGAAACAGAATAAAAGATATTCAGCCCATTTTGAGTTGAAAAGTTAGGTAATTTTGGTTTTCGTTTATGACCTGCTTTTCCCCCACCCCCTCAAACTTTTGTTTTATTGTAAGTAATGTTAAATCTACAGGAGCTAATTTTTGAGATCAATTTCTGCCCAAATTTATGTATTTCTTCCACTTGCTTACCTGCAGGCAGACTGCTTTGATCGTAACATAAATACCAAGAACTAGTGGACTTAAGCTGAAGTAGCTTTCTTTGCAGTTTGCATTATGATTTCTTGAAGGGATTTATGTGTTTCTCAAACCTGTCAAATAACTGACTGCAGAAAGTGAGAGTATTTTTCAGTCTGTTTCTTTAGGAAGAAAGTCTGGAAAATTATTTTTCAACATGTAACACTGTTTAGAATATTAATTTGCTGCGTGTAATTAGGCTAAGATCATTTGGCATAATCTCACAAAGGGCATATTTTTGAGGGTTTAGTAATGGATATAGATCTTCATCTGTCTATTGAGACCTCTAAAATTTGATTTATTAATGGTACTTTATTTAGGTTAAAATTGTTCTAAGTATATGACCAAGGGAGATGGGAAAAAATATTCAGACAATTTTCTAATGCCTTGATCAAAAGCACTGTGGTTTGGGTTTTGCTTTGCTTTTCCACTGTCATGGAATGAGATCTCTTGTGTCAAATGTTAGGCTGTTTACAACAGGATTCTGGAGCCTGTAGCCAGGCACAGCTCCCTGCTCAGGTACAGAGCTCTGGCTCAGGGCGGAGCCAGTAAGCGTGGTTGGACTCCAAGGACAGCATGACTCTTACCTGCTTCCTTTCCCACTGAACTCTGCTTTGTTCCTTTTTGTCTGTGCTGTTGCTATGACTGTATATGGTAATATGTTTATAAGTCTTTTACACCAAACCATGTGATAAAGCATATCCTCTTGACAGTCTGAATAGAAACTTGAGAGAGGAAAAAAAAGAATCAATTTAGAAAGTTCAAAGGAGAGGGAGGCAGGCAGACTAGGAGCAGAATATTGATTTCAGTTGCATTCTAATCAAATCATATAGGTGAATAGGCCTCTAACATCACCACAACTCTAAAAATAGAAAAATCTAATATGAGTTTAATATGTAGGAAATGGCATTAATAGAAAATCGGCAGCTATCACTTATGTCTGTGCTTCTGAGGAAACCCTGTATGTTTAGCTTGAATGTAAGATCAACACATGCCATTTTCTGTTGATAATTTTTTTAAAACACTCTGAATTAAGGTTACAAGCTGCTTTAAAAAGACCATTAGGTTTATTGATGTAATTATTGTAATACTGTTGTATTATGGTGTAATAAAATTATATGGGGAACTTCTGTATCCTGCTTTAAATAGTTCTGTTGTACTGTAATGGCCAAAGACCATGAGGAACAAACTTACTCAGGTTGGGCAGCCTGTTGCTTCATAGGAAAAATTTACAAGGAGATAAGAGCAAAGTTTGACCATCACTTGATAGAGGCTCTCCCAATTCCCTGTGGTTAGGTAAGAGATGCAGTGGCTTTCAACAAGCTGAGAATAACTCTTAAAAAAGCTCTGAAACATCTTCTATTGTTTCCATTGATTTGGCAGGGAAGTTGATGGATGAGCTCTGTGACTCAGTTTATGGGACATCTAAGTCATGGATGGTGAGTGTGAGACAACTCAACCAAGCAGAAAAGCAATAGCCTGAGCCCCTGTTTCAGAAATGCTGCCCTGGTCTAGCTCTTATGGATTACAGCTGTATAAGAATCTGAAGTACCTGTGTGCTTAATGAAGTTTTTGTTAGGTATGATATGAATAACTTCCATTACCATCTCTGCTTTGACCATATAGGTAGCTTTATAGCTTCATAGCACATGAAGCTTGCCAGCAGTGCTGAAAGAGATTCTTGAGTAAAAAACAGAAGTGTGTATTAATGCCTAATTAAGGTACCTAATTGAAGATGGTGGGCTTTATCTTATATGTTTATAGCATTATCGATTTTATAATGGATGTTACTGAAGATGTTGCAGTTCTATTTTAAAATTGTATTTTTAATAATTAAGTAATATCAGTTGTTGTGTCAAGTATCCATGTAAACTGAAATGTATGGATTCCATAAAATCATGTTCCACAGAGTTCACAGTATCCAGACTAAACATTCATTGATTGTGTCATATAATATAAATTATCACTACTATTTAAAAAGAAAAAATGTTCTGAGATACATGAAATTAAGCTGTATTAATGCAGATTGGCAATTTCTGTAAATCTATGCAAGTATTCTAGCAGGTAAAATATATTGCCAATAAAAAAACATGATCAAACTGATTTAAGATTAAAAGATGCAGTTGCTACTGTTAATTGAGCAAAAGCAAAAAGAGGAAAGATACAAGAAAGAAAGAAGTACAAACTAAGAGTATGAATAGGCACATAATTGTTAATGTAGATACTATTTCTGTAACAAGCTATACTTGGTTTTATTTATGTAAAGTTCTGTACTACAGAAAACTGTACTAAATATTTTGCATTTAGTATTTTGTACAAAACTGTACTACAATATTTTGATGACAATATTAAGGTTTCCTCTTCCAAAAAATCATAGTGGTTCTCAATGAGAAGAATTGAGAAATTTTGTTTTTAGAGTCTAAATTGTGGCATCTGGCCATATAAACATCCTGGTCAAGTAAATCACACTGAACTTAATTGGTGTTTCTACAAATGCTATTTGAAGAGTAATTTTATAATTTCCTGAGAGACATTATCCCCATGAAACATTTTTAGTATTGCCCTATTCAATTAAATAAATAATCCCTGTGACACCATCACATCTTTTGTAGTGCTAGAATGAAACGCCTAAGATAATGACGTTGAGATCCAAATTAAATTGTGACTCTAAAAGCATTATAAAAGTTTTAATCCCCTCTTTTGTCCTCCTAGGGACAAAATCAAAAAACCTAAGAGCCTTGAATACGAAGGGTATGAGTCTAAAACACTTACCAAAGGCAAAAAAATGCATTGGGACCAATACAAGCTTCAAAGCCATCTTTGCTTGCCACTTTATGTCTTATTGTTGCTGGTGCATTGTTGGGGTTGACTTTTCAGCCCTGCTATCTCCTGAGATAGGTCTTAACACATCTGTGCCAAATTGAATTAAATTTTGCATAAACCTATTAATGAAGGAAAGAATTTACGTGAAGTTGGTCTATAATGTTTTATATATCCTCTCAATTACAACAGATAGCAGGTAAGATAAGCAGGTTTAATTTTTCTGCATTTAATTACTTTTTTATTAGCAACATGGTTTTAACAGATTAGGAAATATCAAATTGAAAACAATTTTTCCTACTGAATCTGTTCTGTTTTAAGCAATTTAATGTGCTGTGCAACTGTACCGTTTCTGAGCACTTTCCATTAGCTTGCTAAACAAAGTCACTACTGTTTCTTGCCTGTGTTCCTCATCTTGCAGTCCTGGCTTTGAGAATGGTTTTTGTGTTGGATGGCAGAGAGAAAGGAGTGGGTGTTTTTTTTTGTTTTGGATTGGTTTGTTTATTTATTTAGTTAATAAGCACTGAATTTGTGAGTAAAATTTTATGCATAATACACATTCTTCTGTATATTTACACTACAAGAGGAGATGTTCACCAAATGTGCCCTGTAGTTAAGAGTAGAAGGCAGTGAGCTTTGTAATGAACTTTTAGAATCAGCAGGATTTCCTTCTGCAGGAGTTCATTCTACCCTTGACATTTTAGTACTGGCAAAACAGAAATAAATGTATTTTCAGTTTGCAAATATCTCTTAGGGGAAAAGTCAGCTTTCACTTGCTAGTACTACCACAGCAAAACATAATGGTTGCTACACAGGCATCTTCAAAATAACATCAGAGGATTTGTACCATACAGTAAAAATTTAGTGAATCCTCATTAAAGGCACTTGTTTAAAAACAGATTTTTTTTTATCCATAAAACTTTTAAAAACTGTGATTTAACACTCTCATTACATGTAATATGGTGACATAACAATAATAATTTAACCTAGTTTATCTTCCAAAATAATCTGAATTGGTTTCTCTAAGTAATTCAGTTTTATTAAACTTTAATTTTAATTGGAGAAGTGTGTTCTCAGAATGGGAATATTTTTAAGACTAGATAAAAATTATACTGTAGGGTTATATTTATAAGTAATTGGGTGAATCTCATTTATGTTCTTTTCAGTTAGACAAGTCTTTTGAATTTTGGGGTTTTGATTAGTAGATGTTATGTTACTTACGGAACTTCTCTACAATAGAGTTTCTTTTAAGGGTTGAGATGTTTGTGTGATGTGTATTATTATTTGAAGTGTACAGTGTATACAAAAAATTGAAAGGAAAAATGGAGTATAAAGATGACTCATGACAAATAGTGGAATAATTCTGTAAAATTGATACAGCAGTCTTAGCTGAATTTTTTTCAGAGGGAGTAGACTGACAGAAAATTTTCTTATATTTTTTTAAAGACATACCTCCAACCTCTTATGGGAGTGATTCATGGTAGTACCAGCTCATAAACATTTAGAAAGATTATATGAGAAACTTCAGCATGGTGTGCACAAGAGAGCATGTTTCTAGAGGGTGCACAAAGCACTGGCTGAGGTACTACTTTGATAAATTGTTAAAATGTGCACATGGAGCCTCTTTAAAGAAAAGGATTCAGGGACATCTGCATGTAGAGACTCACTCATCTTCATAAAGTGTTCTGTTTGGTCTTTTTACTGGAAAAGTTATCTTTTTTTGTGAATTCAGATTTGATTGTAACTATTGGAGTTGATGGTTAGGGTGTAACCTTAAAATACTGTACCAAGAGCAGGTTCTCCAGAAGGTGCACAGCAGCTGAAACACTGCATGGATAGGAGATTTTCTGTGGGCTAGTACTCACTTATAATAACAATAACTTTATGTATATTTTACAAAATGTTTCTAAAAGCATACCTTTACACATGTATATTTATATAAATAACAAGATAGTAAACTTACAAATAATATTTGAAGACTTTCTCCACAATGAAGTCAACTGTAGATCTGTTCATAAATGGAAAGCATCATTTGTGTCACACTTCAGTGGCACAGTCACAGCATACTTTCTGCTTTTCAAAACAATATTATTTATATTACCCTGGGGGACAATATTTCCTTTTCTTCCAGGAGGAAGATATGCAAACAGCAGGAAACTGTGGTTCTGTTGCCTAATGCTTTATATTGCCCCCTCAGTGAAAATATAGGAATATATTTTTGGTATTTTAAAAATAAATTGAAATAACAAAATGTTTTAAAGTTGTGTTGTTGTGATCCACAGGAGGTTAAATCCATTGACTCTGCTAGAGAATTTTGGTTGTTAATGCGCTGCAATTAGGATGTTCTGTTTTCCCCAGAGTTAAGTCAGAGCAGTCTTATTCAGGTGTGTAGTGGGGCTTAAAATACCATTATTGCAGCAGTGGTATTGAATAACAAATGACCTGCATTATATGTATTTGTGTGATTCAAATTTTAATTGTCTTTATTTTGCCTAATGCAATAAGGGTTTTTTAAAGTAGTCTTTTAAATAAAACTTTCTTGCTCTTTTCTCTCTGGACTTTTTTTTTTTTTTTTGTTAATTTCAGTTTTTGTAGATAATGAAGTATGGCCAAAGTTTTTGACTTTTGGTGGCTCAGTCTTCATGCAGTTCTCTGCCTTTGGAGTTATTTGTGGTTTGGGGACAAATACAAGCCTTGGATATCAGGTGTGGAGCCAAAATATGCACTCATATGTGTAATGTGGCAAATAGTGAAAGTGAACTTGTGTAAATAAATAATGAAGGTTTCATAAAATACAGTTGCTTTGTCAAGAGATGTACTAGTTATTGTGGAGAGGTAAATAATGTAGTAAAGCAGACCCTATCTTTTGATTAAACCTTTTATATTAAAAAATGAACTAAAACTCCTGCGTATAGGCAGAACTGCTGATGTAACAGATATGTATTTTTGAGATTTGACTTTGTCAGCCCAGTGTGGAGAGATGCAGGGCTGGGGGGGAAGGAAGAAGCAGGCCGACTCTTAAGTAAGCAACTCAGTTCACGTACGGGACAAGATGTGATTGTTTATATGCTCAGGATGTGTTGCTGCAGCATTAACGCAGATGAAAAGATCCTATGCCTGATGGAGCCATTGTTCCCTTGTTTATAAATGGAAGTTTTGCCATGGTTTAAACAACAACATCCCTGAGTCCTGAGTCTTTTGCCGCTGATGCCAAGTCTATACGGATTTAGAGTATCTTGTGTCTTAGTGGCAACACTTTCAAAATTCCCTGCTACTATAAAGCCTTAATGTTACAAAACAGGTCTTTTGTAATATTGCCAGCTCAAAGCAATAAAAATCATGAATTAGAACAAAATCAGCATTGAGCTGTGGGGTTGATTTTTGTAGGTCTGTAAATAACATATTTAAAATTTCCTTAAAGTTGTCTTTGTTTTGGGGCAAGGAGGACTTGGTTGGTTGTTGACTATGAAGTTAGATGTCAGAGTTATTTCCCTGTAACTGAAGACAAGAAACTTCATAGTATTTCCTGGAATTGTCTTGTGTGATTGTACAGTTCCAGGAGCTGGGATTTCAGAAAATGCTTAGACTGTCTAAATAGCAGTGAAATTAAGAGTTGACTGTGAAACAGAAAAAAACAGGTGGAGGGAGAAGGTGACCTGTTGCAACTTTATCAGTGTGGAATAGTTTCTGATGAGAAGTTAGACAATGCAGTGATATGAGGGAAAGCACACTCTAAATCACAAGTGATGGGAGATTAGAAGCATATGCTGTAACTATGAGAAGTGATTAGTCACAGCAAGTATGTGGCTGGCTTTTTATCAAACTCTCATTCATGGAAGAGGATTTAGTAATTGAAAACGTGTAGCAGGCTGGCTTTTCATAGAATGTTTCACAGTAGTCTGGAAAATTTCATTATTGCCATCTATTCAAACATCTTTAGAAAAAGAATGCTTAATACTGAATGGGAGTGGAAGAAAAATCCCTAAAAACTGGGAAGGGGGAAGGGAGAGCACTCATTAGAAACACTAAAAGTAAGTTGAACTATAAATCTAGAAGGGATACAAAATGTCTGGCATCACTCTTCAGAACTGTTTGTCACCCCCACACTGTTCCACGGTGGTAGTACTTGGAGGGATTTATGACATGGGAAAGGCGCTCCTTCATGGGGAATAGCAGTGCAGGCTTCTTGATAAGCACTGCTTGATGGAACCACCCCTTTAGCACCTGGAGATCCCAAGCAATTCCTTATGTTGCTATGTAAACCTGAGACAGAAGCAACATGCACATGACATTTATTTTGATCTGAGTTAGGAGAAAGTATTTTATTGACTTGTTTTTAATTGGTGCTTATCTAAAGAGGAAGACTGATCTGAAGCAAAGTAGTTAACCAGGGGGTGTGGAATCTACCTTTTGCCTACCTAAGAAACTTAAGCTTGGTAAATACTAATATTGGTTCCTCACTGTATTTTTTCTCTAGCCAGGACAGTGATTTTTATTCATTTTTTTCTTCACATGACTGCTGGATAGTAAATGGAAAGTGACCTCCTTACTTTTATAGAGGCATGTTGTTTTCAGATTTCAGTGTCTAGGCACAGAAGTTGTTTGTATTGGAACCAGTGTGCTTATGTCAGTTTTGTGCTGCCAAAAATTTGGAACTGGACTGAGTGTGAGTTATGATACTGGAGACTTTTCAGTGGATGTTCATGGGTTCTGAAGGAGCTGGTGTTACCAGTGAAGGAGAAAACTGTCTCTTCCCCCCATTGTTCTCTTCTCTCATTTGTCTAATTTGAAACAATACCATATCTAAATACTTATTTACACTCAAGCTGTGATCTAGAAAATTTGGCTTTAGCTCAGTCCTTTAAATAGAAATTAGAGAAAAGGTTCTTTCTGGGGTATTTCGGGTTTGAACTGAGTATGCCTGTAGGATTTGAGGCAAACCATCTTTGGTGTGAAGTTGACTGTTTGGATCACAGGTTATGCACAAGTATTAGGCCTTGACCAGATTAGATCAAGAGAGCAAGAGCTGTATTTCTAGTCACACAAGAACTTCAGTGCATGTGCTTTCCTGCAATTGCTTTCTACAGAGTTTGTTTTATAGCATTTTCAACTTCAGGTGTTTTTTTAATTTTGGGGTTTTTTTTCACTTAAACTAAAATTGCAAGTACATGTACATCTTTCTTGAGGTGACTGTGCTGACAGTCTCAACTCCGTGGTACTAATGTATTAAAATGGAGGGAAAGATAGGTGATCAAACTGACCCTGAGAAGGACTGGATTCAACAGCTGATGTCTTGCCTAGTATGCTTAGTAGTGTAGTCTATATCTGAGGTCTTGCTGCAGTTGCTTAGTAGAACAACTGCATTTTTATAATTACCAGACCATGTTTTTCATAGTGCAGAACATTTTCAAAAGGATTCAAATCTCTACAGCCTACTCTGCCCCTGTATGATACCTTACTCATGGAATGGCCTTGAAGTTTCCCAGCCTTTGAATATTGAAGAGCAGATACTTGTCAAAGGGCATCTGGGATTACCTTTGACTGCTACCTGGAATAAAGACCTAATTTGTGTTAGTGAGATGCCTTACAGCTTCCATGTTTTTTTGAGAGAGGTGGGGAGTTAGTAGGTAATAGAGGAATTGTTCATGATGAAAGAAACACCTTCAGTTATTTGACTTCATCAGCATTTGCCAGGTAGTCTCAGACAAATCACCCAAGATCTTCTATTACCCCAGTAAAAAGTAGAAACAAGTTTTGCTGCCTCCCTCCATTCCCATATACTCTCAACCCTTTGCATGATTTTTAGCATGGTGTTCTGAGTGTAGGTACTTCTAGATATTACTATTAAATAGCTCTGTGAAAAAACACAAGCAGAAGGTGTTTTGCTGTAACATACTGTACAAAAATGTTGGGGGCTGATTTTACATGACTTAAAGTGTTTTATGATGATAGAGCTCTATTTTAAGACTTCCATGAAGGAACAGTGAACTCGAAAGAGGTGGTAAAAGTCTCTCCCCAAATACATTTTTGCTTTGGAATGTACTGAAACCTTATTAAAACCCCTTCTGCATGTTCTTTTACTCATTGGAACACCTGTGTTTCTGGCATATGCATATTTCTGATAAAAAGAGAATTGTTCCTGATGATTTTTGTTGCTATTACCAAATTCTAAGAGCTTTAAAGCGGTCTTAATCCTATTTTGTATGCTCCTTTTGGGATTCTGTTTCTAAGCATTCATCCGAAACTTTCAAGATAAACTTAAATTGTCATCATAAGCTTTTGTTTAGCTTGCACAGCTATGACTGCTGATGGTAATGAGGCTGTTTAGAGAAAGAAAAAGAAGGAAAAACCTGTAAACTGAGCCTATTTAAATAAGTAGATAATTTTATGTCCTCATGGTTTGTTTCTGTTAGTGAGGCAACCCAAAGGTGTGGGCTTTCTAGAGCCTGATGCATCTTTGCATCTGTCTTGTATATGCTTTTTTTTTCTCTATGCTTTTTAAAGGTACTTTTTAAAAGAGCATGAAAGAAATCTATGACCTAAAGAGTAGAGTTCAAACCTTAAACATAGGGGGCTTATCTCTCACTTGTTAGTGGAGAGCCACTGGCACAGTCAGTGGAACTCGGGATGTGATTCATCTGAGCAGCCGTGGGATGTGGGTTGCACTAGGATGGGCTGCATACTCTTTGTGCTCTATTCACTATAGATTTTTTCTCCCAGATCGATCTGTCCTAGGTTACGATGTAAAGATGTGTCAGAAGGTATGTATTCTATCTCCATCTTCATGAGCTGTTGAAACCAGGAGGGGCAGTGTTTTCCTTGCCTCCTTCCCTGGACTATCTCCTGTTAATGGGCCCATCAATGCCCTGCCCCATGAGTCATAGATAACTCCCTTGGGGAGCTATTTCTGTTTAATGGGCAATCAAGGATCCACTGCATGACTGATAGAATGACATCATCCCATTGTGAAATGCTCCGCCCAAAAAAAACCCCCAAGCATTCCCACCTAAATATAATCTGGGATTTTAAACAGAATAGGCAGTGCTTATCCACTGGTTTCTTGAGGACAAGAGCCACTAGACCTTTTCTACAAAATCATCACTTCAGCAAGATTGCTTCATCTGAACTACTACCACCA
>VXBQ01004319.1:537705-635846 GCA_013400175.1 Phainopepla nitens | reverse complement strand
TTTTCCGGCGGAAGGGGTAAGTCGGGGGCGGCGGAGGGATGCGCAGGGGCGGGGGATGCTGCACCTGCCCTGCTTCAGCCCGGGGGCTCCCACCCTGGGAGCGAGGGCAGGGTTCGGCGGTCGGAGCCGGGAGAGCCTCCTCCAGTGAGGAAAGACACCCATCTCTTTCTCCCCTTCCCCATCGGTCCATATCGCCGAGCAGAGGAGAGACGGTGACCTCAACTAGAGTGGTGTCGCTTTGAGATGCGGGGTTAATTTGCGAGGGGCGGTAGTGGCAGAAATGCAGCGCTCAGATTTTAATATCTGCATATGGTAATGGGTAAAATAAAGGAACCCGTTAGTATTCCGCTCCTGTAATACTTGGCGCGGGAGAAGCTGCTGCTCCATCGCATTTCCGAGCTCCCTTGGGGGGAGCGGAGCCGTGCTGGGTGCCTTCCCTGCTGCCTTTTCCCGAGTGCCTCAGCCCTTCAGGCATCGGGGGAGTCCTGCGGAGGAGATTCGGGAAGCTCCTTGCCTTGCAGCCGCAAAGCTGCGGGGAGACAGCTTTTCGGGCTCGGAAAGCGCTTTGGGAGTGGGATCATGGCAGGAATCAGCAGGGTAACCCCGGTGCCCGGCTCCTGGTAGGCGATGTGACACTGCTGCCTGTCTTTCACACACCCCAGCGGTTTTATCTGTCCCTGTGGCTGATGCGAGCCCTGTGTTTGAGATGTTGTGCGAACTTGAGGGATGCACGGTGAGGTCAGCCTTGGGGGCTGGAGCCTGAGCGCTGAGATTACCTTGGGAAGAGCAGAACAGAGACGTGGGTGGTGTCATCTGGGGGCACACGCCGGCTCCCCAGCCCCTCTGCGTGTTTCGGCAGTGGCTATTAATGATGACTGGATGTTAATTCAGAGGGAGGAGTGTGGTAGTCGAAGGGATTTTTGGATGCAAGTCAATTCCCGTTGACTCATTTGGGCCCCGCCGAGGTGTGGGGGGAAGCCCCTGTGTTTGCCAGGCGAGTTGCTCCCACTCCCGTCGTCAAAAGTTAAGGTGGAAACATTTCCGTGTCTGTTCCCACCCACCCCCCGACGGGAGGAGGTTCGTGACATATAAATTTTTCAGACTGCTCTTTGGGCTGTCTGCGTGTTAAGCAAATACGTTTCGCACTTCGGCTGAGAGCAGTTCTGCTCTCGGATGAGTGGAAAGTGGGGAAAAAGATATTTAAAAATAAAATCAGGCTGTATAGCGGGAATGGTAAAGCAAATGTTCTCGAGATCCCACGTAACAAGCTGGGCATGAATGCAAACTGTTCCTGCCGTGAAACTTTTCCAAATTCAGTTCTTCCCGAGAGATGTGATCTCTTCCTGGCTCCCAGCGGAGCCCGGTCTGCATGGATCACGGAACGGGGGTGAGGGTGCTTTTCATAGCCTGAAGGGACAACGGGAGCGTGCTGGCACTGCCGCAGGGGTGACAGGCTTGCCACACGCCTAATCCGGCACCTACATCACCGGCAGGGGAGCCCACCCTGCTTTCAGCTTCCTGGTGTGTCAAAACTTTGTGAAATTTGAGGCAGGTTACTCCCAAATCGGGCACTACTGGCTCTCCCCTCTTGCTTCAGCTGCTGTGGACGTGGCAGGCACCCTTATGTCACCCTCTGGAAGGCGCAGTGACTGTAGCTGACACGTGCTTCATTTTCAAGGGAATGACTGTGGACACTTGAATCAGGCTTGCTCGTGTTTTTATTCAAAGTGTCGTGTGCAGCCTTTCACGTCCTGCTCTTTCTGTAACTTCCCAATGCCAACATGTGCACATATCTGGAGAAGTGTAAGACTATCTAATTCTTCTGGCAAAATGGGAATGGTTGGTAGAGCAACCTGCTGAACACCTTCAAAAGTGGGTGCTAGTTCAGTGTGCCTTTTGCAGATGGAGAGGTTCAGTCAGCTTTGTGAGACCGTGGTTATCACTCATTCCTCCACCGATGAAGCATCATATCAGCTGTGCAAATGAGCTGCTCAGACCTGAGCTCTGATTTTCTGTTCAGAAATGGAAGTCTGAAACACCAAGTGTTGAGCTGCTGCTGTCTATCTGTGATGTGTGGGATAGCTTGGGGTTGGTGGCTGTTTGGGACGGCTCCACTGCAGTGCTGGGTGGCTTCTGCTGCAGATTGAAGCTTTGTGCTTCAGAAGCTGCTACAGGCCCAGTTCAGGGATTAGAGCTGTGCCAGGGATGACAGGAGAGCACAGATATCAGACAGGAGGTAGAACTTGGCTTGAGTTTCTTTCCCTCAATTTACAAAATAATCTTCCATAAGTTCCTTACGTATTGCTACTGGTCCCTAGACACTTCAGGAACCACATTTTTTACTTGGTGAGACACAGCCTTAAGAAGTGGTCTCCCTTGTTTTCTGCTCCTGTCCTTCTTCCCATGCCCTTAGCAGCCTGAAATCCGTAGAGATGTACCCCTGAACCCTGGGATTTATTCAAGTGCTTTGTTGACAGCCTCTAAAGAGGGACATGAGTTGTCAAAACTCTGCTCGTGGTTAGCAAGCAGGTGAAGGAAATGAAACCAGTAGCTTTGCACTTTTCCTTTCATGGCTTTAGTAGACTTCTGGTAGCAGCTAGGCCTTAGTCAAAATGCTCTTAAACAAGAAAATAGCATGAACAGTAGTTTTTTTATTTTGCTTTTGTTGTTTTATATTTGTGTACATATGGGCCTCTGTCCAGCCAAGCAGCAAAATATGAAAATAGGAAAGTAAAATCTGGTCTTAGTTCAGTTTTAACAGTAAGTCTGATATAAAAGCACTGGTTTGGTAAAGAGAACCTTTTTACCCATGAAGGTTGTTTTTGGATCTCCTTCATCCAAACTTGAAGTAAACTTAACAGGCTTCTGGCAGGATGAAGCATTGGGGTTTTTGTGTGTGATCCAGCTGTTTTTCTCTTAAACTCAGAGTGTACAGATAAAATTGAGCTGTTAGCCTATTAGTATTTACTTCTTGATACTTGAAAAATACAGAGGCATAACTGAATAGTGGAAGCTTGAAATCTAGATCAAGCTAAAATGCTTCTTGAGAATTAAACCCAAGTTTGCTTGTTCTGTCCTATTAATAGTTTATGAATTCAGTGTCTGAAACACAGAAAACAGTAGTTAAAGTGGCAAAGATTATTGCTCAAAATCCTGCAATCAGAGGTTGCTGTTTTAATTAAAAATAACTAATCAACTGATTGATGAAGGAAAAAAAAATGCCTTGCAGGTATATATTAATTTTGCAGCTACCAGAGGATTCTATGTGATGCGTTTGTTGACGTGAAGTCTTTTGGGGGAAGACACATTGAGTGCCTAAAAAGCTTGTGCAAGCACAGCAGAGCAGGCTTGTAGGGAAGGAGATGCTCCTGCAACTTTGCATGCTTAGGTGATTTATTGCAAGAGACTTGACAATCAGCACTAACTCAGCAGTAGTGGGAAGTGGTTTGGTTTTGGCAGTTCAGGCAGTGGGTGTGATCCCCTGACAGTGGCTTGGGGTGTTCCTGAGCTGTTGGGGTTAGGATGACATGCATATCTAGTGGACTTCTATCAAGCTGTGGCTCCAAAGAAGGTAGAACAAGTGATTGTCTGGCTGGTGACAAACCTCTGAAGGAGGAGCTGAAGTCACTTAAAAAGTGTTTTGTACTTAGAAATCTACTGATCTGACCTCCTTGTGGCCCTTCTATGTGCCCGAAACACGCAGCTTTGTGTAAGAGGGCAGAAGGGTGTCCTCCTTGGGGACCAAGGGAAAGCCAGTAGGGAGAAGGGTGATCCACAACTGGAGTGGGGCTGCAGCTGCCTTGCATCCCTGTGGCCTCCCCTGTTGGCAGAAATTCGACCTTGTCGGTGTGATTGCCCAGAGTCCTTGGTGAATCCCAGAACACCAAAATGGTTTGGGGTGGAAGAGACCTTAAAGCCCATCCAGTCCCACCCCGTGCTGTGGGCAGGGATATTTTCCACTGTCCCAGGCTGCTCCAAGCCCTGTGCAACCTGGCCTTGGGCACTTCCAGGGATCCAGGGGCAGCCAAGAAATGTGAAGGAGCTACCTTAGAGGTTCCAGGGTGCAGCAAACCCCAGCACTGCTGAACTGGGATGAGGAAGGGATCCCATCTGCTCTCTGCCTGTGTGGGAAAGGCAGGGGATGGTGTTAATGGTTGTTTGTTTGTTTGGGCTGGTCGGAGGGACTTTTCCTCTGCTGGGAGCCTCTTGCAGGGGCTTTGGAGAGCAGTTAGAGGCCCAAACCGTGGAGTGATGGACCTCAATTAGCTGCAGTTCCAGGGATGAGCCAGGGGCCAGTCAGGCTCTCCCACCCTGTGGATGAAACCCTTGCCTGAGCTGTGCTGGCTCATACTGGGAATAAGCATTGGGAAATAACGCTCCAGCAGGAATTTGCCTGGGTGACAGCAAGATTGCAGTCTTAGCCTGAAGGTGAACAGAGGAATCCTGGGCTTTCTCCCAGTTTTCCTTGCAACTTCAAACGAACCAAACTTGCCTGTCCTGGATGTTTGCCTGAGGAAGGGCCATGGACTGCTGTCCTTCTCCAGCCTGTTTTGTCTGTCATCAAACAATGCCCTGCAACACAGAAAAAGACAGTTCTGGTTCAAATAAATTCCCTGGAATAGTGCAGTCTGAAGGCAAGGAAAAAAGAGCAGCAGAAGGAGGTTCAAAGGGAAGTGCCACAAAGGCTGCAGCTGCTTTCTGTCACCAAAGTGCTCCCTTATTTTTTTTAATTTAGTTCATACACTTCATTTTTTAACCTGCACAAACCATTTGAGGTATTGAGAGAAGAAAGCGAGGTAAAAAGGCAAAGCTGGCTGATTAAAGCCAGTGGAAAGGTTTCTGGGAGCAGTTTGGGAAAGATGCAAGGAGAAAAATACTCCTGGTAAAGCATTTTGAGGAGTCATCTTAGTAAGAGTACTCCTTGCTACAGTAAAGATTATCCTTGAGAACTGAAATGCTGCTCTGGTTGAAGTGATTAGTGGGAGACCAACATACAGCCACTACTTTTACCAGTGCTTGTTATTAATGTGGTGGTTGGGCAGTCAGATTTGGGTAAGAATTTGTGCCTAAAATAGCTTTGTTTTTCCAGAAGTACACATTTCTACTTAAACCCAACCCAACTAATTCTGTATTTAATGGCTTAGGACCCAGCTTGTAAGAAGGAAGGTGTGGATAGCAGTGCCTGAGGATCTGGGAGGGCTGTGTGATAAGGGTTGGTGCTATGAAATGCCCATTTTTCAGACTTGTTATTGCAACTGGGGAACCTTCCTGCGCAGCCAGGTTGTTGAGTTCACTTCATTGCTGTGCTGATTGCTGTATTTACTTCATTCACTTGGTTCCTTCTGGAGTATTTTAAACAGATAAAAATACTCCTTTGTTTCCCATTCAAACTCTGGTCCAGTGTCCAGCCATTGGAGGGTTTTGGTGATATTTTTTTTTTTTTTTTTCTTTTGGGTGAAATATGCAACTGCAGTCTGATAGTTGCATTCCATGTGGTGCTTCTGACAAAAACATGAGTACTGATTCCGGTATGAAGAGTAATTTGAATGGCTGATTGCAACATTTTCAGTTGGCTACTCCAGATGCGGAGGGGCACTGCTCCTGTCTCAGTGGCTGTTGTCTTCCACTGGGCATTTCCATGGCTGATTTTGGCAAGAGGGAGAGAACTCCTGTGATCTGATGGTTGGGTGTGCTGGGAGCTATCCCACGGGAATGCTCCACATGGATATTGTGAGCTCTGTGCCATCTCCTGGCACCATGTGAGTGCAGAGCTACAGATTTCTGACATCTTTGTTCTGGGAATCAGCATCATTCCAAGCCAGCAGTTCTACTGACGTACCAGGATATTCCTTGGGCCGGCAGCTCCAACCATTGCTGGGATGACATGGGGCAGCTTTGTGCTCCCTCCTTGCAGATCTGAGCTTGGCCTGTTTGCAGGGGTGTTTCCCCAGTCACGCTCCCATCACAGGAGCTGTTCAAACTTCAGGGATGGCTTTTACAGCGCTGGGCAGGTGGCACTTGGATTATGGGTTGCATTTGCAGCTGGATTTGATCTTGGAGGTCTTTTCCAACCAGGATTCGATGACGATGATTGCTGTCATGATTGTGGAGAAAAGGACAGTCTCTTTTTTTTCCCTAAAAAGAGAAATCCATTAGGGCCTTTTGGGAATAGGAGAAGAGGCAGACCTTGTTGACGTGGTTTGGATTGAGCTTTCATTAAACTATTGTTTGAGTGTTTCCTCTAAGCAACAAATACTTGAGTTTGGCTGCACTGCAAGGTTACGTTCTTGAGCACTATGGCAGGTCCTTATTCCCAAGACTCTCCCCTGAACACAGCTGTGCTTCACCAAGCAAATTGAATTTATGGTTTGTCAAGTTTTTTTGTGTTTTTTTTTCCTTCTAGTTTTTGCACCTGGGTAATATCCAAGCTTGAAATAACTTGGGAGCCTTTGGTTTCTTGTGGTGTGTTCAACAACACAAAATAACCTTGGGCTTTCTTCTCTGCTCTTGTCTGGAAACAGAGATTGCAAGTTTAAGGAAACTGTTTGTGAGGCAGCACAGTGGAAGTAATTAGACTATGGGGTGTTTAATTTTACTTGTTGCATCTAGAATAAGTGCAAACTAGAAATGAAACCCACACTCTAATGGAATTAGGTTGTGACACTTCAGTGCCGTGTGTTTGACAAGGAAAAATGAACAACTTGATGCAGGTATAGATTGCCATTGAATTTTTTTTTTTTCAGTGCCTGTCAAAGAAAGGGGAGGGAGATAGATATGTGAGCATAAGTTAAATTCAAAGAAGCAGTGACTGGTTTCTGAATCCATTTAGCTTATGGAGCTTCAAGTTATTTAACATTCACAAATAGGATCTTTAAATCTCTCAAGAGCAGTCTGAACTCTGTTACTCAGATGTCCACTAGAACGAATTTATTCATAATAATGAAATTGCTGCAGTTTTGAAAGTCAAGGAGCTTTCCAGGACTCTGATTTTACTGAAGTTGCTGGACTTCTTTTTAGGTAACCAAATCAATCACAGAGCAGATGATAATCTTCTTCAGCAGCCTTCCTTTACCACTTTTGCACAGTTTTTTTTTACTTTCTGAGAGCAATGCCTTTCATTGGAATAAAACTTGCAGTTTAGAAACAAATAATTCTTTTAACATTTAATGTGAAACACGGTTATTTGCATAAGTCCTTATAGCTGAGCAAGGTCTGAGTAAATGCACATGGTGAGTTTCAGATGATTTTGGTTTTTCAGGATATACAGCCTTGAATAAAATAGGATTCATGACTGGTGAACCACGGGGCTTGCAAAACTCACTTTGTTTTGAAAAACTCCAGGGGATGAGAACCTGTGAAAACAGACGTGGAGTAGAAGAGGAGTGCACAGCCCACAGGAATTGCCAGCAGCTTCTGTGGTGTCCTTGTGCCTGGCAGCCCCCTTGGGAAGCAGAGGAGAGAAGGGAAAGGCCCCTGGTGAACTGTGCTTCTCCTTTCTCAAGTTGCTCTGGGTTTTTCCAGAGGTTTCTGAGGATGAGGGGAGTTCAGCACTGTGGCAGCTGCGGCAGGATAGCAAAGCTGGCCACCACTGTGGCCTTTTTTCAGCTGGGAAGGAAGCTGGGGGCACTGAAGCTGTTGAATAGATGAATCAGGCTTCTCATGAAATTCATAATAGATGGAGGCTTTGTCCACTGGCACTGCAACCCGCTTCCCTTTCAACTTTATTTCTGCCTGATTATAACTTCAAACAGCAGTGAGGCAGTGGAGGACAGTGCCTGCATTGCCTCGTGGAAGGGAAAGGACAGAGGATTATTGAAATCCCTTAAAAATTCTCTTTTTTTGGGGGGAGTAACAATGTTCTCCCTTAGACTCTTTGACAATATTCCTATTCTAATATCTTAAGGCAGGTTACCAAAAAAAAAAAAAAATCTTCCATCTACTAAGGGAGGCTCAAACTAAGGGGATTAATCCATCAGAAATATGGATGTTATGTCCTCTTGCCCTCTCACAATTTTTTAGGATAGTGACAAGTTTATGACTTGGGCTGCCAGCCACAGAGGATGTCATTGAGGGCATGAAATTCCAAGTTCTTTCCAAGGATATCCTTGTATAACTCCTGTGGAGGAAGTGAGCAGGTTGTTTTGGTGCCACAACAGGTAACTGTGATGCCAAGGCTACCACAAAATGAATTCAGTCTTTTGAGCCACGCACATCTGATAAAAGTGAGGGCTTTTTGGATAGGAAGGGGTCAGTTCAGGGAAGTTGTTGGACTGGCTTGACAATAATTGTGAACTGAGATGAGGCTGGCATTGGTTGTGCCAGAGTTAGTCTCTGTTTCTGAGAGGAGGTGGGGGCATGTAAAGCTGAAGAGAGTGTCACGCAGCTGGAAAATTTGTCTAATTCTAGATTTGCTTTGAGTAACCTGAATGTTGCTGTAGAATACTTTTGTCTGAGTGTTTTAGAGTGAAGCAAGTCTTTAATGTGGTGTTAAAACCAAAAACTACAGGTCATGCAATCTCAGAAAGGTTAGGGTTGAAAGGGACCTTAAAACCTCCCACTGTCCCAGGCTGCTCCAAGCCCCAAAGTCCAGCCTGGCCTTGGGCACTTCCAGGGATCCAGGGGCAGCCCCAGCTGCTCTGGGCACCCTGTGCCAGGGCCTGCCCACCCTGCCAGGGAACAATTCTCTCCTGAAATCCAGTCTCATCTAACGCCCTGCTCCTGTCTCTGTACACAAATCTCTTTCCCTGTGTCAGTAACGTTGTCACCGTGCTGTTGGAATCCTTGAGGTGGTCTGGGAGATGTCCAGGGTCCTGAAACGACAGAACTGAGGTCACTCAGCAGGGAGAGAGTCCCTGAGACAGTAGCATCTCCCACCTGAGGTTCACCAAGAAATGTGTCCAGGGGAACTGTGTAGCCTTGGAAAAAACAGTTCCTTTCCAGGAAAAAAACTTGGGTTCATTGCAATTATGTGTCCCTATAGTGTCTACTGGAATTCTGCTTTTTGGGATTTAGTGGGAAACCTCCTTCTGTCTCCTGATACAGGTGAATGTGTGCCCATGCTCCAGATCTTTCTAAGTAGAGGGGCATTTATTTGTAATGCAAAATAAATGATTTTTTTTTTTAAATTAAAGGCAGTTGTAGAAAAGGCATACAGTGGTTTTAATTTTAAGGCTGATGTAGATCCATCTTATCAACCAACATTTGTTTGCAGTTCTTGTACTGCTGTATGTGATCTTTTTGTAAAATCAGTTGCAGCTTAATATTATACGGGAAATTAAGAATAATGAAATCCATCACTGAGGTCCCATTGTGAGCAGACAGGCTGAAACTCTTGTTAATGTGCTGGTTTACTCACAGAAACACTCTTTCCCTTTCACTCAGTCTCCTGATCAAATTTTAACAGGAGGTTTGACATTTACATGGCATTCACATCTGTAGGAACACTGTTTCCTGTTCCCCACTGCTCTGTTTCCTCGGAGTTAACATTCTGCTGGAAGCAGTGAGAAGGTTTGGAGAAGGGAGCCAGCAAGAGACGATGACTGTAATAAATCGGTTGTGTTCTCCAGGCTGGCTGCAACTATTTCAGCCTTCTGGAGGGATGGGGAAAAGGCTTTAACCCACGAATTTTGACAGTTTCTGTGGCATTATCCAACAGCTTGCCTGCTCAAGGACAGGGCGTGTGGGCAGCTGTACTGATTACAAACGAGCAGAGGCAGTTTTACCCTTAACAAGGCCCAGCTGTGCCCAATAAGGGTGAGAGGTATAAAAGAGGGGGTTGCTGCCCCAGAGTCAGTTGGAGTCTGCTGCCTGTGCTGAGAGGAGGAAGGAGCAGAGGGCCAGAGAAGGTGAGCTGTGTGCAGGGGACGCCCAGGGTCGGGGGGCTGGCTTGACAGACAGGAGTTAGCTGGGTGGGCAGGAGGGAGAAGGAGCCAGAAGGCTGCTTGGTGCTGTCTGGGAAAGGCTTAGTCCTGTGGTGGTGCCTGGGGAACTTTGGTTCCCTAAGGAAGAAGGAGTCAGGAGGCTGTGTGATGCTGCAGTGGAAGGTTTAGCACTCTGAACAGTGCTGTGTCCCTCGACTGTGACATGTGCGACTTAGGGCTATGGGCAACCACGCCACCCTTGTCGCTTTCAGCGGAAGGACTTGTGCAGCGTTAGGAATAACATGCTGCTTGCTGGTGGTGTGGATTTAGGTGAGGCTGTGGGGCTCGAGTGTTTGAGAAAGAGCTGGAAAGCTGGGATTGGGCTGTAAACCCCTCGGGGATGGATGAGGGTGGATAATGCTCAGAGGTTGCCTTGCTGAGCTGACTGGAGACCTTGCAAAGGGGGCAGTGTTTTGCTCACAGTGTGGAGGAACAATGGGAGCTCCAACACTACCTCCTGTTTTATATCCACTTGTGAGGGCTTAAATGCTCTCCAGAGCCTCCTAAAAGCCACAGAGCCACTTTTAGCTTTGGTTCTGCTCAATTCAGAACTGATAGAGGGGGGTGTGTTCCATGGGCATGCAAGAGTGGATTTGTTTTCATGGAAAATGGGGGCATTCCTGTGCTGAAGGTGTTTTCACTTATGCGAAGGAAGAACATGGAAACATGGCAGTTGGGTTGTGAAATGTGAAGCAGGCTCTGAAGGAGTGCAGCTGCCCTGAGCTCAGAAGGCTTCATCTACATTGCCATGTAAAATAAAGCTTCATTTTCAGGTGTTTCTCTTTCCCCACTCTGATGGCCACAGCCTTTCTGGGGAGCTTTATGCCAGACTTGGCCAGCTGTATGTTTTTAATACCAATGTATGTCTTGTTTTCAGCTCTATCATAACAATATCATGTCTGTCAGGTGAATTTAGAGGTCAAATTAGCAGTGTCTGTACTTCAAGAAAAAGCATCCAAATGGAGCTACTTAAAAATGAATATCAATATGTTTCCCAGATCGCAGGCTCTAGAGTTGTTGGCAGTGGCTTGTTCTCCTGTGGTTAGCATTGCACCCTTTACACTTTTTAGCTGACCCATTCTTATATAATTTCAGACAGGCCATGGACTTGAAGTTTTGTTGAGAGCACCAAGTGAGCTTTGCTGGTAGGTCTCAAGATACACAATCAGTTCTTTCTTTCTTCCCCATTTTTCAATCCCATTGCAACACATAGCAAGTGTGTATTTCCCCTGCTGTTATAGTTCCTTCCACAGAAAGTAAAAAACCACCTTTGTGTACTTAGGAGAAGTGTCAGAGCTCCAAGGAATTGTCTGCTTTGTACTACTGGTGTCAGTTGGGAGTTGGTGAAGCACAACTAATGAATTTTGGACTCTGAAATCAGTTATAATGAGGAACTCGGAAGCTGGAAAATTATTTTTGAGAACTGTTAGAAACAAACCCGGTGCTTCTCACCTGCAAGGCTGGGTGTTGACTCCAGGGTAGGCAGGCGTGTCTAACGGCAAAAGATTGGCCATTTGATTTTAATCTGCTAGGGTTGATGTGCATCCTGACTCCTTTGGAAATAGGTGGAATTAGGAAGCAGGAGGTAAAAACTGGATCTTTTCTCTTCAAATATGTTCTTAGGTAGTGGTCCAAAGTCTTCTTCGTCATGGTTCTGTGCCATCCCTGCTTTTCGGTGTTGTTGAATCAGCTTTTTCAAAGAGTTGTGTTGCTCTATCAAAACATGCAGGCTTTAGCTTCTCATTTTGTTTTCATATGAAAACCTGATTTTTTTTTTCTTGGGCTTACAAGAAGAGGAAAAAAAATTAAACAAAGAAAACCAAGACCTTCTGCTGATTTTGCAACAAGATGATGAAAAAGAGAATGTAGAACACTGGCCCAAGAAGACAGTCTTTAAAACAGAGCCCTTGGCAGGGTCTTTGCAAGAGATCACTTGTTAGCAGCTGGGCTCCTCCCAAGGCATTTCCGATAGCTCTGCTCTGATCACCTGTGCCCTACTCCTTGTGAGCTCTGTTTGCTTTCTGCCTCTCTTTAGTGGTCATTTAGAAAATCATTTCCCTCAAGTGCTCAAATAAACAAGTGGATTTGTTGTTACAATTCTCATGGGAATTCAGTGCTTGAGGGGGCCATTGAGCCTGCCTGGCTGAACATTCCCTCTCACAAAACAAAGCATGTCATGGGTAATATTCCTCTTCTCAGCCAAAGGCTGATTGCTCCAATTACTCTGCCTATCTCTTAAAATTTGTGCTTGTTTAAGACCCATATACTCATATTTGTTATTGTGCCAGCGTTGTCCTTTTGCTGAAGTAGTTTCCTGCCCTCTTAGGTGTCCCCTGCTTGTACCATGTGTTCTGGAGAGAGGGATTACGTGGCCTTTTTTTTTTTGTCTGTGGTTTCCTAGAGTGAGCAGCCACTCTCTTGTGTGACTTGTTTTGCTCCTAGCATCATCAAAAGGTGTGAGCTGAGGTTTCATCTGGGGCTTGAGGATATTCTGCATTTAAGGACTTTTTAAATCAAAGAAACCCTTGGTGTTTTGGAGCTGTGTGGGCAGTATGCAAATGTGCTCTTCCCAAAGATTAAACCGAATTATTTCCCCTAGCATTTGTAGTGAGGAAGGTGTGGCTTCTAAGGGTTGGGGGAGCCTTGTCCAGCGGGGAGCTAAGCAGGAACTGCAGAGATAGGGCAGGAGAGAATGGATTCAAAACGAGACAGTAGGTCTAGATCAGATACTAGCAGGAAGCTCTTCCAGTTCCTCACCACCCTCACAGGGCACAGGGTGCCCAGAGCAGCTGGGGCTGCCCCTGGATCCCTGGCAGTGCCCAAGGCCAGGCTGGACTTTGAGGAGCAGCCTGGGACAGTGGAAGGTGTCCCTGCCCATGGCAGGGGTGGCACTGGATGGGCTTTAAGGTCCCTTCCAACACAAACCATTCCGTGATTCCAAAGAGCTGCTTAGGGAGATGCTGAGAAGAGCTGATACCTTCGCTTCCTTCTCTTCGCCAAACAGCCTGCACACAGTGTAGGCATTTGATGGAATAACTGGGCAACTGTCCTGTCCCCAGCCACCCCACTCCCTGTGTCCCTCCTTGGATAAAAGGCAGGAGCAGTTCTGCTGCAGCCCTGCCTGCTTCAGGGCAGTTTAAGTGCTTTTGTGTGGAGCAGAGCCTGTGCAGTGCTGTGACCTGGGCTGCCAGCCCAGCTGTGCAAGTGTTTCACCATAACTCTGTGGGATTTGCTGACGTGGGCATGGATCTCATCCCATCTCTGCTGGGCTCATGGGAGAGGTTTCCAGGGCATGTCTGGGTCTGAGTAGGCTCAGTTGTGTTGGCTGTGGTGCCACGAGTGCACAGACCAGTGCTGGGGAGTGTCTGACCTGGCAGGAAACCTTCACCTGCTTTGTGGGCACTTACAGTGCTATTTAGAAATATTTGCTGAGCTCACAGCAGAGCAGCCCTGATCCCTCGTGGTCAGGGCTGGGGCTGGGTTCTGCTCACATCAGAATCAGCCTTTACTCAGGCAGCACTTGGCATTGTGCCTGTTCTCCTGGTGCTCTCCTGCTGGATCCTGCTGGCTTTGCTGAGCACACAGAGCCAGCTGGGCTGGTGTGTGGGTAATGAGTTTTTCTAGAGCCTCAAACACCCGGAGGCAGGTACAGCTTGGGAGCTCCAGAGGAACCAGCTCAGGTATGATTTTTTATTTGGATGGACAAGCACCCAGTACTCTGCTTCACTCTGCCCAGGGTGTTTCTTTAGGCTGGGGCAGCTGTGCTGGAGCCCTCGCCTTTTTCCTTGGCATTTCCATTCCCTTTCCCCTCACACCAGTCCTTCAAGATCTGTTTTCTCTGGAATACGTCCCCCTTAGGGTGTTGTACCAAATAATATCTCTACAGTTCCAACAAGGGGAGAAACATCACATCAGCTTCATTTATTGCTGCCTCAGTAGGAATATTTTGAGACGCTGTTGCATTTGCTGGGTGCCTGTAGGTCTTGGGCAGTGAACTGCTCCCATGTTTGCCAGTTCTCCACTGACCTGTGCATCTTTTAGCATGGTCTTTCCTTCCAAAACTCAGTGTGCACGGGATCCAGACATAGAAACACAGCTGCTCAGAATTCTTTTCACCTGTTTTTCCAACTAAAAACCAGTATTCCCTATGCTATGACCAGTTGCATCCTTCATGTCTTGAAACACTTGAATGTCCTGCAGCAGCAGGATGTGCAGTGGGAATGGTGGAGCCTTCTGAAGCCACAGCCAGTCTGGCTCTGCCATTTTCAGCACCTTGTACTTGTTCAGTTTTTCTTCCCCTGAGTGACTGTGCTCATTACCATCTGTGTACCCTCAATTTCTGACTTAAGTGTGCATCCTTCATAAGGTTTCTCCCCAGCTTTTGGGGAACTTTGTTTTTAAGACCCTGCTTTTCCCTCTTCTGCCACATGGTTCCATTCCTGCTATTGTTAGAATATATGGCAGAGTAAGGAAAAGACACCTCAGCTCTGTCTGCTACTCTTCTGGCCTCAGGTTTAACAGCTCATTTTGCTCCAGCCTCAGCCTTTTGCTGCAGGCCATGGTGACATCCTTCCCTTCATACCAAGGAGGAGGGGATGGAAGCAAATGTCTCCAAGTGCTAACACCACAGAAGTGTAGGAGTGTTTCGGTACACATTCTTCCCTCTACTTTATGGCTGCCACCACTAATTTTAATTTTGCTCCAGAGGATTGCATCCAATGAGAGAAGAAGGAATTGAAATTTTACAAGCAGTGTACATGAAAATATTTTTTGCTTCCCCCATTGTAATGGGAGCCATTTAAGGAGAGCAATGCTAGTGGCTCAACGATTTTGGGGGAAAATCTGAATTTAAAAAGCTCTTCTCTGACAGCCATGTCCAAATGCAGGCTTTCCTCTGGCTTATCACTGCTCCAGGATGGCAATTCCAGCCTGGCAAATAGGACAGATTCAGGAATATGGAGCCACAGATGCCTCCTCTTTAAATTACATTACCAGTTAGCAGCAGGGTTACCTAGACACTTCTCAGCTTTCCCTCAGTTATTGCTTCCAAGAGCTGAGCATTTTTACAGTCTCTGAATTTCCTCCATATTTTTAAAACCCTTAAGAAGCCCGGACCAGAGGGACCATTAACACCCCAGCTCTGGACTAATGAGGAGCACAACTTGTGTGCTGGAGGTATCGATTTGCTCAGCTCCAGTTGTGTTTCTCCCTTGAATTCTTTGTGTTCTCCCTTCAGCTGTGCTGGCTGTTTACTCACAGAACACCCGAGTGAGGAGAAGATGAACTGCTGGGATTCTGCTGCTTGGGCTTTGATGCATTGCCTCTCCCTTTGTGTTCTTTAAATGCCAGATATCCCCTGCTTTTATTTGGAACATCTTTTTAATCTCTTCTTTCATCCATGAAGAAATTGAAGAGCTGAGTTCAACAGTTCTCCTTCCCCCCCAAGGTGTTTCTTTCCCTTCAGCGGCACCTTTCTGGTATGTTCCATCTCTGAGAAGAGAAAACAGGCAGAATTTATCCCATATTTGTGCATGAGGATAAATTCCCTTTGTTTTTTCCATCAAGCAGTTTCATGTGGGTACTTCATCAGGATTTCTGGGTTTTAAAACAATCATGAATTTGTCCTGACCTTCATTTTGCATGTGTGACATTAGGAAAACAAGAGGATCTAAATTAACAGTAACAGTGAATAATGCTGTCTAAATTGAAGAATTAAATGGAAGAGGATAAACCATCAGTAAATGCCCTGAAACAGGCTGCTTACCTTCTTTTTTTGATGTATTGCCTTTTCTGAGCTCAGACGAATACTTATTCCTTAAAAGCAATTTCAGATTCATTTATCCTTGCAGGATATAACTTTACTCTGTAACATCTCTTGTGACTAAAATATTGTTTTGGAAGAAAATATATATAAAAAAATAACCTTAAATTTAAACCTTTTGCTGCTGCATCGTGAGTTCTTTTTGAGGTGGGAGTTGGAGCAAAATGGTTTTATGATGTCTGTGCTAAAGCAGAATCAGCTTCTCCCTCTGTCTCTGCTCCCAGTTCCAGCACTGGGTGGTTTTGATGCCTTTCTTACATTACATGTGAAACCCAAATGATGTTAAAGCCTCTCTTTCCACAAAGCACATTCTTGTCTTAATACTGGGTTAGAGGACAGATTCTGGAGAAACTCTGCAGAAAATAGTGTAAATCCAGCAAGGCACACTTTGGTTTGTCTTGTCAGTGATGTTTTCTACATCATTTGTTCAAAGGTGTGGTTTAAATACCGGCTTAATTTTTCTATTTATTTATTTTTTTAAATAAACTACTTCTCAGGATTGCATTTACTTTTTTCTCAAGTTGTATTGATGTAGTTTATATAAAACTATGGGTGCTGGCCAAGTGCAGTGTTTTGCACTTCTCATCTTAGAACTTTAAGAGAAAAAATAATTCTGGTCTTTGATTATGAAATAATTAGAAATTATCCAGAGTTGCTCAGGTTGAAGCAGCCTGGTGTATGGAAGGTGTCCCTGGCCTGGGGCATGGCATGGGATGGGACTGGATGGGCTTGTAATGTCCCTTCCAACACAAATCTTTCAAGGGTTCTATAAAAAATAGGCTTTTTGAAGATGTTGCTTATATTTGGTGAGTTCCCTCCTTCCTTGCATCTCTATTTCAGGATGTTCCTTTGAGAAAGACTTGGGAAGAGCCATGTTTGTCCATGCTAGATGCAGAGCACTTCCACCTTCTTACATGGTTTAGAGAAAGAGAGAAAAATGCTGCTGCTGCTAAGTGTTAGGAGGAACCACAGCTCAGGGCAAGGCAATGTAGCGACAAAGAAATTAAGTACAGCTTCAGAAAGTCAAATGTCTTGTTAAGTCTGGGCAAAATCAATAAGAGCTTTTGAGAATGGTGGTATTGAGCATTCTATTTTGAGAAATACTTGTGTCTCTGGAAAACCAGAGCAAATGGCTCCACCAGGGATGCAGATGAATTTTGCAGTGACTTTTTCTAGCTGTGTGGATTGGGAAGTCAGGGATGTCTGTCCTGCTGTGCTTCTCGAGCTGTGCCAGAGTTTCCAGGCACCTCTTGGCACCTTGGCTGGGCAGTTTTGGGGGATGTGTTCCTGGTGATCTCTGCAACTGCCTGAAAGGAGGTTGTGGTGAGGTGAGGTCAGGCTCCTCTGCTCCTCTGTCTCGTGAGAGGATGAGAGTAAATGGCTTTAGGTTGCACCAGGGGATGTTCAGATCAGATACTAGGAGGAAAAAAAAAAAAAATCACTGAAGGAGTGATGAGGCCCTGGAATGAGTTGCCCAGGGTGTTGGTGGAGTCACTGTTCAAGAGATGTCTGGATGTGGCCCTTGGGGATGTGATTTGGGGCTGGTGGTGCTGGGGAGAGGGTTTGTGACCTTACAGGTCTCTTCCCCCCTTGGTGACTCTGACAAGAGCCCTGTGTGTGAGCTGTGCTCACCCTGAGCCTCGTGGGGACTGCTCCCCAGGTCCCCAAGCAGGTCACTGCAGGACCATCAGCCTGCAGGGTCCCCGAGGTCTCCCTGCCCTCCCCCGCCCCATTAGCAGTGCTCTCCTGTTACAGAGAAGTAAATGATCCTGGTTTTTCCATTTTCATTAAGGCTCAGCTGTGACGTCAGTTTTGACGTGGCCCTGGTTGAGAAACGTTTGGTTTGAACCACTGCAAGTGCTGATTGTGAGCTCTTCTCCAGCTCTCTCCTCCTCTGTCCCTGCTCTGTCTGGGGGTTTGGCCAATGCTGCTCTAAGTGGAGAGCTAGAGAAAATCCTGGAAAGCAGCTGCATTTTCCCAGTGCCGTGGTTACCCACAGCTGCTGGTTTTGCTGTTTGATGCTGTGGCAGCTGCTCTCTGCGTGGAGGCCCCATCTTCTCGGAGAGAAGTGCTCCAGGCTGCAGGAGGGCAAGTAGGTGACTTGAATTTTTGGGTCTCAGTGACGCCCTGTGCCCTTTGTGGGAGGAATATCTGCATGTCTGCGGCAATGAAACTTGTACTGGGAAATAAGAGCAAATTGTGCTGAAGTCAACTGAAATAGGAGTTGGACTTGGTGCCAAATTGCAAACGGTGGGTCTCTCAATCATTCCTCTGCAGAGAGCAGCCTATAACAAAGATTACTCTTCTGCGAGACCCACAGAAAAATCCCTATTCTCTTACACTGAAATCAGTTAATGATACAAATCTGCTGATGGCTGGGAGTATTTATTTGCTGTGGAAAGAACCTGCTTATGTTGCACCGAGCGTCACAGTTGACTAGCAGGTACCAGCACTGTGTATTAGGGATGTAAATGATCCTGGGACATGCATTATTGACATGTTCCAGGAGCATGGCAACGTTTCCTGTGGGTTTCTAGGTCGGTTGGAAGGAGTTTGATCCCGAACCTGTGGGTTTACCTTGCCAGAGCAGGTAAGATGCTGGAGGGCACTGGAAGAGCCTGGGGGGCTGTGGCAGAGGAACCTGCTTTAGTCCAGGGCAGAAACCTCAGGGGTGTTTGAAGATGTGGTTTCACTCAGCTTTCCCAGCTGTGGCAGCAGGCCCTGTACCTGGCTGCCTTTGCAGTGTGGAGGGCAGAACCGTTGCATTAGTTTTGCTTTTCTTGTTGTTTCCTCCCACTGGGGGGAAAGACATGTTTTCAAATGAGCAGGTGTATATTTTCATAAGCCCCAAGCATTCCTTTGTGGATGAAAGAGTTGTAAAACATCTGAAAGCTATTTTCTTTGACATGAGCTTCTCTGTTAAAAGAATGTGGGGAATAATTTCTTATTCAGGCTGAAGCAGATGAAATTGTTACAATGTTCTGATGTAATGGACTGTATGAAACAGATATTTGGGGCTTTCTAAATAAAATACTTTTGGAACATATTTGGAACTGCGAACTGACTCAGACTGAACTACAGGGAAACAAATAGAAATACCTACGAGGAAGAAACAAAGATTTCCTACAGTATACTGGCAAATGTATGCTAGTGTTGAGCAGAGTGTGTTTAAAGGGAGTTGGCCCTTTGATTTTTAGGGTGAGGAATATGTTGTTTGGGGGTGGGATGTGAGAAGTGGCATTGTGGAGTCCTCATTCCTGGAAGTGTTCAAAAAACCTATGGAGGTGGCACTTGAGAACAGGGTGGGGGTGCTGGTTGATCTTAAAGATTGGACTTGAGCATCCTAAAGGTCTTTTCAAGCCTTAATGATTCAACAGTTGTGCAGAGGTGCTGTTAAGGATTATGTAAATCAATAATGCTGGTAAATGCTCGAGCTGTTTACTGGGGGAATTGCACGTCCCTTCGCAGGGAAATGTTCTTAAAATTGGATTGATTGGAATCTGTGCAGTGTTCTGGTGGAGTGAGGCAGAAAACAACAAGTGCTGTATTCTAGAATGATTCTGTTTTACAGAAAAATCCTGGCTGTAATTGTTGTTAAATGGTTCATCCACCAGGTGTAATGGTTGCCATGCCAGAAGTTGATACTATATTTTATTTTTTTCGGCTTGCTGTTGCTCCTTGCTGCCTCTGAAGTTTTCATCCCTGAGGGGATCTTGCTTGCTAGGGTATGAATGTGAGAGAACTCAGGCATTCCATGAAAAATTTGGGAAGCCTGATAGCCTTAATTAGCATAGAGACCAGCCTTAATTAGCATAGAGACCATATGCTTCCAGTCTGGGGGTCCTGTCCAGAGAAGGGGAAGTGGCTGACCTTGAGCAGAAGAGGGGATGAGTCTGAGGAAGCTGACAGGGGGTTGGATTTCACAGTTTGCAGAGCGTCTTGGCCCAGCCTGCCGTGTGCTGTGCATCTCCCTCTTCCCCCAGCTGCTCAGTGTGCAGCACCCAGCTTGGAGTGTGGATCACCAGGGTGTGGGGACAGCCACCCTCCTGTGCTCATCCCCCCACATGGGATGGGGCCATGTGGTAATTTTTTATTCTTGGCCTCCGTGAGGCCTCCCGAGAATGTGCATTTGTGGGCACCCAGGGTGTCACACACTCATTGCCCCTGTGGAAGGGGGCATTTTATTGGTGTTTTTTGTCCAAGGCATTGGTACTTTTTGTCTACCACAAAGCAGAGAGAGCAAAGGTGTGTTCAGGCAGTTCTGTGTGTTCCCCAAGGTCAAGCCCTGGGTTCTGGGGTGAGGCTGAATCACAGCTCTGTTACTGGAGAGACCAGGGCCGTTGCAGTCCAGAAGGATGATTGCTGGGCTGTGTCAAAACAGGTGAGCAGCAGCTCGAGGGAATTGATTCTGCCCCTCTGCTCTTGAGACCACCCATGGAGTTCTGCATCCAGTTCTGGGGTTCCCAGCACAGAAAGGACATGGAACTGCTGTGACATGTACAGAAGAGGCCATGGAGATGCTCCAGGGCTGGAGCCCCTGAGCTCTGGAGCCAGGCTGGGAGAGCTGGGGGTGCTCACCTGGAGCAGAGAAGGCTCCAGGGAGAGCTCAGAGCCCCTTGCAGGGCCTAAAGGGGCTCCAGGAGAGCTGGAGAGGGACTGGGGACAAGGGATGGAGGGACAGGACACAGGGAATGGCTTCCCAGTGCCAGAGGGCAGGGATGGATGGGATATTGGGAAGGAATTGTTCCCTGGCAGGGTGGGCAGGCCCTGGCACAGGGTGCCCAGAGCAGCTGGGGCTGCCCCTGGATCCCTGGCAGTGCCCAAGGCCAGGGGGGATGGGGCTTGGAGCACTTGGATAATGGGAGGTGTCCCTGCCCATGGCAGGGGGTGGCACTGGATGGGCTTTAAAGTCCCTTCCAACCCAAACTACCCTGGCATTTTATTCCTTTCTCCTGGTACAGAGTATTTCCCATAGTGGCCTGACACTTGTGAGACACAGTACCAAGGCCCCTGTGTGCTCTGAGGGACCTGGTGTGTGCAAGGAGGTTTGTTCAGCTGCACTGGCAGTGCCTGCTATCCAGGGACGAGGAATAAAGGAGTGCAGTCCCCTGTGCAGGGCTGGCCCTTCAGTATTTGGAGGGCAGAGCTGCTCGAGGCCTTGCTGTGCCTGTGTTGCTGAGTATGGTGGCTGCAGAACCTGGGCAGTGCTTCACTGAGGGCAACTTTCCTTCTTGTAAAGAAAAACAGTCTCTATGAAAAGCAGTTCTGGTCGTGCTTCGAAACCTCTTGCTTTTGTTGTTTGACTTTGTGCCCAAATTGATATATTCTGTATGAATTAGGGCAGGGAAGCAGCACAGTACAGCTGTAGGTGAAGGCACTGTGCAGCACCAGGCATTGTTCATGCCTTGTTACTCCTTGACACCGGAGGGGAAAGCTCTGTTCAGATGGCTGAGCCTGCTAAGAACCCCCAACTGCACCAGTTCAGTTAAACCACTCACTAAAATCAGGCTAAAGGCAGGATAGCAGCAGTTAAATCTACCATAGGAGGCCTTCCAAGGCAATGTGTACCACAGCACACCTGAGCAGTCATACCTGTGCCTTGTTTGAGCAACAGGATGGTCCTGGAAGCTTTATTGTTGCAGTCCAAGGTGCAGCACTCTCCCATTTTGCATCATTTCCCTTTGCAACACCACTGAAACCCAAGATGGGATGACTAAAGAAGTACATGAAGGTGTGTGTAACTGAGCTGGGTGGGGGGGAATTCATGGATGTCCTGGGGATGATGGAGGGCTGTCCTAAAGGAGGGGAGGTTTGTCTGAAGTGTTCAGTCACTGCTGGAACAGCGAAATGTAACTTTGAATTAAGAGGGAAGCTGTCATGGTACCTCTCTCAGTCAGGGATGAGGTACAGGAACCAGAGGGGCTGGCTGGGCTCCCACCAGCAGCTTTGAGCTGAGTGCAAAGCCTTTATCCAAATTCCTGCCTGACTCTTGATTCACATGTCATGTAGTCTTATGTATGGCAGAGATCCCTCTTGTGTAAGATGGGAGCTGCAGGCTTGCACTTCTTTCTGTGAAAGAAAAGCTCAGCACTTTTTTTCCCCTTCATTTGTTCATATGTTGAGTTAGGGGCACTGATTTCATTTCTCTGATTTGGGTTGGAAGAGACCTTAAAGATCTTCTCATTGCTACTCCTCTGCTGTGGGCAAGGACCAGGTTGCTCAGAGCCCCACCCAGCCTGGAAAATGTGATCCTGGAGCTCTGAAGGGTTGCAGACTCCTCTTAGACAGAGCTGGGTGTTTAAATCCCAGATGGTTTGGTTGCCTGCGAGCGCTGATGTGCAGAAGACAAGAAGTGGTGCTGCACCTGCTGGTGTGTGCTGCAGCGTCCTGGCTGTTTTGTGGGAGGCCAGGTACTTGCAGCAGCAATAACCTGTCCTAACCTACACCATTTGAGTTGGGAATTATGTTCCAAGACAGCCTCCTCTCTAGAGGAGGCACAATGTTAAGCAAACCAACGAAACCCCACCACAAACCAGCCCTCTTCAGTCCATGTGTGCAGGACACTTGAGTGTCCTGGGAGGAGAACCCTGCTCTGCTCAGGAGTTTGCCTGGCTGAGCACTCTGCTGCTGTGTGTGTGTGTGAGGGCAGGAATTGGGAGAGACAGTGAAATAAACTCTGCCAGGCTGGCGGGTCTGGGGACATCCCATTCCATAATTCTGTCTAGCAGTTTGATTGTTCTTCCCTCCACCTGCTTTCCTCCAAGGAGATGCATCTCTTCTCTTCCTGCTTGGTTTTATTCCCTTTGTCTCAGATTTTATTCCTCAGAAAGCTGTTTTCATAAGCTGCTCTCACCCCTGCAATGATTATATAAATATCTGTGTTTTATATCTCTGTATAGTTACATGCACTGTCATGCTTCATTTGGATGATGCATGACCTTGCAGCTTGAAGACTTGTTCATTTTCTTGTGGAGATTATTTCATTTATGCAGTAATCTTAATTGTCTTAATTTGAAAGGAGATTTTTCTCCATCACTGTGGTGTTAATACACTATATGTTAACACACACACATGTTAATATTCATGAGGCAAATATTTCTTATATTTGTGCAGGTCATTTTTCTTTCTGCCTCAAATAATAGTGAGAACTACAGTTTAAACCCCATTTTCTTTGTGTTTCTTATTGTTCTTGCAACTACTTTGCTTCAGCATCTTTATGAGTAGAGGTAACATTAATGTCAAAATATTGTTGGGGAAAACCTCTCTGTTGTATCTTCTGTGATTCAAGATCTGTGTTGTGCTGCAAGACAACCCCTTCTTTGCTATGGGGGACAGTTTTATGAGATTATGCAGTGTGGGGAATGGGATTTATCTGCTTTAGAGTGTGCAGATAGAAGTAAAAACTGGGCCTAGAACTCTTAGGAGTAAGAAAACTGAGAAATGTGTGCTGAGCTCAGCTCATGGTTTGCTGGTTTGAGCATCTTGGGGGGCGATCCCTCTCTCCATCCCTGTTCTCTCCTTGATAAATGACGGCTGCAGCAGTATCTTTGTGACACAGCTGCTAGTTTTAAATTATGGCTTGATAGACACAGAAATTAACAGCATAAAGGTCTTAAGTCTGTTCTCTTTATAGCTTTCTGGTGTTGATTTGGTAATTGCAAACTGCAGTTAAAATAACTGACCAACTTGACATGGAGGAAATTGATTCAGAACTTCAATCTTGTGCCTCCATGCACTGTTAACTTTGCTCTGCAGCTCCTCGGTGAGACAATCTCATCTCCAGGCTCCCAGCCAGATCTGCTGTGGGGGGGAAGAGCACTGCACAGGGGATCCTCAGTGCAGCCAGAGCAGCAATGGTCCTGCCAGGTCCTGCCAACAGGCTTCCCCAAGGGTATGCATTGGCATCAAAATCACCCCTCGGCCACGAGCATGTGTGTGTGTCTCCCCAAGAGAATTCTCATCTGTGTGACTGCTTGCATCTTTGGGAGTCACAGCATGACTGGCAAGTGACAAAAATTTTAGACCTCATGGGCTTGCTAGAGTTGAACCAGTGGTTGTGGTTCATGCCTGTGTTGGTAGTTTAGGGCCTGGGTTGTGGAGGAGGAGTCTCAGCAGAGTGGGATTGGGGCCTCAGCAGTGGTGCCCACTGAAACACTCCCTGTGCTGTGCACAGGACCGGAAAAGAGAGGAGCAGTGGTTGGAAAATGGTATAAGGTGATGAGGAATGGAGGAAATGTCTAAAACAGAGGGCACCTGCACAGCAGGTTTAGATGGTTTTGTCAGAAGAGCTGTGGAACTGTTGCTGCTTAAAGAAGAGATGAGAATGAAAGATAATTTAAAAGGAGAAATGATGGAAAGTGTCTGAGACTGTGTAACCTGAAGTCACAGAATCAGCAGGTTTGGAAAAACCTTTCCAAATTATTACCCCAGTGTCACCCCTAAACCACGTTCCCAAAAGCCACACCCAGACACCTCTCACACACTCCCAGATATGGTGGCAAGAATGAGGTGGTTTAAAACTTAATTCAGCAGAAAAAAATCTGGCAGATGTTAGGAAACCCAGAGGGAACACTGAGATTTCAACAGAACACTTGTTTGGTTGAAGAGGGTGTGATGGAATGTGCATAGGGACAGGTGAGACTTCAGTCTAAGAAGTGAGTGATGAACCTTAAATGCTCCAGGTGCTACTAGGAGCAGCTCCCTGGGGAGCTCTGAGAAGGGTAGGGGTGTGATTCCTGTAGCTGCTGCCAGAGCCCTGCTTGCATTGACTGTCCTGTAGTTGTTTGTAGGAGTTAGAGCCAAGAATCCATGGCAGCTGGGCTTGGCATCCTAAAGGGCAGCAGGAACACAAGGAAGAGACAATTGAGGAATGAAAAATGGCCCTTGGAGTAGTTCAGGGCTATGGGATGAAAGCACAGAGCCATGGGCCTCGTGTCAATAGCAGGCCAGCTGGGTAAAGCCAATGAGGCCTAGATTCAGCTGCCTCATGGAAACAGCAAAATAGGGAAGGATGCATGTGACTTTTGCAGTGGGAAGATGATGCTAATGCAGTTGTTGGAGCCTTTGAAAGGATCAGCTTAGAGGCTATTAAGGAAGACAGGGGAATAGGAACAAAGGTGGCTGCAGTGACAAAAGGTGACAATGAAAAGTAGGAAATGAGAGTCAGCTCTCACAGTGCAGCGAAGTTGGGAGCAGACCTGTGTTGTTCTGCTACTCCTTGTCTGTTGGAAAAAAGGAGTATTGGTATGTTGATGATCACCAGTCAAGAAAGAGAGATGAGAGGAGCTGCAAAAAGGCCTTGGAGTATTGAGTGGTTGGATAATAAAAAGGCAGATGAAATTCACTCCAGATAAATGTGGAGTGATGCACGTAGGGATCCTAATTTTCATATGAAGCCTGAGCTCTGAGCTGACTGTTATGAATCAGGAGTGAGATCTTTGTGTTAAAATTTTAGGGAATTCTATGAAATGTCAGCTGGGTGCTTGGCAGCTGCCAAAAAGCTGGCTGAAGGGGTAGGAATTATTAAAAAAGGAATAGAAAACAGAAGGGAGCATTCTATGACCACATAAATCTGTGTGTTGCCTGGATCTTTGCACAACCATCATCCTTCCAGCCTGGAGGGCAGCAATGGAAGCAGTTCAGGGGCTGCTGAAAGGCAGCATCTGGACACAGAATGGAGCCAGTGCAGCACAGCTCCATGGGGAATATGTACTTGTCAGCCTGGAAGGCAACAGGGAGAGGAGGGGAAGAGCTCTGTGGTGGTTCTGAGTGCTGTGGAGAAGAGGAGTAGAGAACTGGGCTCTTTCCAGTGAGTGCCTGGGGGAGTGCAGAGGTTCCCAGGAGCAGCACTTGGTTGTGAGGGCTAGGAGAGAGCAAAGGAGTGAAAACTTTTCCTATGCACGTGGAAAGTGGCCAAGTGCAGACATTCCCTGTGGTAAAAGCACTTTAACTGCCGAGTTTGAAGCCTTAGGAGCCCTGGGAAAGCAGGAGCACAGGCTTAGTCTGACCAAGGGACTCCTCCACCTGCACTTGGGCAGTGCTGCAGGCTGGAGGAAAAAAAAGGCTGCAGAGATCTCTGGTTTCTTTGCAGATATTCAGATTTAAGTCAGTTTTAGTCAAGTGTTCAATCCCAGCCTGGGGTTTAGTGTTAGATGTAACTTGTGAAAGTAAGAGTAACTCACATGTGAGCTATTGACCTTTAACTCTTAACTCGGTTGCAACTGTGTCCAGCCTGGCTTATTTTTAGGCTGAACTTAAATCGCCTAGAAATAGTGACAAAGGGCATCCATTCCTGCTGAGAACAAGGAATCCCAGACTGGAAGGTATTTGGAATCTTCAAAAGAAGAAAATACATTTAAAAACACTGTAATCCACACTCTTCCCTTCTCCCAGCTGCAAAGCATAGTTTCATTTTGAAAGAAACAAAGAAAAATTGATAATAATAATGGTAAAAATTTGCTTTGTTTTCCCTACCTGCTTCACAGCTTTCCTGACTTGCTTTTTCCTCCTGACACTTGGTCTTAAACATACTCCTATTTTACTTTAAGATTTATCTTTTGACAAGAAGAACCTACAGCAGAAAGAGAGGATCCCACCCATGAGTCCTTACTCTGGCATTGTGCTGGAGACAAAGATTGCTTGATGTCTGTACAGAACAGAAATTTTTTCATGATTTGTGAAGAATGAAAACTTAAAAAAAAAAAAGTACTTTTGGAGCATGAGAGAACTCTGTGCTGAAGCTATGTAAGTTAATAAAATAGTCATGGGGATGAATTATGTATTTCCACTTGGAAAATGTCTTAAAGGTTTTAGCAAGACAGGACATGGCAGAAGTGAATGAGAACCTTTCCTGGGGAGTGGGAAGTTGCTCATATTCCTTCAGGCCAGGCACAGGAGATGACTTTTCACTGGAATGTGCTCCAGCACCAAAAGCAGGGAGTTTCTGCTGTAAATCTGCTGTGATGGGTCTCAGCAGGACACTGCAGGGAGCCTGTTTTTGCAGTACAATTTGTAGAATGACCCCACTTGATTAGGAAAACAAACCAAAATCCACCACCAAAAGACAGAAGAAAGTTAGAAATGTGTGTTTATGGTGACAAGGATTTTTCTTGTATGTTTTAGCTGTTATGTGGTGACAGTAGAGTTGTGTTATTTGAGTTTCTCAGCTTGGTTGCAGGTTAAGAGTGGATTTGCATTGATGGAAATAAAAGCTTGGCAGTACCTAAGGTTTTTACTGGAGATCCTGGCTTTAGAGTCTAGTGCTATTTAAGGATTTTTATGGGCTTAAGTGTTTTAAAATGTATTTAATATTTTATATTTATATTGTTTTATGGGTTTCATTTTTGTGGGTCTCATTGGCCATGGCTTTTGTTTGACTCAGAAGTGCCCTGGTGTATGGAAATGTGACTTGGTGGATCTAAAATGTCAGAGTTTTAATAAAAATAAGTTTTGCCTGGTTAGTTGTTAAATACACACTGCTTGAGTGCAAAGGACAATAAGGTCTGAAAACTTGACAAGAATTGAGAATGTAACTCAAATAACTAGCAGTAATATTTGGAATATCCTCCTAAGGAATGCCTTCCCTTTAGGGAGTTTTCCTGGGGTTCCTGTTTGACATAGTTAATCTCCATGAACTGATGCAAGGGAAGGAACAGGTAGCAGACAGACATTTTGCTTCCCAAAATCCTTTGGAATGTTGTAGTACTGCTGGCTTGGCTAACTAATGGACTGCCTGTGGGATGTCCTCCAGGGATCCTTCACTCCATGGTAACAATATCAAGTTTTGTAGTTTTTTGTTTCAGACTCTGCTAATAAAAACATCAGGGATCTCATGAAAAACTCCATTAAAATTTGTTCTTGTAAATAACCTTCTATATTTAGAATACCGTAGGAAAAAAAAAAAGATAAACCAAAAAAAGGGCATGATGTTTAAATGAATATTTTATTTCTGTTGGAAAGGAAGAACACAATTCTGCCATGGTTTCTGTGCCCAAATCATCATCAACTCTGCAGTGCTATTCCCTCCCCCTGCAGCAAGGCACATTGCTGGGGGATTAAAAAATTTAATATAAAAGTCTTGGTGTGCTGCTGGTGGAACATCAGCTGCATGATAACATCTGGCATCAGAGGAGAGCAAAGGCCATCTCCAGCCTTTTTTATTCCAGCCAAATCAGGGCTGGACTGCCCAGCTGTGTGGGAAGAGCTCAGATACTCTCAGTAAGGTGAAGCTTCTGCTATGAATCTTTTACTGATAAAGTACATGGGGAAAATAAAAACTTGGATTTAGCCACGAGGGTCAAGATGTGGCCAGGGATCGTAGGGGGTTCTTACAGAAGAAGTTGGAGCAGTTCAGAAGGGGCTTTGTACCAGTGCACTCACCTGGGTAAAGGAGCTTCAAAGGGTTGGGAAATAAAAGATGAGATGGGAGACAGGGCAGATGACTGCATGAATAAGATTCTCCACTCTCTTTACAGTGAAATCCCAGTATGAGCTTCAGAATACAAGGAAAGGATTTTCTAAAAATTTTTTCCTGCCCTTGTTCATTTTACTTTGCTCATCTTGGAAAATGAAAGGGAAAGGTGGACTGCGTGGAAGCTGCTGAGTGCAGTCCCTGAGAAGTGGAAGGGTTTAATTCTTGAGATGCCAAGTAAAATCCCCTGCATTCTTCAGTTAAAACTGTTTATCTTATATGACTTGGCTTTGGAGGAGAGTTTCAGCTGCCTACAGCCTGGGTGAATAAAAGAAATAATTTGTTAAAAACAAACAAAAAAACTCTCTCTTGTTACAACTTTTTTATTAAGTGGTTACAGGCTGAATCAACAAGCTGCAATAAAAAAATCTGTAACCAATTTCCCAGTGTGTGCTGGGCACAGAAGATATCTTTATAGAATCACTTCACAAACGTCTTTTCTAGAAGCAAGTAACAATTAACTTGTCAGGAAGCAAGACAGACGAAGCTGATTAGGAAGGCTGCTCTTATTGTGACACCAAATAATTATGGAGTTCCTCCAGCCCCTTTATATTGAGATATAGATTCATATCTGTGTGCTTGGAGTTAGCTTGGTCCTTAAAAATTTGGGTGGCACTGACCAAAATAAGGCTTAGGATTCTTGTTCTCTTTGGATTCCTGATGGGTTTTTTCTGGCTGTCTGGAACTTGCTCCCACTGAGAGTTCTCTGCCTTTTTATCCCAACTAAAGGTTGTCCTAAAGGTTTCTCTTGTGTAGGACAGTGCTCAAGCCACTAGGGAGATATTTAAGTGACATTAAGTGACAGATACCTGGAATCTCTGTGGGCTACAGCGGGATGGAGAACAAGCAAATCAGCAGCTCTGATTCTCTTGTTCTGACAAAACCCCTTCAGGATGGAACAATTGAGGGTTTGTCCTGTTTTCAGGTTATGAGTTGAATTTCTTTCTTTTGTGTATGTGGAACAGAGATTAAAAAAAAATGCAAAACCAAAACCATGGTAAAAAAACCCATGTTGGGGCAGAAAGTATTAATAATTTGGAGTAACATGGTAACAGTCTTGGGCTGTGGGCTGCTTTCTGACTGGGTGGATTGATAGAAATTTAGCCTCAACCTTGCAGCAGATGTGGAAGATAAGCATAGCATCAAATTAATTTTACCTGGGCTAAAGGAAGGGGAAATGACTGCTGTTGCCATAGATGCAGATTTTGGCAGACAATAACAAAACTTGTGGTTCCAGTCTCAACACAGTGAATTTGAGTTGTCAGTTGGGACTTGAGGCTTTGGTTTTTACTCCTTAAGTAGGTGGGTTTGGGTAGTCAAGGTAAAACCAGTTTTTTTTGTCCTTGACAAAAGGTTTTGAGTTTTTTGTTTGTTTTGGATTTTTTTTTTTGTTCGTGTGGTGTTCTGTTTTGTAGGGGTTTTTTGTTGTTTTTTTTTTTTTTCCTTCAGGCATTAATACTACTTCACTCAATGTAGCAGTGGTCCTGCAGTCCAGCTCCTTTCTGTTTTAGATAGGAAGTGCTGCTCATTAAACCTTTGGTAGGAATGCAGTTCTGAGTTTGCAACCCTGTGATAATAAGAAATCTATATAATTTCATAAATGTATGTATGGAGTGAAGACTTTATTCTATTGCCTCCCTCAGCTGCTTTGCAGGTCTTGGCAGAGCAGCACTTGCACATATTTAAGCTCCTTCAGACTCAGTGGAAATGAATTTGTTCTCAAGTCCATGCTCTAGAAAATGCTTGTCTTCAACAAACCTTTGTGAAGAAATTTAAATTTCTGAAAAAGAAACAAAAAAATACTGTTTGCATGGATTAATTCAGATAATCATGGAGATCTTCCATTCACACTCACTGTCTGTAGGCAAAAGCAAAGGCCAGTGATCTCGGGTCCTGTGACATCAGAAATAGTTCTTAAAATAAATTATTTTTTATTGAACTCACATGTCTATTGAAGAGGCCCAAATAATTTTCCATAGATTTAAAACTTGTATTTTCTATCACTTCTCTGTTCTCTTGGACAACTCCTGAGCATGGGAACCAAATTGGATAAGGCAGGTAAAATAATGGAGAAAGGACAGATAAGGGACCTTGAGCTTTGCTTCTTGCTGGCTATGATGAGACAGAATGAATTAACCTTCCCTCTTTGTGCTTTCTCACTCCTGCACTTTCAGGGTGCCGTGGGGAGGGTTGTTGGGGTTGGTTTTTACCCGTTCTGTACAATCCTTTATTTCTCTAAAGGGAGATTTATGAACACTCCTTGCTCAGGTAGTGCCTGTGTTCTGCCCTGGGACAGTGCTGGAGGCATCGTGCTCCTGGAGAATCTGAACACCAAAATCACACCATCCCATTTTCTTGAGGTGCTACCTCCTCTAAAAAATGGTTGCTGAGGTTTGGCTGGATGAAGTTGCCCCAGATCAGTGACATCTGTTGGGAAATTGCTCTCATGGAGTTTATAGCTCACTGTTGTCCCCTTCCTGGTAAAGGCACGTTCTGCTGAGGTGGAGAAGGAATTTAGGCATTTGCTGCTCAGTATAATGGATTTTTTTATGCTCTTTGCATGGAGGAAAGGTACAGTGGAACATTTCTTTTTTTTTTTTTTTTCCCTTCAGGAGATAAAATGCTAGTTTGCATTTAAGTGGTCTGCTGTGTCCAACAGATTTCTTGAACTAATCTGGATTAAAGCAGCTGGCAATTCTGCTACAGGAACCTACAAAGAACTGAGAGTTTGTAGAGGAAGGCATTTGCTTACTGCCCTGAGATGTTTTCACTGGGACTGGATATTGTGTGCCCTGTGCAAAAGGGAGCACTCAGGAGAGATTGGTGTGTGGAGGGCAGGCTCTCAGGGAACAAATCCATGTGGTGGTTTTGGGTCTGTCTGAGCAGCTTGAGGTGGGGATTTGGGCACAGCAAACCTCTGCTGTGATCCAGAGCTTTCTGAAGCCATCATATACCAGCTGGTAGACCCTGTTTTCCCCTTGGTGCCTCTACAAAGTGGTACGGAGCCTTGAAAATATCGACCCAGAAGTAAAAATTGGTCTGTTGGAGTGATGGAAACTGGTAGTGGGGTACTACAGGACCCGTTTCTATGGTGTCAGCTCTTCTCATTGGTCTCATTTCTTCTGTAAATGTATTTCAAGCTGTGAGTTTATTTATTTTATTCTCTTGAGTCCCTTGAACAGAATTTCTAAAGCTGAGTGATGTTTCTGTATCCCCAGATAAACAGTTTTGCAGTTTTGACCACTCAGACAAGAGCAGACATTTCAAACGGCACCAGTTTGAGCAGAACCATGAGGGCACTGATGGTGTCTGAACAGTTTCACTCAAGGTGCTGTAGCATTGCTGCACCTTTCTAAAACCCTGTATTAACTAACTAGAAAAATATTTACTTTGATAGCTGTCCTGATAATTCTTTTCTAAATACCTGTGAGGAAGTTCTAATTGCATTAACTGCCAGTGTTCCCTTCTTACCTATAGGGAAGTATCTGGATTATACTGATGGTGGAGAAATCTTTTTTTTTATGTCTGATCTAAGGGCTTCAGTTGTGAAAAACTTAAATTTGCCCTGTGGTGGTTTGATACCTGCTGAAGAATCTGGTTGAAGTCACTGATTTGAATGTTGCTTTTGCTCCAAGAATATCTTAGAGGAGGTATCTGTTTCCTTGAGTGGAATGACACACATTGCCTCTATAATGAGATTCTTATAAAATGAACCAAAAACTGAATAAAACTCCAGTGATTGGGGTGACTGAGGCCATGTTATAATCAAATGCTGAAAGAACTCAAAACAGGAAAATGAAGTGTTGCTATTCTTCAGCTATCTGTGCAGAGAAGATTCGCTTTCTGGTGTTAATCTTCCTTAGACTTTGGAGCTACAATTCACACATACAATAGGAATAGAGATTGGGACATTATATGAATGGCTAGGATGAAAAGTGGTAGAAATTGAGGATAAGTGGTTTTTAAAATTACTTTAAAAATACTTGTGTTAATATTTGGGGTGTATTTGTCAGCACTGAAGGGCTTAGATTTCAAATGCTGAAATTACTTGGAAAAGAATTAAAATCTCCCATGGAAATAAATGTAAGTACTTTCAGTTTGAAGTCCAAGCAAATCTGTAATTTTCATAGTTAAGAGCCAGACCAAAACTGTGTATATGAAAAGAGAAACATAATTAAGAGATGTAAGCTCAATAGTAATCTTCTTGTCCAAAATGCATTTATAATCACACTGTAGTTGGAACAAGGATGAAGTTAAGGAAAGTTAAGCAATGAAACGAGAATTGTTCGCTTTTGTCCTCAGATCAGAATTGTCTGCCTTAGCAGACAGGATCAAGCTTGGGTTTTTTTTAATGCACATTAAAAAAAACCACCAAAACCCAAACTGATCAGCATTTGTAAAAGAGGATCCGTGCCTGAGAAGCAGCTCCTTGAAAGTGTGGTGGAGTTGAAGCCTGGCACTGCCAGGGCTGGGCACAGCCATGAAATGATGCCCGGAGGAAAATGTGATGCAATGATCAGAACGCTGCTCAGAGGATGAGATGCAGGAGTGCTCAGCTCTGACTTGCTTTGAGGAGGCTCTGAAAACGCTTGTGTGAGAAGTGAACAGGGCTGCTAAAACAGATTAGTGTAAGACTTCCTTTGAGCCAAAATGCAAATGAAGGGGAGTAGCACTGGAGATAGAAAGGAAACAAGGACCTGCTGAAAAAACAGCCTTGGTGTGTGTGAATTATGCTGAAATCTGTGCAGGCTGCTGGTGGGACTGGAGCTGTTTGTGCATCACCTGCCCCGAGGTGACTGTTCTGATGTGTGACCTGGCTTGAGGGCAGCCAGAAGTGAGCGTGAATTAAGTTTGCTTCTCAAGCTTTGGACAAGGAGGGAGTGTGGGAATCACAGGATCCCAGGATGGCTCAGTTTGGAAGGGAGCTCAGTGGGCACCTGGTGCCACCTCCCTGCTCCAGCAGGGCCATCCCAGAGCCCAGGGCACAGCATTGTGTGCACACAGCTCTGCAGCAGCCCCAGGGAGGAGACCCCAGAGGCTCTGTGCACAATGTGCTCAGGGCTGGCACTGCCCAGGGCAGAAGTTGTGCCTCCTGTGCAGGGGGAACTGCTGGGCTCAGTCCCTGCCCGTGGCTCTGGTGCCATTGCTGGGCCCCGCAGCAGAGCCTGGGCCCTGCTCTGCCCCTCCCTGCAGCCAGGGACAGCCAGGCCTGAGGGCCCCTCTCAGCTGGGCTCCTCTCCAGGCTGAGCAGCCCCAGCTCCCTCAGCCTTTCCTGGGCACCCAGATGCTCCAGGCCCTTTGTCAGCTGCGCAGCCTCCGCCGGCCCCGCTCCAGGAGCTCCCTGGCCCTGCTGTGCTGAGGAGCCAGAGCTGGACACAGCCCTGCAGAGGTGCCTCCAGGGCTGCCCACAGGGGCAGGATCCCTCCCTGCCCTGCTGCCAGTGCTCTGCCTGCTGCTGCCCCCAGGACCCCATTGGCCTCCTTGGCCCCAGGACACTCTGCTGCCTCAGGGCCAGCTCGGTGTCCCCCAGCTCCCTCCCTACAGAGCTGCTACAGCAGGGACCCTTCAGCCTGTGCTGGTGCCTGGGGTTGTTCCTGCCCAGATGCAGATCCCTAAAGAAGAAGGTGGCAATGAAGGGATGCAGAATGGCTGGTGTTGTCTGTCTGCATCCTGACTTGCTGGCTGGTGGTACTGGAATTCAGCAGAAAATAAGCCTGTTTTTGTTCCAGCTGCTGCTCAGAGATCAACAGGGCTGGGAGTGGCTGAAGTTCTGATTAAAGCTAATTCAGCAGCAGGATTCTGGTGGCATGCAGACGATATTGCCAGAGCACAGATGTGCAAATTGTGCAGGTACCAATGCACTCCTGTAGGTGTGCTGCCATTCCATAAGGGCTTTGCACGATCCAGCTCCAGGTTTGCTGGAGCTCCAGGAAAGCAGGTTTGGAATTGAACTGAAGCAACACACAGAATGTAAATACGTGTCATGACAGAATGTGTAGCTAGAGAGATCCAAGAGCACTGCCTGTGTAAATGGATATTCCTGATGTGCTCCATGTGCCAAGCTCACCTGGAGGTGTCCCTCCAGGAGAGCACCAGAGGCACATCCATTGACCAGTGCTGATCAGGCAGAGATGGTTTCTTCCTCCAGAGGTATTTTTTTCCTCCAGCCCCTTCTGCCCTTGTGCCTCTTTGTGTTATAAATTTGGGTGTGTCCCAGTGGAATGGAACAACCACAGAGTTTATAGAACTAAACAGAGGACCTAAAAGCAAATATTCCTTTTGTCTCTAAGAAAATGTGAGAGTGAATTGGATTTTGTCCCTTTCTGTGAGCATGCAAGCTTGATTTAATTTGGCAGCATGACCACAGCTGTATTACCCCAATAAGCCAACATCTCTGCCTCAGTTCTGTACTTCTATTTTAAATTTTTTTGCCCCCTTTGTTGCTATTCTGAAAGCCTTAAAGCTGGTTTGGGCTGTTCCTTTGCCAGCTGAGTGCGAGGTGTCCCCCGTTTGCCAGGGCCCATTCATTGCCCTGCTCTGATAAGGCTCTTGTTTGTGTCTCATCTGGGGCCCAGGCAGGACTTGCTGGGAACAGAAATGCCCACCAGTTCTTGGGAACACTGAGCTAGGAAGCAATGAAGGAATTTCAAAGCCAGCTAATTTTCTCTCTCAGTGCTTTGTGGGTATCAGCACGCAGAAGGGAATTGGCAGTTACTGGAACTTCTCAGCAAAGAACAGTTATTTGCATCGAGCTTCTAAATCTAAATTTAAAGAGAGCTTTCGCCAAAATAAGGCCCAAATTAGCTTTTATTACTGAAGGTAAATTTAGTAACTTACAGCATCTGAATTTAGGCTTCCAAATAAGCCCTCACATGGGAGACATGGTTCCTAGACACTTGGGGGCTCATGAACCCCTGAGTGACTGGGTTTAATTTTGCCAAAATTATCAGTGTTTGGTTAAACTCATCTTGGGCTTGCAGGTGCTGTCATATTTTGTCAGTAGATCACGGTTCAAGTGAAAAAAAAACCCCAAATACCAAAATACTCCAAGGTTTATAACCTCTAATGCCGACATAGTTGATCTTTTTTTTTTTTTTTTAATATATGCCAAAATTGGTGCTTGCATGGACAAATCCTCTTTTAGCCCATTTAGTCCTGTTCCATCAGGAACACTGGTGGCAAAAGCCACTGTGGGGAGGGTGGGCAGGCCCTGGCACAGGGTGCCCAGAGCAGCTGTGACTGCCCCTGGATCCCTGGAAGTGCCCAAGGCCAGGCTGGACTTTGGGGCTTGGAGCAGCCTGGGACAGTGGAAGGTGTCCCTGCCCATGTAAGGGGACTGGACTAGAAAACTTTTATGATTCTACTGAGCTCAGAGTGGTCTTTCCCTCTCTTGTTCATCCACGTGCTAGCTTTTCTCCATTTTGCTCGGTATTGTACCTAGAATTGTACCAGTTTGAAGTATGAGGGCACTTGGATAATCAGCACTTGGTGGCAGGCACAAGCAGCTTGAAAATTTATAGATTGAGATTACTCGTCGTCTGTTGTAGGTTTGGGAACACTGCTCCAAGAAATATAAATAATTTTTTTAATGGTTAGGCTTCCAGTTAACGCAAATGAGTCCATTAAAGTAACAGCTGAAACTTGTAAATATATCCAAAGCAGAATTGGGCAATGCAATTCTTACAGTACTGCTACAGTTGGGATAAGTCAGTGAAAAAATCAGCAGCATGAAATTAAATGAGAGACCTTTTCCACAAATGCGGAGTTCTGGAAGTGCTGTGAAGCAAGTTTTGCTTAATGTCCTTTGGTTTTGTAGCTGGAATACGTCTCACAGTTCAAACTCTCCCCAAATGCTCAGTTCTAGTATACAATGGCTTAGGTGTTTGTTTGGTTTTTTTAATTATTTTGTTGGTTTTACTGTAATGGCTCCTTTTTCCGTCTCTGTGTGAGCGGTGATTTGAGACTTGGGTGTTTGATATCTGCGTATCTGCATGCATAAAAACCAGGTTTACCTCAATGAAATTTAAAAGAAAATAAATGTACTGAAGTTGTGAGTTAGTGGCAGAAGCAGGCTGAGACCCAGGTTCAGGAGGGGCTGGTGGTGTCCTCTTTGATTTGCACCCAGCGCTGGTAGACTCAGGTTTAGTCAAACTTGAGCTCAGAGTTGTTGTCTGCTCCCAGCCTGGTGTCTGGGCTGGTGTCAGTGCCCCTGATCTTCCTGTGCTGCCTCCAGGACCTTCCCACATAACTCTTTTGCTTCTTAACCATGTTTCCAGATGAAGTTCTCCACCTGGCTTTCGGGAGCAGATGCCAGGTCAGAGATGAGCTGAGTGTTCCTGCACTGGGAGCGTCACTGGGGGCACCTTGACACATCCTACCAAGACATTGCTCTTTTGAACAAAGCCCTCCTAGCTCAGAAGGATGTCTGCTATTTGATAAAAGCTCTGTGGTTTATGAAAGGTGCCCCAAATAGCTGAAGCTCAGTTTCTTTTTAGACCACTGAGTTTAAACCTTTCATTTTCTTTATTGGTTCTAATGGAGGCTGAGAAAGCCAGTCCTGGCATTTTGGTGGCTCCTGAGAGCCCCCCAGTGCTCTGTGCCCTGCTCAAGTTGGACAACTCATAAATTATTCTCTTAGTATCTGTTGAGGAAGGAGACTCCATTGGGAGTTGAATGAAATTGCTGCTGTTCCAAAATATCTTTCGGAGACCACAGGTGAGTTCTGTTCAAGAACAGGGGAGTGGAAGCAAGCTCTGTTGTGAGCCTGAGTGCAAATTTGCATCACTTCACACCAAAACTGAAGGGGAGAAAATCCAATTGACTGTTCTCCTGAAATGGTTGACTAACCTCTTGTGTTAGGAAGAATATAAACATTAGTTTGGGTACTCAGGAGAGCCGTGTCTAGGGCCAAACCCTTGGTATGCTAAATAGTAATTTTTCAGCTTTGTCCCTGAGGTGGAGTGAACTACTGGTGGTCCCTGGAGTCTGCTGGGAAGCTGGGCTCCGAGTGTGGGACTTGGGAAAGTTCTTTCAGCAGGCCAGTGTGTGAGTTAAGCTTCTGGTACATTCATTTAGGGGTAGAGGGTGCTTTAAAGCAAATTAAAATTCCCTAATCATCTGTCACTGCTTGTCGGTGTGCTTGGGGGTGGTGTGAGGTGAGGGAGAATTGGACCAAGCCAGTGCCCTGCTTTGTCACTGCAATCTGAAGGAAATGCACCAGCACAGAAGTGAACACCTTCCGGCTGATGGTGTTGGAGTTCTCTGTGCCTTTAAACTCCCCTAAACCTGAGGATGTCTTTCATACTCCTTCTGATCTCTAAGGTCCCTTCCAACCCAAACCATTCCATGATTAAAGGATTTCCTGCTTTTTGACAGCACTTTGAGAGCCCCAGGTCTATACTGCAGTTTAGGAAATATTTCTCAGCACAGGGCTTGTTGGCATACACAGTGAATTGTCGTGAAATATTGAAGCTTTGAACTTAATTTTGATGGAGAGGTTGTAAATAATAACAACATGCCAGGGATCCTTCTGCCTTGCTGATACTGAGATGGTGGTTATTCACATTAAAAGTCTGAATTTCCTAAGCCTTGAGAGCATTTGAAGGGTTTGTGACTAAAAATCAACTTTCTATTAGTTTAAGTTGCAGCCATCGGTGTTATCAAAGCTGTGCATATGAAAGGTTGATGGTTGGAGGGGAGAAACTGGCTTTCTCTAAGGGAACAAGCCTGTTTTATCAGGGAGTTCAGACTCCAGAAATTCTAACTAATGCTTGAGTGTTCCTACTTCTGTGCCTTCCAAAAGACTGCTTATGCTGGAATTCCACAAATAGATGAAAAATATGGTACAATTGTTCTGTTGAACTAGAGAAAGAGTATATGGACCTGCATGGATTTGGGGTGCAATGAAGATCTGAGCAACTCCTTTCTTTTGGTGCTTTGTTTTCTTGTGCTGTGACAAATAATGGGTGTTGATGCTGCTTGTTGCTCTTTTTGGTTTTTTATGTTTAATGTCTACCTGCTCAACAACAACCTGGTCCTTTGTGAAACATCTGCAGCCTTTTGCTCTAAGGACCGGGCTTTTATACCTCATCCACTGTAAATAACTTGTGTTTGGATATGAAATACTTTAAATTGATACTTTATCAATTACATCAGAGCTGTTATGTATTGAAGAAAATAAACCAGGGTTCCCCATGGTACAGGTAAAGGGAGGCTGCCTCAGTCCTTCATGGTGCTGGGCTTCCTCCTCTGAGAAAGCTCTTTCTGCCTCACAAGCTTTGGGAAACTCTCCCCATTAATATCCTCAGGAGGTCTCTTGGTTTAGATTTCTCCGTTTAAACATTCTCCTTTGGTTTGCCACCTGCAGGAAGACTGGGCTATAAATAGCACAGGTAGTAACTCATTTGTTTTTCTTCTCACTTGGCTTATGAAATGCTGATTTGCTTGTACTTGCATTTTTGTGCTATTCTTTACCTTCCAAACCAGTGGCTTTCATCCAAAATTTCAATTAATGCTCTTTGCTCTGCCCATTCCTCTCACTTCTACAAATAGGACTTTTTTTTCCTTTGGCACTTCACTCGTTGCTGTAGAAATTTTACAGAATTGCAAGCTGTGTTCCATTGCATGGGTGTTACTTTAATGGGGGAAAATCTGTCTTAAACTGGGATTTGAGAGGCACTTTTAGATTTCATGTGGGTCAAATATAAACCTGTTAAACTTGTAAAATACAGCTGATGGTAGAACCCATTCTTCTTATCTGTAGTAGTTTGAAACTAAATTTAAAGAAAAATTTAGATTTGAAACTTCCCTGATCTGACAATTATGTATTTTTCTCTTGAATTCAGTGCCATTTCAGTGACCTGCCTACCTGGCCTCCTCAAAATAAAAATGTTTCTTTTCCTTTGCTCTCCAAGTAGGCAATGTTATTTAGTCAGGTATAACCTGGAGGAAGCCCACAGGACAGGGACTGGAGACACATGAGAACTGAAACTGGATTCCAAGGCTGGTGATGAAGTACTGGCAGAAATACCAAAAGGAAAATCATTTTTTGGACTTCTTGTTCTAAACTTGGCAATGACCATTAGAGTTAAAAGCTGTAACATGCTATTATCCTGACAAATTTTCTGAGAAAACTTGGGCCTGGTACCATTTGGGTTGGCAAGTGAATTGTCAAATAACTGCATTCCTCAGCTGGTGATGGATCTGTGGCATGTAGCCACAGCTCCAGGAAGTAACTCAAGAGATACTTTATGCCCCTCTGCTAAATGCTTTTTATTATTTTATGAAAAGTTATTAGGGAATAAAACCTCTTACATCTTGCTGAAAGACTGACAAATGACAGTAAAATGTAAAAGAGCCTGTCCCTTTCTGTTCTTTCAAAATGAAAGCGATTTTTCTTGCACAAGGTTTACATCTTCTTTTCTTCTTTAATACAAATTATTGTGCCAGTAATTCATTGTAGAGGACTATGTGGGGCTCCCTGACTGCATGGATTTTTAATCTTAGTGAATTCAGTAAGCAAATCAATGAAATTACAATGTGAAAGAGGACAAGGAAATAAAGAAATGCTCTTCTCACATAGGTTAGTGTGGTTCTGTTGTGTGCTGCTTGGGTTATTCATGCTGGGTTGCCAGAATAAAGGCTCTCTCTCCAGCTGAACACCAGGATTGTTAATAGAGCACGACACTTATGGGTTTCAAGTGCCAGGAGATGGAGAAAATGAGAGAAAACAATGAAGTGCTTTACATTCTGCTATTTCATTTAAGTACCATTTTCTTTTGTGTAATTGCCTTGGCCCAGCCATATGAAAATGACCATCTTGTGTTTATGTTCTCCTTAAAAATGTCATTCCCTTCATTTTTTCCTTTTTTTTCCTTTTTTTTAATTTGTTTTGTTTTTAGCTTTTTGTTTTTAAAGGAGAACATTTGGCTCCTTTCAAGGCTTGAGTATTTGACATTCATTATTTCTTCCATTTACTCCTGGAATAAATTAGACAAATTGCAGTAGTTCAAGAGAGATGGAAACTGCCTGTATTCAGGACACACAAACAAAAAGTGTGTGGTGGAGGAGCAGTGCCAGCTCTGCCTTCTTATATCTGCTACCTCCTACTCTAGCTTTAATGTATTTATTTTTTCTTTCTTGTGGCAGTGGCCTGTGTTTCCTCTCTTAATTAACACCATTGGAGTAATGGTGTCTTTCTTAGTGGGAACTCTGAGCCAAGGACACAGGCAGAGGAGATCCTACAGAATTTTTCCAGCTGCTTTCCCAAATAAAAAAAGTTAAAACAATGAAAAGAAATTCCCCAATCTTTGGATTGGTTTTCATTGGCAACTTAATTAACTGCGTTTTGAGTGATTTTGGTTTTTTTCTGTTCTGAAACAGCCAACTCTCTCAATAGGTCCATAATTATCTAAAGAGCTTTTCTTGTTGAGATGAACCTCAGCAAATGTTTGTCTGTGCCAAACCAGATCACAGATCCTGATCCAGGAGTTTGAGGTATTTCTGTTAATTATTTCCCTTTCATATGGCTTTGATCCTGGACTTTTCCATCTGTAAGGATGGTCTCTGCTCTTGGGCTTTGAGCCCTGCTGGGATTCTTTCCCTGACATGACAGAACTGGATCTCTGGTCTGGTCTGTGTCTTTCCTTGCATTTGGCATCCAGGAGTTTGTTGGTCAGGCCATTTAATTTGTCATTTCTGTGGTCTCTGTTCTGGACCACAGGGAATAAAAATGAATATGAGTCATACGCCTCTTTTTGAAGCTCAGGATCAGCTACCAGACTTATTAACTCACTCTGAGAAGTTATCAGCTTTCATGTGGAAAGAGAGATGGGTTTGGTTTGGATTTTTTTTTTTTTAGTTTTCAGAAATAAGTTTTTAGTTTTCAGAATTAAGAATTTAATGTAATCTTAGAGCAGGCAGGATGATATACAAACTGTCTTTTTCTTGGGAGAGAAGTCAGGACCTGCGTGGCTTTCTAGCTTTTGTGTGTTGCTGGGTTTTGATTTTTGGGAGGGGTGGGTCGGTTGGTTGTTTTATGGGGTTTTTTTTAGGTTTTTTTCTTGTTGTTGCTTTTGTTGTTATTGTTGATTTATTTATTTATCCCCAGAGCTGAGTTTTCTTAGTAAAGGCATTAAAAGGAGCTGATGTCCTGCCCAGTTTATTCATCTCGAATATGGACAGTAGATTATTTTTCTTCCTGGCTCACAGGAGTAGAAAGGAAAAGCAGGAGGAGGTGAACACAATGTTTTTTGGGAGGAATATACAGAATTTCTGCTTTCAAGTCATCCCTGCACTGACAGATGCCACTTAGACCGTCTCTGCGCACACAAGTGTGTGCTCTCTCAAGAAGATTTCTGGAAATCTCTTCAAAATTAAGAATCCTGAAGTAATGCCTCTTGAGGCCCTGTGTGCCTATGAATCTTCCAGGCAAAGCAAAATCTTGTTTTGTGCTTAGGTGAAGTTAAGTAGGACTAAAAGAAATACCTGAATTACATGACAACATTTCTTCACAGCATTCCCAAACACCTTTTCAGTTCAGCTTTTCTACTGAATGTCATTAAATCCTGAGGATGGTGATTAAATCCCAGTCCATTTAATTCTTCTTTCAGAGATCAAATGGCAATAAATAAGCACTGATATAATGGCTCTGGCAGAGCTGGAGCTGCAGCATATCAAGTGAAGGCACATGTGCTTTATTAAAGCATAAACCTTGATCCTATGCTCTCTCCAGCTGATGCTTCCAGGAGTTCCTAGGGGTGGCCATGGAGGTGCTGGAGCTGGCAACAGGCTCAAGGCAAAATCGAGAAGATGCTGCACTAATTCATTATCTGTTTTTTAGAGAACACCATTTGCTTTCACACAGAATTCCTCACAGCTGCATGCACACCTTGCAGCCCCCAGAATTCATATCAGGTACAGATATCAGCTCAGTAGCAGAGGAAGGAAACGGTTCTGTGCACATCAGTGCCATCTCTTCATCATCCTGCTGCAGGGAGGCACAGGGTGTAATCACAGTGATCCCTTTGCTCAGCTGCAGGAACAACACAGGCTCTGGTTTCTGCTTGTTGAGTCTGCCCGCAGAGCTCAGAGAGATATCGAATGTAGTGGTTTTGAGGTTCCTGTAAATCAGAGGTTGCTTCATAACAACCGATCAGTATGTTTGAGAAGACCCAACAAAAACCCAAACCCCAAAATTTGCCATCTGCTACATTGTTACCCCTGTTACTCGAGTTCACAGATATTTTAAGTAACCCTCTGTGCACATCAAAATACAATTATTTAATCCAGAAGCACAGCAGCAGTTGCTGTACAAGCAAAAGGAAAACAGAAGGAACAACTGGAAGCAGCTCTTCCCAGTGCCTCTGGTGCACCTGGCTTACTGTGTGTGTGGAAGCAAATGTCTGTGTGTATTTGTACAGACATTATGGAATCATGGAGTGGTTTGGCTTGGAAGAGACCTTAATGCCCACCCTTGTCATGGGCAGGGACACCTTCCACTGTCCCAGGCTGCTCCAAGCCCCAAAGTCCAGCCTGGCCTTGGACACTTCCAGGGATCCAGGGGCAGCCCCAGCTGCTCTGGGCACCCTGTGCCAGGGCCTCTGCACCCTCACAGGGAGCAATTTCTTTCTAGTACATGAAATTTCTACAGCACCAACTGTAGTTGCCCAGCTCTCAAGCCCTCCTGTTCCCTCACCTGTGAGGAGCAGCTGTTTTCTGGCAGCCAATGTCCTGCTCTGTGCTGTGCTCGAGCGTGAAGGTCAGATCTGCCTGAGAACCCCATCCCAGGGATAAATGTGTTGGGAGAGCCTGTGCCTGCCACAGTTTGTTTCCATTCTGCTGATTTCCTTTCTCAACAGCAGCTGTGCCGAAGGATGGCCTTTGTCCTGCTCTTGCTGTTGCTTTCCTGTCCTGAATTGCCCAAACCTGTGCATGTGGGCACTTAGGCCAGTGTCAGACCAGAGCCACTTGGACGCTGTGTAGGGGGAATAGCCACAGCCAGAGAGCAAATGTGCTTGCAGACTCCTGGAGCAGGAGGTGACTGACCCAGCAGGGCTTTGCACCAGCTTGTGCCAATCAATTTGCAGCTCGGTGGTTCCCTTCAGCAGCTCAGTTATTCTCACACTGCATTATAAGGCTGTTTTTTCCTTTATTGTCATTGAAGTGCTCCAGCTTTTGATTTAATTTAATGAGCCCCATCAGTTTCCTTCCCAAGCTATGCAAGAGTCCCAGTGCAGCACCACTTACAGCCAGGTTCAATCCATTTTTCATTTGACTCTATCATGCATAATTGCAGGTATGAGAAAGTTTGTGGTGTTATTGTCATGTATTAGTGTCATTTCTGTGGTCTTTTTTCCTCATTTCTTTTTCTGCTAGTTCTATTTTGCATGAAGTACATGAAAGAAGTAAATCCCATTTTCTTTGAAGTATTAAAGGTCTGCACTAGGAAGTTGTCTGTTTGCAGAAATTTGAGTAGTCTTATTGTAATGTAAAGTGGTTTAAGTTATCCTTGATGGCTGCTTGTTGGTGCAATGGCCCAGACCACCTCTCCATAGTTGTTACATCTCTTGGCACAAAAAGATGATGTATAAATATAAAAATACTGGCCCCTTGTTCAGGGGTATGCCTATAAAAGATGCTTAAAAATTAAAGTGGAGAAAACACTGAATTAAAATAAATCCAGATTTGAATGCTGAGGTGCTCTTACTCAAGTTTGGAAATTCAGTCCCTAATAAGTAATTTAAAACTCTGCCATGGCATTGGGATTCTAGTCCCTGCTTTGCATAGTGGGAATTACTTCTGTAGGAATAACTAACTCAGCCCTGCTGACCCCGGTGGTGCTGCCTTGCACCACCTTTAACTGAGAGGAAAACCAGCAGAAACAGTAGTTTTGGCAATAGATTTCAGTAGTCTTTGCTAAAAAGTATGATTAAAATACTTGTTCTACTTTCAATTAATTTTCATTTTTATTTCCCTTTGTGCATCATTTGAGGACTTAATTTATCTCCAGGACTCCACTAGAATATTTCTGTGGCAGACAAATTATTTGTCATATAATGTTTTATAGGAGCCTTTCTCTCACTACTCTCAAATGACTTTCCTGGAGGCTTTTTCTCTTCTTTTTAGGCAGTCCCAGGCACCACAAGAGAGCTCTGGGGTTGGGACTGACTTCCTTACTGCTGCTTTTGCCTGGAGAGAAGCTCTCTAGGAGAAGCCTCATCTTCTAAAGCAAATCCCAACTGTCTGGGGGTGTGGTTCCCTCCAGTAATGAAAGTTGTAGCTTCACACCACAAGGTGCAGGATGCAGAGTCCTTGAGCTGGGTACCAGGTTGTTGTTTGTGATTTAGTCCTTAGATCTTGCACTTACTGGGCTCGTTGCAGCAAATCAAAGGATTAACTGAACGTGTGGGCAGGGAGGGGAGCCTTGGAGCAAAGACCAAATCCTGCTCCCTGCCTGGGAGGACTGGGAGGGGACAGCTGGGAGTTGTGACCCTGCCACCAGCAGGGACGTGGGGGTGCAGGCTGCATGTAACTGAGTGTGTTTGGATTTAGTCTGTGACAGCCCAGTGCCCAGGCAGCTCCCTCGCCAAAAGGTTTCCTGCTCTGTCAGGTACCAGAGCAGGGCAGTGTGGGCTGGGATTCCAGGAATTACAGCACCAGGCAGGAGTGGGGATGCTGCTCACCTGGAATGTGTGGCCAGTGACATCCCCAGCTAAGGGGGTTCCTTAAAGTGGAATCGTTTGTATTCAAAGAGGCCTTAAAGACCTCCCATCCCACCCCTGCCGTGGCAGGGATGCCTTCCACTGTCCCAGGCTGCTCCAAGCCCCATCCAGCCTGGCCTTGGACACTTCCAGGGATCCAGGGGCAGCCACAGCTGCTCTGGGTAACCTGTGCTAGGGCCTGCCCACTCTGAGAGACAAGAATTCCTTCCCAACGTCCATCTAATCCTGCTCTCCATCAATATGAAGCTGTTCTCCCTTGTCCTGTCCCTCCATCCCTTGTCCCCAGTCCCTCTCCAGCTCTCCTGGAGCCCCTTTAGGCCCTGGCAGGGGCTCTGAGCTCTCCCTGGAGCCTTCTCTGCTCCAGGTGAGCACCCCCAGCTCTCCCAGCCTGGCTCCAGAGCAGAGGGGCTCCACCCCTTGGAGCATCTCTGTGGCCTCCTCTGGGTTCACTCCACCATCTCCACATCCTTCCTTTGTGGAGGGCTCTGGGTTTTGGCCATTTTCTACATCTGAGGCATGACCAAATCACATTAGACCAGGAGAGAACAGTGAAGTGGTGACTCTCAATATCATGGTGCATGATGGACGGACAGGGAGGTTTTCAGTGGAAATGAGTTTCTCAGAGACCTTGGGAATAGCAAAGGGCTTGTCCTTAACCACTGCCTGGCTGCCCAGGCCCAGGCCTGATGGTCTCTGAGGACAAGGGAACAAACAGTGGTTCAGGGATTACAAGTGTGGAGAAGTCCTTTTTCTGCCATACTCTCAGGATTGCTCTGAAATCGTCCTTGGAGGATTTTGCTGTCTGAGAGATGACTCACAAATCCTTGTTTTCTTTGCAAGGCAGGAAAAGGCAGCTCTGTGTTGCCTGTGACGTGAATCTGGGCACCCTGGTGGAGATCCAGGGGAGAAAGGGTCATGTGTGGAGACATGGATTTGCTGCTGCTTCCCTTTCCTGTGATTTTTCACTCCCTCAGGCCAAGGAAGACCTTGCTCCTAGAAATTCCCTTGTTGTAACCACTGCTGGCTGCTCCCTTTGCTGCCCCATTTGCACCTCTCCATCCCTTTTACTTCCCAATTCTTTTTTGCCATCTGGTTCATGTATCTGTAGGGATTTCAGGACTGAGTTAAATCTGGGAATTGGCTGCAGCACCAGGTGAGGCCAGGGCCTTTTCTTTCTGAGCCTTTTCTTTCTGAGCTGCCCATGTGTGAGCACTGCTGTCTGTTTTGTTTGCTACCTTTGATCACTTGGACTTTTCTCTACTGCCTTGGCAGAGCTGTGGGCAGAGGAGGATTTGGAACAAGGTGGGAAACGTTCCCTGGAGCAATGTGTGCATTTTGTCTTCCTTTCCAGCTGCCTGTTGAGACCCATCACAGCTTTTAGTCCATTTATTATCTCGTGGCAGTACTTTTGTTTTCTAATCAAGATGGCCTGAGGCACCAAGTGCCCAAGCCTGAGATCCCACTGAAAAACAGCACAATGATTTATTTTGACAAGATCTATTTACCATGAAATCGTGACCAGTGATGCTAATTTTACTGTCATTTTCGATTCATTAGTAGATGAGCCCTTATTAGCTTTTCTAGCACTTTTTGGTAGGAATGCTCTGACAAGTCTAAAATTGCATGGCTTTCAGATTTTGACACATTGTGGGTTTTTTTTCCCTCTCCTCCCCTGGGACCATTCCCACTCAGAATTGTCACAAGCAATGACACCAGATCAAATGAGCAGAACACTCTGTTGCTCAACACAGAGGGCTGTTTAGGCACAGATGTACTCAAAGTCATTACATTATAAAAACAATTTTTTGAAGTAGTTTAGGATATTTCAAACTCCCGTGATGGCTTCTGGAGAGCATTCCAGCAGTATCCTTGCCTGGTGCATTTCAGCTTTCCCTGCCGTGGCCTGACATTGATCCTGACTGACAGGTTTGAGTGGTGAGGCTTGGTCTTTTCTGAAGATAAGTGCTAATATTTTGTAAACCAAATTATTTGAAAAGGCTTGTTCAGCACCTTCACCCGAGGAAAAGTTCTCCCTACTTGACTTGGAGTGAAGCTTTGATTGCTCCTGCTCTTTCTGGTGGTGTAATTCATTTATCCCCACTCCTCCCTGCTTGTGCCTCCCACAGGCATTAGCATAAAAGCAGTGTTACCACTAGATGGGTCTGTTTCTTTAATAAGCCATTGACTACCACTTGGGAGGAAAAATAATTCAGGACTCCTCTGGTTGATATCGCATACATGTTATCTTACTGCTCCTTGACTGCACTTACTTGTCAGGCTATTAAAAAATCAGGCTTTGTTTAATCCATCAGCCTGTGCCATTCTGCTGCTTTCCATGTATGGAATTAGGAAGATCTCTGGGACGCTGGTTTTGGCTTATTTTAATTCATTTTTTAATTAGGGGATCAGCACGAATGACACCTCACTCAAATTCCTATATGTGAATTTGAAAAATGCATCAGAATGTTTCCATCGTATGACTTGCGACAAATGGAAATGTTCAGCCTCAGTGAATTTATTAGACATAGTCACTGGCTGTTTTTATTTAGGAAACAGCAATTTATTGCCTTTTAAGTATTGAAAGCAATAATCATAACTTTGTGTTATTCCAAACCAATCACAGACCCATTCCTAAACGGCTTTCAACAAGGGCAGACCTTGAATATGAGAAACAAAGGGTATTTTTTGGAAGCAGGTGCTTTATCAGGGGTAAGATGAGATGGCTGCAATTCTCTGAAGCTTTCACTCACCACAGCAAGAAAAGCAAATTGGTGTTTGATGCTCTGCTCTGTGTTGTGCCAGGAGGCACAAAGCAGAGGTTGTCCCAGTCCAAGAATGAATGGTTCAGGCAGAGTCAAGGGAGAGGGACTTGTCCAGAAAAAAGGGGAAAATTGACTCAGTTTGGTGCTGCTGTGGTGGAGGTTAGTTTAGAGATGTCCCTTCCAACCAGTGCTGCTACAGCTGAATAAAGCCAAATAACTGAAGGTGCTCATAAACACCTCTAATTCCACAGGAAGGAACAAAGCCCAAAAATGAACCCTAAAAGTTTTCTAAAAGATTTTTTTTTTTTTTTGTACATAACATGGCACAAGAAAACTCTTAGATCTTCCTTGCTTATGTTGGTTTGTTTTTTTTTTTTTTTTCTACAGGTATAACCTTATTTATTGACTCAGTATTTGATTTAATACCTATTCAAATTTTCTTTTAAACCCCAGCCTTGAAGGAGCATCCCTGCTCTGCCTGGCAATTTAGATTTCAGCTCAGCCTGTCTGTAATACCTGTCTATAATCCATCCTAAAGTTATGATTATAGTAATTCACCAGCATAATGTGCCAAATTTGCAGTTTTAATCAACCTGCAACTGGAAATGTGACTTGCCAGTGAGTTTGAACTTAGCTTCATTTGTTCAGAGGTGTTTCTCTAGGGCTGATTTGCCTCAGCAGGTACACACTTGTGCTACAGATGATGGTGACCTTCCTCCTGCTCCTGCAGATGTTCCAGCTGGTACCCCAGACAGCCGTCTGTCTCCTGAGGTCCTGCAAGTGTTTCAAATACATAGAAAAAGAAAATCAATGCAAGCATCCATCCAATCTTACTGGGCTGCTTTGTTTGTTGTTTGCTTCCACGCAGACAGCAGTAAGAGCCTAATTCTCCCAGCAATCTTATGTGGATACTTTTTAGGAAGCCCATTTCATACTGTGGTAACAAATAATAACAACTTTTTTGTCTGTTCTCAGTGCCTGTTTTTAATATCTGCTCGACTGTAGCTGTTGGCAGAGACAGAACTTGTGGGTCTGAATTTTCAGAAGACACGGAGAAATGGGGTAACACAAGAGGAGTAGCTGTCAGTGTATGATACAGTGTGACATGACCTTGAATTATCAATATCTTTGCTGAGTAAATCCTGTTTAATGTAGAAGTTCTGCAGGTGTGTTCACCCTGACAGCTCTGTGCTGGGATTAAGTGCAATTGCAAACCACAGACCTTCATGTGCATTAACTTGATTTTTAAGCTGTCAAACAGATGAAAAGCATCATTTGCATAAGCTGCTTTCTTAATTTTTCAAACAAGCCCCAAAGTATTTGAGTTAGAGTTGCTGCTTCCTTTTTGCTAATTTGAAAACAATTATTACAAAGTTGTATTCAAATCTTCCTCTTGGTACTTAATTGGTGATTTATGCCTAAGAGAGAGATTTTGGTCAGGGTTTATTAGCCTGAATTATTGAATTATTGTTTTATTGTGGAGCTTTTTGTTAAAATTTGCAAACAATGTAATTATCAATATCTGAAATCACTTCAGTTCATTACTGAGGAAAATCGTAAAACAGAGCAAGATAATGATACCTAATTGCAACAAGATGGATTACAAGCTTTTATTTACAGATAGGCATCAATGAACTGGGGGAGTAGAACTTGGGTAACACATATTCTTCTGGGGTTTAGGATGATTTTCTGGATTTTATTTTTTTTTCTAAATAAGTTATTCCTCAACAACACACAGGCAGGTGTTTAAATGCAGGGCGCTCCCTGCACAGGCTTGCTTTGTATTCTTAGTTTTGCTTTTAGATAAGACTCTTTACAGAGGTTGTACTTTACTGCTGTGGTATTTGCAAGTTGTTTTGAAGGAAAGTGCTTGGTTTTCTCCCCATTAAATTATTTTAACTAGATGGATGTTTTTACTTTGCATTAGGTGTTAAAGCTGTAATTTTGCTGCTTTCACAGCAGACAGTCTGAATTTTCACAGTGACACGTGGCAATGGGTCTGCTCCATTATATTGAATCAGGAATTTCTCTGGCTTTTGTGGAACAACTGTTGAAGGAGGATGCACAGGAGAGCTATCATTAAAAATGTAAGCACAGTAGTTGAGTAAAATGCAGGCTGCTGCTCAAACTGCAGACTGATTCCAGTCTTGTCTCAATTCTGCCATGGATTTTACATAAAGTAAAAGCCAGAGGTTCCTTCTAAACAACCGTGCAGTGGCTGGAGTGGAACGTAACTGCTCATTTTCACCTCACAAGTGCTGAGTAAGAATAATAATTTTCTGTCTGCAAAAACTGCTTTTAGTTTCCCAAAACTTCAGTGCTTTAGCTGAAAATAGTGGTCTCTCTGTAGCTGTGTAGTTTGCTTTCATGGAGTCAGCCAGCTCTGAGTGAGGATAAGATTCCTAAGGGGCTGTTTCTCGGGATGCCCATCTCTCCTGTGTGAATTTTGGTTTGCTGGTGATCAAAGAAACTCTGGCACACCCAATTTCTCATTCCAGTGCGTGTCTGCTGCCCTTTTACCCTGGGAGGATCATTTAGGTCAGAAAGAACATTTGTGATCATGAAGCCCAACAGTTAAGCCAACATTGCCAAGCCCTCCACTAACCTGTGTCCCCAAGTGCCACATTTATATGTCCTTTAAACTCTTTCAGGAATGGTGACTCCATCACGTCCCTGGGCAGCCCCTGCCAAGGCCTGAGCACCCTTTCCATGCAGAAATTCCTCCTCATGTCCAAGCTGAGCCTCCCCTGGCACAGCTTGAGGCCGTTTCCCCTTCTCCTGTCCCTGTTCCCTGGCAGCAGAGCCCGACCCCCCCTGGCTGTCCCCTCCTGTCAGGGAGTTGTGCAGAGCCAGAAGGGCCCCCCTGAGCCTCCTTTTCTCCAGGCTGAGCCCCTTTCCCAGCTCCCTCAGCCTCTCCTGGGGCTCCAGCCCCTTGCCCAGCTCCGCTCCCTGCCCTGGACATGCTCCAGCCCCTCCAGGGCTCTCTGGGCAGGAGAGACTCAAGCCTGAACAAGTTTTGTGTAAACCAACCTCTGATCAAAGAGCCAGAATTCTGCAGGTGACAGCAAGCTCACAGACAGGTGTCAATTTGCTCTTCCTGAAACTAGAATGATAGAGGAGTACATTGCTTCTGCTCCTTATCCCTTCATCAGTCATTCCAAGGCTCTGAAGTCTCTGGATTGCCCTCAGACCTTTGCTTACAGCTTCACTGCTGCCCCTTTGAGAAATCGATCATTGATAATCTGAGGGCTGTAGTGGAGTAGGAACTTTTCTCATCTTCACCCCAAGCCCAGGGAGGCAGGGGATTTCCCTAAGGATGGGCTGTTCTGCAGAGAAGGCCTTCTGCTCCCTTCAGAAGGAACTCATGATGACTTTTCTCTTTATCAGGGCTGTCGTGGGGGTTGGCACAGGCTTGGCCTCAGTGTGTCAGCTGTTAATCCTCCAGGCTCCTGTGGGGAAAACTAGGGCAGCTCTAGGGTTCAGCATAATTTAAAATCCATGTGCCACTTTTAGGGTAAAAGCTCACGTGTCTCTGAAGGAGGTAATGAAGTTGCAAATTGCCTCATCATTCTAATGCATGCACATTGCCCTTCTGTTTGGCAAATCTGCAATCAAGCCATTGATTTGGCTTTGCTAATGCTGGCTAATCATGCAGAGGTGGAATTGGAGCTGTGACTGATCAGCTCTGGGAGCAGCTCTCTGGGGCTGACAGATTGGGAAAAGCAGGAAGCTGGGAGAACAGTGCTGTGCTTTCCTGCTGTACACGGTGGTGTTATCCTTAAAGTGGATTTAAATTATCCCAGCTGGCTGCTACCAGACACATTGTCTGTGAGCCTGCCAGAGAATTCCATGTGACCCAGGCAGGTGTGTGTGTCCCTGGGAAACAAAAGTCTGCCAGGTGGTGTTCCTTGGAATTCCCTGATTCCCTCAACCTCCGAGCTCTTTGTTGAGTTGGACTATAAGTAAGGTAGGGACCCAAGCCCAATTTCAGTGGGTGAGTGCCTGGAGATGTTGTGTTGCTTTGAGTAGTTCCTAATGGACTCCGAGCTGTCCCTGAGGCAGCAGAGTGTCCTGGGGGTGCTGGGGGACACCGAGCTGGCCCTGAGGCAGCAGAGTGTCCTGGGGGTGCTGGGGGACACCGAGCTGTCCCTGAGGCAGCAGAGTGTCCTGGGGGTGCTGGGGGACACCGAGCTGGCCCTGAGGCAGCAGAGTGTCCTGGGGCCAAGGAGGCCAATGGGGTCCTGGGGGCAGCAGCAGGCAGAGCACTGGCAGCAGGGCAGGGAGGGATCCTGCCCCTGTGGGCAGCCCTGGAGGCACCTCTGCAGGGCTGTGTCCAGCTCTGGCTCCTCAGCACAGCAGGGCCAGGGAGCTCCTGGAGCGGGGCCGGCGGAGGCTGCGCAGCTGACAAAGGGCCTGGAGCATCTGGGTGCCCAGGAAAGGCTGAGGGAGCTGGGGCTGCTCAGCCTGGAGAGGAGCCCAGCTGAGAGGGGCCCTCAGGCCTGGCTGTCCCTGGCTGCAGGGAGGGGCAGAGCAGGGCCCAGGCTCTGCTGCGGGGCCCAGCAATGGCACCAGAGCCACGGGCAGGGACTGAGCCCAGCAGTTCCCCCTGCACAGGAGGCACAACTTCTGCCCTGGGCAGTGCCAGCCCTGAGCACATTGTGCACAGAGCCTCTGGGGTCTCCTCCCTGGGGCTGCTGCAGAGCTGTGTGCACACAATGCTGTGCCCTGGGCTCTGGGATGGCCCTGCTGGAACAGGGAGGTGGCACCAGGTGCCCACTGAGCTCCCTTCCAAACTGAGTTACCCTGGGATTTTGTCTGTTCCTATTATTTTCCTGCAAAACAACAAGGATTCATGGCACTGCAAATCTTCCAGAGTGTGAATCTTCTGTGCCCTCTGATGACATCTCTACACACTCTATTTCCTCAGCTGTTTGGTTTAGCATTGCTTTAAACTGTTCCTTAATGTGTTCATCAGGCTTGTGTCTGTGGTTTTGTGCTGACCTAAATTTCCATGAAAAGCATTGATTTTTATGCTTGAGAGAGAAAATATCAACATTCTGGAATCATCTGTTATTTGCAGTATGAAGTTACTAACATTGGATTAGCATCACCCTTGACACATGCACGCAAGTCCAGCTTCCAGTTCTATCAAACTCCTCTTGGCTCCTTTGTGCCCAAGTTTTCCCTCAGAATTTCAACAAAAAGCTGAATTCTCGTCCCCTTTCTTGTAGTTTAGCTTATCTTACTTTTGCTTGTACAGCACCTGCAATCTCCAGTGCCCTGACTGATCCCAGCCCTATCAGGACATCCTAAGGAAGAGAACTATATCCCTCTAGAGCAGGTTTGGTCAGCAGCTAAAGCCTTTCTGGACATTGCTGGAAGTCAGGGAAAGCAGACCCAGCATAGTTTAACTTGCACAGTGGTTTTTAGGAGGATACTGCACTTTGCAAGTAGGTCAGCAGCTTTTGTGATGGCCTTAGTTTGTGGCCAGCTTTAAGGCTTTGTGGCTACCAGTGCAATTTCTAACCCTTATTGCTAATGAGACAATAGATGCTTGAAAAAAATTACCCTCCTCTAAAAAAAAAAACAACATCATGGATAGTTTAGGCCATGATATTCAGGTTTCTTTTTAGCTGAGAATATTTGGTGGCAGATGCCTGTGGCATGAAAAGATGACAGATAAAATGTGTGTTGTCCCAACGAGTCAAAGAAATCACTCACCTAATAACAGTAATTACACTGTGCATCTGTGATGTTCTGTGTGCTTAAGACTGTGGAAATATTAGCTAATTAATCCTTTCAACACTGCTGTGCAGTTGCTCTAGCTGGTACTAATATTCTCCTACTGTAAGGGAAGAGAAAAACCAGAAAAGTTTGACTGATGTGCTTTGCAGTGGTGAACAACCTCAAATTTCAGGAGTTTATCCCACTGCAGTGCCTTGGAGGCATGAGGAGGATGAAGGCCCACGTTGACAGGCAGTTCAGAATGCTGGCTGCTCCTGCCCTTCGTTTCATTCTGTTTTAGGACTGCATTGCCTACCAAAGCAGTTGTTAAGATGATGTAGACAGGACAGTTCTTGTGGCACACGAGCTGCACAAACAGCTCCTGACTAACCCAAATTCACCCCTCAGAAGTGCAGGGGGACTGTAACGTGGAGGGACTTATCACAGGATGTCTTTGGTCTGCCAGCTGCTGAGGGGAGAAAAGCAGCTACTGCTAAGTGCCAACTGTAAAGCTCAGTAGATCCAGAATTAGTTTATAGGCTGAAAGAACAATCAATCCTGACACAGCATTTTCTGTGAAGCAGGTGAGCTGTGGTTCTTGTGAGAAGTGGGTTGGACACCAAAGTCAGTGGCAGCTCAACTTCAGGTGTTGTTGCTCAGTGTTCTCAGCAAATGAGTTTCTTTCAGGCAGTAAATGTTTCACATTCATCTCCTATTTCAACCCTGTAAAAAGTATGAATTAATTGTAGATTAAATTAAAAGTGTGGATTAATGTTATTGCTGCCGTTGCACCTTGATAAATCTGATGATGAGCTTTGTATGGAGGTCCCAGTCCTTAGAACTAGACTGTATTTCAGTTCTTAGAACTACAGTGGTTTTGGGAAGTGCCAGCTGTCTGTAAACCCCAAAATAGAAGTCAGGATGCATTTCCTTCACGCCATGACCTGTATTTTTGTGAGCAGTTTTGCTGACCCAGCTCAGGATTGTGATGTGCCGCAAAAGCTCCTGTGCAGAAGGAGCTTCTCTGATTCTCTTTTCTGATTTCCTCTCACCCAGCCTCCTATGCCCTTCCAGTTCAGAGGTCTTGCAAAGCCACCTGCGTGTTCTTGTGGTGCCACAGTGAGGGGAAGGAGAGAAAGCACATCTGAAAGCTTGTGGTTGTTGGAACAACCTCCTCAGTGTGTGAGAAACAAAGCTTTCCTCTGTACCCATCTGCAGGGCCTGCTGAGGGCTCCAGAGTTATGAATGCTCCAGTGGACGTTCTTGGATCTCTTTTAGGGTTGCAAATGAAGACATCACTGGCATCTTTCAGAGTCTAATTTTTGCTCCTTGGCATCCAGCTCAGAGCCAGGCGAGTGTTGGGCAGTGCTGTGGTGCCTCCCTCTCACACAGAAAATACTCAGTGAATGGCATGAAAGGGAAGAGCCTAGAAGAACACAGATATTGGAGATTGTCAGGCTTTAAAACCTCAGCTGATCCCTCCCTGCTGTGCTGAATCAAGGACAATGTTGTTGGTCATGGCACAGACAACATTTTTAGTTTTACTGCAGGCTTAAATGCTTTTTTTCTATTTCTCTTCTCATTTGTCAGCCTCTCTGCAGTGGTTTTTGACCCCATCATGTATTTCTGATCAGCTCTGACACAGGAGTAGAGCTCCCACAGCTTGTTTACTTAGTTTTGAAGGAAAACTGCAGCTGGCTATAGAAAATAAACTCAAATTATCTTCAGTGAGAGAGAAACTGTGCTGTGGGTTCCACAGTTCCTGGCTGTGTTTCTTTTCTTCTGACCACTTGGAATCGAGCACCCTTCAGGCCACCTCTAACAAGGAGTAATTTCTGGATGTCACATGAAGCTGAGAGTACAAGTTACATTGAGGGAGTTTAGGAGAGGGGAAGTTAGAAAAGTGTATTGGAAAAGTTCATGGGCATTGTGAGGGAAGTTGGTGATACTGAAAGGGACAGTGGGAGCAGGTCCCAAAAATCTGGTATCCTAATTTTCCATCTCTTGGAAAACATTCACTTGTTTTTTCAGTTGAAGAGTGTGAAGGGATATTGATTCTTGTCTGAGCTGTGTCTCATGCTCATGAATGCCAGTGGATGTAGCTTAATAACAGCACAAGGGTGAGCCTTTCAAGATTTTTTTCCTTCTGTATGCATTAAACCGGCTGGTCCTGCTTTGATGCTCTGCCTTTCGATGCTGATGTGAACAGAGGTGTTTTTAAGGACTATTGAATGGCTTTGTATTGGCAATAATTTTTTCCCCCCTCCTTGAAACATTTGATTGAATTCCTGTTCAGCTTTTTCTGGCAGTTTGAAGGTTGGGAGTTTATCTGTCAGCGGGCACAGGGGCTGTTAAAGGTGTAGCAGATTCTTCACCTGGAATCCCTTCTCCCCTGGGGCAGGACTTTGGCCCTTAGCCTCGGGAGTGCAGCCCATGGTGGTGTGGTGGGGCACACCAGCTGCTCTGTTTCTGTATCTTCCCCTGGATTATATTCCAGGACATTTTTTGCTTGGAATTTGAACAGTCACTGCATGTGTGTCTCACCCGTGTGATGTCCTCACTCTTTGATCCACCCTCAACAGCACTTGGGAAGGGGTTTACTGGATCTGACCACAAAATGGAGCTTTTCTCCTTTTCTCCCTGCCAGAGCAGCCTTCTGCTCACTGTGTACAGCAGCCAAGCTCAGGGCACAGCCTGCACTCCCAAACTGCTGGGACTTTGGCCGATAGTTGAAAATACTAATTAACATTTGTTCTGCTAATGAGGAGCGAATTTGCTGGAAAGCCCCCTACAAAAGTGAGCATTCACAACTCTGCACCACTCGTGGCTATAGAATTCTGGGCAGAAAGGAAGTGTGACACGTTTTATTTTACTGATGCTTTGGAGGGTGGAAAGCCCACCAAAACCACAACTGGGAAGATCTGGCTCGAACCAGTGATGGAGGATGTGCCACAGGGGGGACTCAGGGGAAAACTTATTCCAGAGAGAAGGAAAGCTGAGCCTGCCACACTGCTCTGACCTGGTATTTTCTTATCTATGTTTCAAAAAGTGCAGTGTCTGGCAGGTCTGGTGGAACACTCATTTCAGTGTTTCACTGAAGTACAAGATTCAGGGTGATGTGTTAACTAATAATTAGGTTTTTCTGTTGGTCTTTATCTGCATAGACAGCACTTTTTAATGTAATCAGGCAAATTATTTGATTTTTGCAAGGCAATAATAGCCAATATATCATTTTCAAATATGGTGGAAGGTCAAAGGTTGGACTCAATGGTCTTGGACATCTTCTTCAACCTTAATGATGCTATAAAATTTGGCTCCACTCAGAATTAAAGTGATTTTTCTCATCTTACAGGGCTTTTTCTCTCTACTCCCCCCTTCCTTTTCGCCCTTTTAGTTGTGTTGCCCATCCAATTTACATTGTGTAATACAAAAAGAGGCTCTGTGTTAAAACAGCTTGCATTTTGTTGTTGCTAATTAGTGTGAAAAAGATAATGGGATATGTTACTGCTGGGTTGAAAGTGGGAGTAAGAGGAGAAAATCAAAAATTATTAATCTGAACACCTGACATTATCTAGCACAGAGGAAGAATTCCCTGTGTACCAGCAGTATTAAATGAGAATACATTTTGAAGGTGTATTCAAGTGGAGTGATTATTTTAGGATTGTAGCTTTTATTACTGCATGAAAACCGTTCTCCCCTCATCCAATATAATTTTATGTTCTAAACTGTCAAACAAAATCCTGCTCTGATTGCATTATGGTGATGTACCCAGAGTGTGTTTTACCATTCCCATGAAGAGGTTTTTTCTTTAAATAAAGATATTTTGTGTATGAAGCCCATGAGGATGGATAATGATGGATAATAATGGCTTATATCACCTAAAGCTTGTGCTGGGGGAGAGAAATGCAACTTGGAGTAAGCAGTGCTTAACTGACTGTGGGAGTGAGGAGTGAGCAATGTTCACTGGTTCCCTGGTGCTGGAATCTCTCCCTGTCCAGGTGTCAGAGCTGTTCCTAAGCCAGGAAGCCAAAAGCTGCGATTGCCTCATGATTTCAGAGAGCTTTTGGTTCCTTCCTTAAGGCACTGTCTCTATTTCACCTGGCCAGTGTTGTTACAGCCAGAGCACTGCTTGCCTTTGCTTTGCAGCCCCAAAGTCTTTCTGAGCAACACTTCTGGAGAGTGGTGGGTGGGAATTGAAACATTTCTAAATGTGTGCATGCCTCTGAGTCCTTTCTGCACTTCCCTGAGGGCACAGAGCCAAGGCTGCTGTGCCTGTAGGTGGGGGAGGCAGCCTTCCACCTGGGCACCAAGCACAGGGTGCTCCATCCTGGAAATCCTCACATATCCTTTACCTGAGGGAGGTGAAGAGTTTGGTCACAGAGGAGTCATCTGAAATGGAGGCAGGGTTCTTGAAGTCTTTGTTGATGTTTGGCAGATGAATAAATGGGCAGATGCTGCTGGAGCAGTGCTGATTTTGGATGGAGGCACATCCTGCTGCTGGTGCTAGGTGCTCTGCAAGTCTCTGGCTCCATGCAGGACCAGCTGCACAGGCTGGAACTGGGGGCAGGCAGGGCTTTTTCCGGGGCCCTGCCTTCTCCAGGAAAGCAGGGAAGCAATTCAGCCATTCCTTTTTCCATAGGAGGCGTATTTGACCGCAGTACAACATGTTTAACATTCACATGTGAACAAAATGTTCTTGTTCCCCTGGGATCCCTCAGCTCCATGAGGAGCTTGTGATGGGCTGCTGGACCAAAGCTGTTTCATTTCCTTTCTTTCCAAACCATCCAAATCCAATTCCTTCTTTAATTTTAATTAGAAACAAGACAAGTGTCCTGTAAATAAAACCTGTTTACAATTAACATATTTCTGCATCACTCTCGCTTACATATCAGACATGAAGGAGCTGTTAGGCTTGTGATGGGGGGAGAAATACAAACCTCAGCAGCAGAGCTGTTGTTCTGTCAGCCCCCTTTACATCTTGTGTATCAGAACTCTGTGCTTCACTCAGAACTCACAGTTTTATCTCCGGAGCTGCTGCTGTGATGGGTCTATGCTTTGGAGAGGTTTTCCTGCCAGTTTTGTCTAATAGCACGTTCCACGAGGCCAAATGTTGTCTGCTAAGGGATGAGATGTACTGATGTATTTCATTGATCTGCTGCTAAACTTTAGAGGCTTTTTTTTCTTCGTCACTTGTGTTTTTCCCTGCAGGATCTTGTTGACAGGAGCTACAGAGCTTTGGAGGCTTCTTGAGGGTCTTTTTGATGAGCTGCTGCTTTGAATGATTGCCTTGGCTAACCTGAGACATGGGTTCTGTGTAATAATATCTGTGCTGCTGTGCCTTTGGACTCCATAGCAATATCTTCCTAAATTCCAGAGTTGCCCTTTGGCAGAATGACACTATGGTGTGCACATGGAAAGCTCAGGGGAATTCTTTTGAGTGTCACAGCATTTCTCTTGGCACATCATCTTTTATACCCAGCACCAGCTAAAATACTGATTTAAGTAACCTGTTTGCCAAATAACAAAAAAAAAGACAGGATTTTTGTTGGTGTAGAGAACTGGGGAGCAGTAACAGGCAGAGAGGACAAGATGGAGAGATCTCCTTTGGAGAGATGTGGTAAATCCTTGCTGTGGAAAAGAAGAGGGATTTTGGATGAACAAAGCATACCTTGTTCTTGCTATCAAGGAAGCCATGTTGAGCCTCTCTGGGCTCTTAATCACACTTATGTTTCTGGCTATGCTTGACCAGGCTCTTGTCCTTCTCAGCAGAAGACCTGAGGAAACCCACAGAGATAATCTAAGAATATTCTTTTTGAGCAGAATACTCAAATGGTTTTGATTGCTGAAAAGAGCTAACGTGTATTATAAAAAGAATGTGGTTTGGGTTTTTTTTTTTCCCCAGTTGTGGCAATTCCATGGTAAACTGCTGTTGAAACTAAGAGGGAAAATGCAGGTGGGCTGACACACCGAGTGATGCTGTGAGGTGTTCCCTGGTTACTGGTTTGGCCTGATCATTTCCCAAGCCCAGGGAGTCACTCCCCTGTATAATCCTGTTTCCCCCTGGCTCAGCCCGAGGTGCTCTGTCAGCCTCACAGTGTCACAGGGAGCTGCACTGGTGGTTTGGGGTTGTTTTCAGTGGGTGACAGTCCTCAGCACCTGCCAGCCCCTGAGGAGCTGAGCTGCAACATGAGTGGTGTCTCTGGTTTAGTGACAGGGTAAAGGGGAGGGGATCGTACCTTTTATAACACCACCAGGATGCCTTTCCCGTGCTCAGACACGGACTAGCATGGGTTTTATGCAAAAAAAGTGAACTGATAGACACTACCTCCTGTAATCTTTCTGAGTTCCATGGCTGAGATCTGCCAGCAAAACTGTTAAGCAAATCCTAGATTTTTCAGTACTTGAAATACATCAGAAAACTCTTCTTTTGTGATAAAGACTTTTTTTCCCCTTTAGTTCTTTCTTGAGCTGTCAGTTTTTATCTCTCTAGGAAGACAACTGTCCTTACTTTCTTACTTTCAGCAGAACTGGATTTTCTGGATTACATTGGTTTTTCATTATCTCTGTCATGTACTTACCAGAGAATCTCTCCATATTTCTTGCAAGCTCTAGATTTGTGATATAATTTCAAGTAATTTAAAAGCCTGAGCTCCTGGCAAAGCTGTGTTAGGGAAGGATTTTTTTTTTAAATGCATCTTTAGTGGAAGAATTCAGAAATTGCAACTGGCTAAGTTAAGCCATGGAGGCACTGAGGGAGTTTAGGATTCTCGTGTTTGAATTCCAAATCTCTCTTATTTAAAAGTTTACAGGGTTTTTAGGAACCTTTGTTACCGGGAGCACAGTTCTTTTGTCTGCCTTGAAAAGCAAGTAATGATCAAAGTAATGTGCCTGTGTCTCTAATGCTGTTATAGAGCAGCACCAGCCGCTCTTTAAAGACAGATGGCAGAGATGTTTGCTGCCACCAAAATAAAAGAATTAATGTTTAATAAAAACACTTTTCCTCTTCTTATAGTAAAGCACATAAAGTTCTATTAAATGCCATATGAAATCAAAATAATGAGAAGACAAAAGAATGCAGGAGATGCTTGAAGTTGTTAAAATTGGTATTTGGGCCTTATTAAAATATAATTATTCCTGGTTTATGTATTTTGTTGTTTCAGGTGATTCAAGTGCAATTTCATGGTTTTTTTTCCATCTGTAAATTCTAGTTGGCTTTTTTACAGGAGTTGTTTTTTGAGTTGATTTTCTGTTATTCAGTAGAGTTGCATTTTTGGCATTTCAAAGTGTAAGGGTTTTATTCTTTGGTAAATTGGCTCTGTCTGCATTGGAGATCTACATTTTTAACTGGAGCTGGGAAACCTGACCCTGCCTATTCTCTCTGGGAGGAGTTTTGGTAATTCCTTTGCTTTAAATGCACTTCCCAATCCATAAGGACAGTGCTTTTCTGAAATGAAAACCACTCCAAGGATAGAGTAGTGGATTCTGTGGGGACATGTGGGGACATAAGTTTGGCAATGGACATGGGACCACCTTAGGGCACTGCTGCCAGAGCTGGTCTCAGGATGTGCTTGTGAGCAACAATTCTTCCAGAAAGTGTTGTAGCTGCCCCTGGATCCCTGGAAGTGCCCAAGGCCAGGCTAGATGGGGTTTGGAGCAGCCTGGGACAGTGGGAGGTGTCCCTGCCCATGGCAAGAGGTGGCACTGAATGGGATTTAAGGTCCCTTCCAACCCAAGCCCTTCTGTGTGTCTGATTCAGTGGGACTGGTGCCACATTTTTGAACACAAGCTCGCAGTGTGCTACCATTTTCTAAGAAAATGTGTTGTGAAACAATTTGTTCTTGCTTTGATGCCCTTGAGCCTTTCAACTCTAGGTCTTGTGGCTTTTTTATTTTTTCCACACTCTTCCAGTTAATGACTTTTCTCCTGCTCTCATGTTAATTTGATGGCTTAGCTGAATAAATTTCCATACTTCCCAGCTGCATCTGGCTGTTCCCAGTGCTGCCATCGGTGCTGGAGTGGGGTCCTCTCTGGCTGCTCTGGATAGGATCTAAGCAGGACCCAGCTCCTCCTCTTGAGTGTTTTACTGCATCATCTGCCTGACTGCTGGAATCTCCTCCTGGGTGAGGAGAGCTCAGACTGCTGCTCCAAGGTCTTTGAGGGCAGGGAGTTGTCTGTGAGGCCCTCTCCTTGTCTTCCAGCAGGGAATAAAATATTTACTCTCCTCTAGAAAATCCTTGCTTTGTGCTTCAGACCAGTTTGATGGGTGCTGGTGGTCTCATGGGGGAGCTCCTGATGTGTCCTGTATACAAATCATGGGATCATGGAATGGGTGGGGTTGGAAAGGGCCTGCAGAACCATTTTGTTCCACTGCACTGCACTGGGCAGGGACACCTTCGCCCAGGCCAGGTCGCTCCAAGCCTTGGACACAAATCCAGCCAAGCTGTGCATTTATTGACAGACACCCTGGACATGAGCAGGTGGGTAAGGCATGCTCTAAATAGCCTTCCTTTGTTTTGATGGTGATGATTTTTATTTATCTAGATCTTGGTTATTATTACCCATGTTATTGAACCATGTTTTCAACACGGAAGGTCTCCTCCCTAGGGTTTGCTTTCGGAGAATCCCTTTGGCTGCCAGCTGTAGCATCGGGTGTTGAAGGGAATGAGGGTTCCTGTTTTCCACAGAAAACTCCATCAGGGAGCTTGGTGGCACTGCTGTGTCTGGTGGTGGCTCATGCAGGTCACCCTTAGGAAAGCTCAAACTACAGCAATTTGTTGGTGTCTCACAGTGATAAAGCGGAAACACGTGAAAGGAGACAGGAATCACACTATTTTGTGGAGTGAAAGGCATCTCAAGCCAAAAGAGAGAGGGAAAAGCCGGAAGCTGATTGCAGGTGGGGGTAATCAAACAGTCTAGACAAGGTGCCTACACTGGAAAGGAGAAATACTGTAGGTAATTATATGTGTGTGTCAGCTTAATGGAACTTGTCTCACCATCCCACCTGTGAGGGCATGGATCTCTTCATGAATTTAGGGAGCACACCACTGTCTCCTCTCTGTTCTCTCATTGTCTATATCCATTTTGTGGGGATGTGAAAATGAAGTCCAGTAATGTTTTGCATTCATCTCCCAATTCCATACGAAGGAAAGTGATGCCCTTGGTGTTTCTGATTTCATTTTGTTAGCTGGAAAATAGAGTTAGGAACTTGACTGAACGATTGTCCTGATTGTGGGAATGAATTGTGAAATAAATACAACTTGTGGTTATTACGTTGTTGTTCTGTATATATTCCTTGTTTACCAATTATATCTTACCTCTAGGGTAATCAACTTTAAATATCTACCAATAATTTGAACATCAAATGGCACTTATCCTGCAAGCACACCCCAGTAATCTATGCACATACATTAGGAGGGTGCCAAAGTGTTTACTTAGACTTTAATGTGATGTTCTGTATAATTTTCCCATAGATTAGCTTCAGCAGGAAGCTTGCATGTATTTTTCCCCCCTAAAAGCTACATTCAGTAATAATGGGTCGTATTTATAGCAGTTGTGGTGAATTAGAAAACTGATTGGGTGAACTACTTGATTGCTGCTCATTTAGCAGTTACAGTCCTGCCAAATCTCTCTGTGAGGGTTTTGCAGGGAAGTTTGGGTGATGGAATGTGCCTGCCATGGCCAGGAGCATCTGAGGACAGCGGGAATTGCCCAGGCAGAGCAGAAGTCAAAGCAATGTTTGCAGCATGAGTAGGAACTGTTGGTTGTTTGTAGAAGAGACTCATCAGCCTCATGTTTGAAACCGTGCTGTGTTGGTTTTCAGCACCAATGACTCCTCTGCCACTGCCCCAGGAGCAGAGACTGCAGGGACACAGATGCAGCCCCATGGGCACCTTCCCAATCACAAATTCAAATATTTCGGATGCTGCAGTGTCTGCAAGTGCTCCTTTCCTGCTCCTCTTGTGGTACCAGCCGCAGGATGAGTTTTCTCTCTTGTCCCAAGGTGTGGCAGAGGTCGTGTGTGATGCAAAGGGAGAGTTTCTCAGTAGGAATTGTTGGCACACTGCTCAAAACCTCCTCACTTTATGTCACATATATGTTAGAGAGAAGGGGCCTTGAGATCCTGAGGGAAAGAAGCACTCAGGTCTCTTGATCCTTTTTCCAGCATTAGGTATTTTGATCCATTTCAGAGACTGCTTTTGAAAGTTCTCTTCACAAGGAAAAAGTCATTAAAATTTGTTCCTGTCCCACAAGGGTTATATGATGTGTCTGGGATATTTTTGAGCACCATAAAATCATCAGTGCAAAAAAATTTCTTGAGCAAACAAATGTTTTCATGTTCTCCTGGAGGGAGCACAATGCTTACAAGGTGTAATACACAGTAGTATTTCTGTAATTTAAAATTGATTGGAACTGCATTTATTCTGACAGGCCTTGCACGGTGCAGGGAAGTTTCTCTTACTGAAATCCATGATATGTTCTCCTACGTTATCTGTTCAGGAAGATCCCTCCTTGAATATTAAGTGCATGTTTGTTATTTTTTAGGAAGAAATCCTTCCCTGGGAGGGTGAGCAGGCCCTGGCACAGGGTGCCCAGAGCAGCTGTGGCTGCCCCTGGATCCCTGGCAGTGCCCAAGGCCAGGCTGGACTTTGGGGCTTGGAGCAGCCTGGGACAGTGGAAGGTGTCCCTGCCCATGGCAGGGGGTGGAATGGAATGGGCCTTAAGGTCCCTCCACCCCAAACCCTTCTGTAAGTCTGATTCCATTTGCCAAAAAATAGCTATGATTGAGTCTTTTAAAGCTGGGGAGACTGCTGAAATGCACATTAGTTGTTGTATCAACGCAGGAGCTAACACATTTCAGCCCAGCTAAAGCAGGTTACAGGGTTTGCCATTGCTGCAGGTGTGGGGCACTCAGCCTGCAGATGGATATGATGCTCTTGGTTGTAAAACCTGGGAAGAAGAGGGAAAAAATGATACTTTGCCCTGTTTTTGTTGTTCTGAACAGTGGTGTTTCTCAGTGGGGCATCTCTTTTTGATCTCAGTGCCTGTTAGGAACAGTTCATTGGTCACTTTTGTGCTTCACTGGTCACTTAGCAAGTTCATGACTGCTGGTCATGGGGTGTCCCTCCTCCCGCCTCTGCCTGTTCCCAGGGGAAGCCTGGGGTAGATAACCTGCTGGGACGTGTCACTGTCCCCTCCACTGGCTTGATCTCTCAGCTTTTCACGTTGTGCCACACTGACACTGAGCTGGAGGATTTTTGGATTTGACAGAGTATGCTGAGAAGGGAAACAAAATAATGGTGCCCAGAAATTTGAGACTGAGAGGAAGAAAAGGATGGAAGTGTCGATTTTTTAGCCTGGAGAAAAGGAGGCTCAGGGGGGCCCTTCTGGCTCTGCACAACTCCCTGACAGGAGGGGACAGCCGGGGGGGGTCGGGCTCTGCTGCCAGGGGACAGGGACAGGCCAAGGGGAAACGGCCTCAAGCTGGGCCAGGGGAGGCTCAGCTTGGACAGCAGGATGTCCTTGTTTCCCTCATCTGTCTCAGCAGGTGATCCTGTGAGGTTCCTTGGCTCTGATGTTGATCAGGAAAGCTGCAGAACACTGAGATTTTTGGTTGCCACCAGTGACTGCAGCTCAATGTTGCAAGGAACTGTTGCTTAATGGGTGACTCATGGTTTAGTGGAAAAAGCTGTCCCAGGCTCCTGTGCAATTCTAGGATCTGATTCTTGATAGATCACTGAGCAATTTGCAATTCCTACCTATTTTTAGTGTCCCAAGAAAAGGCAAAAGATTAAAAGTGAAGAGGACTCTTAAAAATGAGCGGATCCTGTTATTTCTTTGCTTTCTAGTGGAAAGGATGTAAAGGCCTCTTTGGCAAATATTTTTAGGATTCTCACTAATTGATGTGATACTGTTTTAATGGAAAAACAGTTATTAGTGAGGGTGTAGACTTGGAAAAAATGTGTAATGAAAGGAGTGACAATTCACTTCGTGTGCGTTTGCAAAATAGCATCAATATAATTTAAAGTAACAGATAAAATGGGTACAAGAGAAAAGTTATGCTCTTATCCAGAAAGCTGCAAAAATAGCAGCTGCCAGCTCCCGTTATTAAGTCCTGGATTAGTGAAAAGGCCATGCAGTAAAAACTGCAGGAAGGACACCAAGCGTTGATTTATTGAGGGAGAGTGTGCTAACAGATATTGTGTGGGAATTGACTGCTTGTGGTTGCAATTGGAGTAGTGAGGGGTTATAGCAGTGACACAAACTGTCAGCTGGGGGAGAAAAATAAACAAAGGATGCATTTGAAAATCCTGTCATAGCCTTCACAATGTGGGCCAGTGGGTAATGGATTTTTGACTATGATGAAGCTATAACATGATTTATATCAGTAGCTGTATCGAGCTAATTGCAGGAACCACAACAGATTTTAAAAACTAGGACTGCATCATAATTACTGCTGTGTATAGTGATGATACTTATCTCCCAGCACTCTTATAAGGTTTGGTTCTGTTTTTTTAAGTCTCAAAACCGTAATTTTTCTTAATATTTAAGAAATAATGAATATGAATTTAATATGAATTTGTGCAGGACACCTGACAGGTGTAGTGCTGCCTGTGTTGGTCTGACTCAGGGCCTCTGTTACCATGAGTTAATGGGGAGATAATGAGATTATAATATCCTTTTTGTCCGAAAGTGGAGCCATGAATAAACTGTTGCACCAGCCTGACAGTTTGACAGGGAAATGGTGATGTCAAAATATGATGCAATAATATGATGCTGAGTGGCAGGGGACTTACGGGAAGGGTTCTTAAAGACAGCTGTGGGAAACTTCCTGGCTTTATTGCAGTTGACAAAGAAATTTCCCTCAGAACTCTGTGCCCTAAACCAATTAATTTCTGTAATCCAAATTTTCCAAGATGAAGTCTAGTGCTAGAATTTCAGGATTATATGGAGGCCTTTTCTCTGTAAATATATTTCCAAAAGGGAGAGGATATAATGAAGGATAGACTACATAAATAACCCTCAGAATTTTGTGCCTTCAGCCCACCTTGAGGGGACCTGCTATGGAATTTTAGGGCTTTCATTGCACCAAACCTTGACTGATGGCTCAGATAAGTGAGTTTGTTTTCTGTTGGGCATGTCTGAAAAGCTGTGTGTGTTGGTCGATGGGTGGAACTGGAATGACAGCAAAATACCTGGAAGGAGTGGCTTTCTGCTAACAAGTCCCTCCACAGGGAGCAAGTCCTCCTGCTTATTTTATAAAACAAAATAAAAATGAAACTAACAGAACCCCCACCAAATCCTCACATGACTGCTGGAGTGGGCATAAGCAAAGGCTTTTGGCTGCCAGCATGCATCACACTGCTTTTCCTGGCATGCCAGATGCCCGTGATGGGGACAGTGTGTGAATGTCATTTCGAAGCACATAATCAAAATAAAACTTACTATTCTTTTAACTTGGAGCTGCCAACTAAATTTTTATATTTGTTTCGTGAGAAGCCTGCCAAAAAAACCCCAATGGCAGCTGTGTCCAGTAGCACACAGCAGTAATTTATGGAAAGAGATTTATTTACTTAAAATTTGCTTCAGAGTAAATTGAATGTGAGGTTTTACAAAATTGTGTCCGTTTTTATGTAAGCTCCTGCCTCTTTGGAAAGTATTTTTTCAGACAAGGGTAGCTTCCCTTCTTAGCCTGCCAGCAAACTGTCAGATTTGGGAAAAGGGAGCAGGAATTGTATGGATTTTTGGTAGAAGTGAACAGTGTTTTCAACCATCCCATGGAGTCTGAAGTTCCCCACGCTTTCTGATGGAAGTCAGCATTGATGGATGGAGGTACAAGGACTGGAGGAAGAAGGTTAAATGATAGAATGTGGTTTTTTTCACCAGTGTTCTCCAAAAATATCTGCTTTGCTGTCCACAAAATCTTAAATACATCTCTGGTGGTACCTGGCCTCTCCAGACCTCGCTGGTTTCTGTTTCCAGAGGGGATGAGTTTGGTTTGTGCCACCTCAGAGAGGAATCGTCCAGCAGGTCTGCTGAGGAATCCAGAGGCTGAACTGAGGACTGGCCATCCTTGTTCCTGTACCCAGATCCCTGCTTTTGGAGGATCCCTCCCCTCATGGTCGTGTTTCTTGTCTTGGAGTTGGTTGGGGTCGTCTGGGGCGGAACTGCGGAGGGCCTCTGATGGAGACTAAAACAAATTAAATAATGAGGTCCTGTGGCCTCATCCTTTTCCATCAGTGGCGTGGGCTCAGTGCCCGCAGGCCTGTGTGGCACAAAGGGCTCTGGCTGTTTGGGGGAAGGTGACGGCGGTGGGGACAACAAAAACCAGTGAGCTGGAGGCTGCTGTGGGGCCCTGGCGGTGCGGGGAAGGGTGACGGCGATGACAGTGACCAAGCTTCTCTCCCAGCTTGCGGGAACAATTCAAAATTCCTGAGCAGCACTTGTTCCCTTGTGCTCTGCTGTGTTTTTTGGCTGAGTGTGCCCTGTCCCTTTTTTTTCCAGCAGGGCTACAGCTGGTGAGTTGCTGATGCTGTCATGTCCTGGCACTGTCCCCACAGTGTGCTGCTGGCTGGGACCTCGGCCAGGCCCCACAGGACACAGATCTGTTACACAGATTTGGGATACACTGGGAGGAGATGGGCAGTTCCTCCCGTTCTCACAGCTTCCAGAAGCTCCACCTGCAGCAAATTGACTTTGACTGCTGCTTAAACTGCAAAGCCACTCGCCCACGGGTTGAGTTTCCCTCTCCTGAACCAGGAGACCACAAGATGGTTTCTGGAGCTGAAGGGAAATGCTCTTTTCCCTCAAGTTTAGCTGGCTGCTTTGGGATGGGGTCATTCAGAACTTCCTGCTGTGCCTGTTAATTTTGCTTTGGTTGCAATACCATGTTCTGCTCGGGTTTGGCCTCCAGATGGGATTTAATGATGGGATTTCAAACTATCCAAGGAGCCTGCACTGCAAGGTAACTCTCCTAGCTGAAAATTAATGTGGTTAATACTAATGTTTTAAATACTAATAATGCATTTTAAATTGTGTAGCAATTAAACAAACAGAAGATGGGCCTGTACCTAGAATGAAACATTACCTTAAAGACCACTAATAGGGAATTTACTTTCTGGGACAGAATAGCTGCTGTGTTTAAACTTGGACATTCATTTTGCTTTCAGTGAAAGCTCTGTAACATTTTCAGTTGAGAATATCCGCATCCGTGCTGCAAGAGCACCATTTTGTTGCAGAATCCTTCTTTACTACTAATGTAAAATTACCTGAATTTTTGAAGTGTAACTTAGACTCAGTCATCTTCATCAGGTAAAAGTTGTGGCTGTTTCCTGGCTTGTACTGAAAGTGCTTCTCAAACGTTTTGCCAGTGAAAGGCACACTGACTCAATTCTGTTGTAGAATCCCAGAGTGATGAAGCTCATGCCATTCCACCCCCTGCCACGGGCAGGGACACCTTCCACTGTCCCAGGCTGCTCCAAGCCCCAAAGTCCAGCCTGGTCTTGGACACTTCCAGGGATCCAGGGGCAGCCACAGCTGCTCTGGGCACCCTGTGCCAGGGCCTGCCCCCCCTGCCAGGGAACAATTCCTCCCCAATATCCCATCTATCCCTGCCCTGTGGAAGTGGGAAGCCATTCCCTGTGTCCTGGCACTCCAGGCCCTTGTCCCAAGTCCCTCTCCAGCTCTCTTGGAGTCCTTTAAGGCACTGCAGAGCCACAGTTTGGTCACCCCAGAGCTTCTCCTGTCCAGGCTGACCAATCCCAGCTGTCCCAGCCTTTCCTCCCAGCAGAGCTGCTCCATCCCTCTGATCATGCTGGTGCTTGCCTTGGGCTCTCTCCAGGGCATAGGGGGGTTCTGGGTCCCAGCTGTCACCCCCAGCTCCTTCTCCAGGGCTGCTCCAGCTGCTCCTCCCCAGCCTGGATGGATCCCAGGGATTTTCCCCAAGCACTAGCGCTTCTTCTCTTGCCAGAATGTCCCCGGTGGCATTTCCCCATCAGCTCCTTCTCAGCCCAGCATCTCTGCTGAAGCTGTGCCTCTGCCACGTGTCTGATGTTTGCTAAGCTGAGGTGATTGGTGTCGCTGTCACTCTCTGTCTCTAACAGTCACAGTGCAGTTTCCAGTAGTATCTTTTTGACAGGTAACACACAGCCTCCTAAAAGAGGTGGAAATTAATGATTGAGTTCCAGCAGTTGTATTTTTGTCTGCAAAAGCCATGCTGCGCCAGGTTTTGACATCCTTTAGTACTTTATAAGTCAATAGGACAGCTGTGCAATGAAATGATTTTTAATGAGAAATGATGACAGGACCTGGCAAAGAAATAATGCTGAGTTAATCAGGAAAGTTCTGCATGTTAGTAGCAGTCTCTTCCGTGGTGCCTGAGTGACATGATTTGAAATAGTGCTCAGAGCTCTGCATGTAGATCCAGCCTTATTTCAAGCAGTGGAGGCCCTAAAAATCTCTTTATGTTGCCTGCTCATGGCTGATCCTGTAGCATTATGTGCTTAGGAAGACATTTGGCAATAAGGGGCCCATTCTTCCAGGCAGGGCTGTGGTCTTCCCTTGAAGTGGTGGCACTGGAGGTGACACCTGGTGACATGGTTTAGGGCTGGTTATGGGCTGGCAGTGGCACTCAATGATCTTAAAGGTCTCCTCCAGCCATAACGATTCTGGGATTAAACAGAGTGGGACATGCTCTGGGAAATTAAATGGAATGCATTAGTTTATTTTTTTTCACTTGAAACTGGTACTTTTGTTGTTTTTTTTCTCTAAATCCTGCTACGTTTTGCTAACTTCATGTATGGAATTCTCACTGTGTGGGTGGAATATTTTTAAATTAGCCTAAAATTAATAAAAATGCAAAAATATGTTGGTGGGCAAGGTACAGCTGGGGAATGGGACCCCTTTCTTTTTTCTGCTCTGCCAAATACCTGCTTTACTTGAGAAATTCCTACACTGGAAGATTTGTGATCAGTGCAGAGAGAAGCTATTTGCAGTACCTTTTGATGTGAATTTAATTTTTTAGTGAAAAGTTCAACTGGGTTTTTTTATGTTGAAAAAAGACCCATTTTATACATGTCAAAATAACTGTATTAATTCTGCCACCGGTGTAGAAATAGATCTTCTATTTTTCACTTGAATGTTAATTTTTCTGGCCCAGTATCATATTGGGTGACTGAAATATTTTGTTTTAGCTTTCCTGGGCTTATTTCACCAGCTCCTCTTTGCCTAGAGAGGCTGATGTTGAAAGGCACAGTTATTTTATTTCTTGACAAAACACAGTTGGCAAAGTGTTTTTGGAATGTGTGAACTGGTCTGAAAGCTGATCCATCTCTTCCGTCTGAAACTTTTCCTTCCAACAGGCAATTTTCTTTGTGTTTCCCACATTTCCTCCCTCTCCTGCCTGTTTGCTTGGAGCTTCCCTGGGTCCAGCATGGCTCTCACTGAACTGTGCCCAGAGTTATTGCTGGGTTTTAAGGAAACCTCTTGGTTCCTGAGGCTGAGGGAAGCCTTCCCAGGGGTTTGGAGCCAGGGGAATTTGAATGAATATTTGAATTTGAATATTTTGTTGATCATTGTGCTGGAAACCAAACTGGGTCAGTACTCATGTTGTACAGACAATTTCTTCCTGGAATTTGGAGGAGCTCCTCACCTCTTTGGAAAGGAAGAATAAAAACATTGATGCAAGTCTGTCTGTTTAAACATTGCAGAGTTGAATTAGGGATGAGGATAAAATGGAAATTTCCCTTAATTGGGGTTGTCCAGCCTGGATCAGGAAGTCTCCAGGGAGCCCTTAAGTCCCTTGCAGTGTCTAAAGGGGCTCCAAGAGTGACAGGGAGAGGGACTTGGGACAAGGCCCTGGAGTGACAGGACAAGGAGGCATGGCCTTAAGCTGAAGGAGGTCAGGGACAAAAACAACTCAAACCCCTAGATCCTTCATTTTTCTACTTTCACTTTGTATTTAATGTTTACTCTGATATATTAGATGGCTCTAAAAGGAATTCATGCTGCAGCTACAATTCTTCAGCATTAAAAAAAATGAAGATTAATGTGGAAACTATGAAAGTAGCCCTCAGAAAGAGTGATTCTGTCAGAATACCTTTGCATATAACCCAGCTGGTACTATGTCTTGCATTTGGGGAGGAAAGGAGTTGTCTGTAAACATCCATGAGTAAAAAGCATGGCAGGGGTTTACAAAGGAGTTTAAAGCTCCTGTTCTGGTCCAAATCAAATTGTACAAGATGTGTGTTCTCATCTGAAGATAAGAATAGCAATCAGCCAGACTGCATGTGGGTGTTACTAAGGGCTTAGAAATCAACCCAAACTTGTTGGGGCTGAGAAAAGAGCTGGTTCATGAAGTGTTGTGATTCTGTTTGTTTGTTTGGGTTTTTTTTGATAGATGAACTCCTCAAGGTGTTGTGAATTATCAAAATGCAATGTGTTCAATCTTTATTTTGAGATATTATTATTAAAAACCACCCAGTGCTCTGTGAGAACGTCATTGATTGTTGTCTTCTCTTTTTTTCTGAGAAAAAGGGAGGAAAGAAATGCTCTGTTGGAACAGCAGCAAGGCAAGTGAGTTCTTGCAGCTGGTTGAAGGGACCTGAAAGCGTGAACATATTCTAAGTGATAACAGGGAATTTACATCTTCTCTAGAACTTGTGTTCCTAGCAGAGTTACAGAATAAAAACAAAACAAAAAAAAAGCTTGTAGCTGCTTCTACAATGTGTTCTGTACGTTTATATTGCCCTGTATAATATTATATATTATAATAGTTCTGTTGTTAGAAGTTACAGAGCCAAAGCTTCAATCAAGACAGGAATTCCCAGTGATGCTGCTGATCCCTTTTCCCTGTGTTTTTCCTTTGGGTATCAGTTCAGGAGTCGCTGTGCTTGGCAAGCTGGGGTTTAGCTGGCTTTTTCTCCTGTAAAAGCAAGTGAGTCCCTGAAGATATTCCCTGGTGTGTTCTCTTTCTTGGAACCAGGTCCTGCTGCAGCACAGGGAGTTACCTGAGTTAGGGCTGGAAGGCTCTGGGGGAGTTCAGCCTGGTTGGCCTCCCTGTCCCGAGGCAGGAACACAGACACTGACAGATGTTTGCCTAAATCTGCTCTGATGGAAGGGATTTGTGAACTCCCCAGGTGCTTCGTGCTGGGGCTGTGCTGGCCCCTGAGCACTGAAAGTTTTGCCTGAACTCCACCTTCAATAACCTCTCCTGCCTTGTTTGATCAGAGTTTTGAATTTCTCTTCCAGCTTCCCAAGATAGCTTCCAATTTTGATCTTGTTTTTAGGAGCTATTTTCACCCTTTTCATCATCATCTTCTGCATATTTTTGTAAATCTCTAGAATTCATTCTGTAAATCATTACTGAAGATATTAGAGAATACAGGACGTATCTCTTCAGAACTGTACTTGAAACATCCTTCAGGTTGAAAGAACACTTTAAAAACTACTCTTGTGCTTTTTTACCTAGTTGAAGAACTTAGCTCACATTTTCCTGAAGAAAATTGGTCGAGGCCTTAAAGAAGTCCTTTCATATTAATGCCCTGGTTACTCTTTCAAAGATGGAAATGAGGTTGGTTTGACACCATTTGCACTTGACAAATTCACACTGGCTGCTTGCTGCCCGTTTATTATCCCCTAGGCACCTCTAAATTGATTAATAATGTGTTCTGATGTCTTTCTGGGGAGCAAAGTTAAGCTTATTGATCTCTAATTCCTTGAGTCCTCCTTTCTCTGATTTTTAAGATAAACCTTCTGTAGCCCTTAGGAACATCCTGTGTCCTCTCTCAGTCTGAGGTTTGCTTCTGGTAGTTCCTAAGGTAAGAAAAATAACTTTGACCTAACCCTGCTGATCTGAATAATTGTTATAAGCCTAATATGCTGTAGCTGGAGTTTTCCCCCTCCCCACCCATTCTTGGGTTTTGAGTTTCTAAAGCTGTCCTGAATACTTTGTCATGTCTAATATTTGTGACAAATGACATTAAAAAGGTGTGAGCATTTCAGGCTGGCAGATGGAGTTATTTATCTTCCCCATTAAGTATTGCTTATTTTATTCTTTGGCTTGTTTCCAGTATCCCTAGAATTTTCTAATGTTCAAAATTTCTGGAGTTTTCAACCAGTGAGGCTTTATAATTGACAGAAAAGTTTTTTCTCTTATAATGGAATAGGAGAACAGGGAGGACAGAGTGGATCTTGACTGGTGACAAGGAAGCACGGAGTGGAAAACCACTGGAGCATGGCAGCTGCTCTCGGCTCTCCTCCAAACCTGCAGCTTTTGGAAGGTGTTAAGAGCAGTTCCCACAAGTTCACAGCTGATGCACAACCCAGATGGAGGGAAGGTTGTCGTTTTTCTGTTGCAGTCCTATTCAGCTTTTTAATTAATGTCATTCCTAGTGGAATCTGCTGGTTTTTGAACACTGAGCGTTGAGAAAGGAAGAGATGGAAGTGTTTTGAGGATGTGGCTTCCACATCAGAATTCTCCCCAGTCAAATGCAGCCTGAAATAAAGAGGCTGCAATGAAAGAGGGATCTGGGCAGGGTACTGAAGCCTGGCAAACACAATCTACAGAAATGTGTCTGGGGAGTGGCTGCCAGGCCTCAGTTTGAAACAACAACCTTTGGAGATACAGTGAATGAAAACGCATGTAAATCAATGGTCCAGCAGCTGCCAAAGCCAAATGTCAGCCAAGTCTCTGAGAAATCTAGAAAATCTGGAAGAATTGTGTGTACTAATGAGAGGGAAAAGAGGAGAAATTAGAGACGTAAAGCTGTCCTAGAAGGCAGAGCTCTGTTGTTTTGGCAAAGGAAGAAATGGCAGGTAGAGGAGTAAGGGCTCAAGAAAAAGAGTTCTGGGTGTTGGCAGAGCTAAGCGGGAGGTGAAGGATCATGGCTCTGGGACCTCTGCTATCAGTGTTTTCAAACAGCATGTTTGAAAATATTTGTGGGTTGGTGTTTTTTTGGATATTACTTATTCTGCATTTAAAGAGCGAGACCTGAAGGTCCCTTATAGCTCTACAGTTCTCCTGATTTTATTCTGGGGTTGTTTATATTTTGGCAAACCTCTGGTGATTCTTAGATTCCATTCTCTTTGGCTACCTTTTCATTCACCACTAGGCTTTCTCTGAAGGTAGAGGATCCTAAGAAGTAAAAAGAAAAAAAAAAGTCAGTCTACTGTTATGCATCTTTATAAAGGAGTGAAGGAAAATGTCATAATAAATTTCTTGGCCAGTGGATTATATGGCAAAATTGCAAGGAAGAAAGGGAAAGAAATGCACAGAAATAGTAGCATGGCAATCTGGTGTCTGAATGATTTGTAATGAGACACATAACTGCTTCTTGAAGTTAATTATTACATGATAATTGCTGAAGAAGGAATGAAAGCCTTTGAATGTTCTCTCAGTGCCTCCTGATTTTCTGAACAAAAGGGTGTTAACACTTCTGATTAGCATGTAATCCAGAATTAATTGAAGAAAGAAAGGGCAGGCAGAGTTTTGCGAGTGAAATGCTGTATAATGAACTTAAACTGTAGCTCTTAATTTCATTTGTACTGGAACATGTTTCAGCTGCAGAGAAAGCTTTGTTTTCCTCAATCAGCCCAGTCTGGAAAGTAGGAACAGTAAATTTTGATATGTGCAATGAGATGTTGATGTATTAGGAAGGTTTATTACTTTATGAAGTCCCTACTTCAAGAGAAGGCACTGATTTATTCTTTAACATAAACATACCTGAGGAACGTGAGGGGTGGAGGGCAGACGTGACCCAAAACAAAAAGGGCATCATTTTTAGAATCACAAAATACTGGAATGTCCTGAGCTGGGAGGAACCCACCAGCATCAACCAGTGCAGCCCCTATTCCTGCCCAGACACCCCAAAATCCCACCCTGTGCACCCCTGGAGCTCTGGCAGCCTCGGGGCTGTGCCCATTCCCTGGGCAGTGCCCAGCACCCTCTAGAGCAAGCAGAGCCTTTCCCTGCTGTGTGTGCATTTATGTTCATATCATAAGATTTTTCTTGGTCTGCTGATTATTTGGGTTTGCTTCCAAATGGCCAGATTATGCCTCTGAGTTGGAAAGACTCAGCTAAACTGCAGAAGGGTTTATGTAAAGGCCTGTCTGAGGGAAAGGCTCACGTGAAAATGCCATTTTCCAGCATTTCCCAGATTTACAGGTGTGCAGCTTTATCCTCCTCCTGCTCCTTTCTCAGTGAAACATTCCAGACCTTTAATAGTCTTGCCTTGGAACAAAATATTGGGTTGAGTCATCAGATTTTGGGATGTTGGGTTGAACTGTGTTTCTTGTACTCTTTAAGATATTTCCTAGTGCAAGTGTTAAATCTGCCTGCTTAAAGCAGGATCTAACTGGGTTAATACTGGGATTTGCATTTTTTATTTTTGTACCAGTTGGGCTATTACCCCGTGTTATCTTTGTGTTAGTTTAGCATAAACAACAACAACAAAAAGATCATGTTCTATTAATATTGAAAGAATTTAGCTATTTGGTAAAGGTGCACGTAAGGATCACCTATTTGTTTTACAGCAGTAATGATTTGTTTTTCTATATTTTCAAATATGCTGATATTAATCTGAATAACTATAGCATCCTATACTGTGATCAGCATTGAAGAGTGCTTTTATATCCTACTGCCTTTTAGCCTGGAAGGGTTTGGAATTAGAAAGTTTTGGCACGAGGATTTTTTAATGATATTGACTGCAGCAGGTTTTTTACAGAATTGGCTGTAAGCACGGTTAAAATTAAAAAAAAAAAAGTACTACAATATATAAATGCTAATGTAATGCCATGATTTCAAGCTGGAGGAGTGCTTTTCCTGGAATGTGAGAAATACTTGGTTTGTTTTCTCTTGTATCAGAGTCTCCAGGGAAAAGGGCAGGAAGAAGGGATGTCTTCAGGGGGAGTAGATCACAGGGCTTCACTTGCTTTGTGCGTATGAAATCCTTCTTCCTTTCTGAAGTCAAGATGATGTGGAGGCTGCCAAGATTGGATACTAGGAAAAAAAATTCCCTGAAAGACAAGTCAGGCATTGGAATGAGTTTGCCAGTTCAGTGGAGGAGTCACTGTCTGTGGAAGTGTTCAAGAAGTATCTGGATGTGGTTGAGGACATGGTTTAAGGGTGATGATGGTTAGACTTGATCACCTTGAAGCTCTCTCCCAACCTTGATGTGATTCTGTGGAAGCTGCTGGCTAATCCCAAGGATTACACACAAATATTAGATTATATATATATATGTTATAGTAGATGTGTTTGTGCTGAGGAGCACAGTGCAGCCTCCACAGATGCAGGTCAGGAATGTTCTTGCTCTCTACACATCTGTTCCTTGAAGGGACAAACCTCAGTGTGGCTTGCTAGCAAATAGTCTTTCCTTTTAGGATTGTCACTATTTTAATATAGCTGTGGAATGTAAAACATTGGCTTGTCATTATTTTAAGATTGTCATTATTTTTATAAAGGCTGTGCAATGTAAAACTGCAGAGTAAAGCCAGGAGCATGCACTAGTTTTGTTCTGGATTCTGGCAGCAAACATTCTGTGTCCCAGAGGTGTAGTGGGGAGCCTTAGCTTGAGGGGAAAATTTTGCTTTGAATTCATTGTAAGAGTAGAGTAAGGAAAATTGTGGCTGCCCCTGGATCTCTGGAAGTGTTCAAGGCCAGGTTGGACATTGGGGTTTGGAGCACTCTGGGATAGTGGAAAGTGTCCCTGCTCGTGGCAGGGGGTGGAATGAGATGGGCTTAAGGGCCTTTCTCACCCAAACCAGTCCAGGATTCTATGAATATAAAAAAAGAATACTTTCTTTCACTCTTTAAAAGGCATTTTGAGTCTTGTCAATTCAGTGTTAGCTTAGAACCTAAATCTGAAATCTGCACAACAAATACTGCTGGATATCAGGGCCCCATTCCTTGGGCCAGCTTTCAGTTTTGCAGTGGAAAATCAACCCCACTGCAACTTCAAAACAAGGACAGCATCTTGCACCTGAGCAATTGCAGAGCACCCAGGAATTTTTTTTAACTCCATGGGTTTTTTTTTCTCTATCATGTTATGAAGTAAATCATTCTCCCTATTGAGAGATGCATTTAGAGGAAGTGCTTTTTGAGTTTTCCTTCAAATAGATTATTAAAGCCAAAAAAGAACATCTATTTGGAGTTGAATCCTGTCATTTGATTTGAAAATAAGTATTTTTTTCAGTCTTACTGGGCTGGAGGTCGTTAATGCTGTTCTCCCTTAGAGAATGCAAACTATTTTTCAGAGATCTTACTTAGTCTTGTTCAAGTCATCCAGCCAGGTGCTCCTGCAGCTGGCTAGGGATGGATTTTAGGGCATCAGCAATGTCTGTGAGGGGGGAAAGCTGAAAAATTTCCTGAGAAAAATGGGTAAATCTTCTTCCACCCCATGGCTGCTCCCTTCCCCTTCCATCATGCCAATGCCACTGGCAGCCTGTCACAGCTATCCAATATTTGTCCCCATTTCTGACATCTTTGAGGGTTTGACTAGAAACTTCAAAGGATTTTGGTTCAGCTCCAAGTGTGTGTAAACTCAAACGATGTTTTGATGCAAAATTTGCCATCTCACCATCCCATCCCCTTTCTCGGTTATCTTGGGAATGACACAAAACTGAACATACATCCTGGGATGCTTCCTGGGCCATTTGTTCCCACCTTTTATTTTGTGCTATTGGCAGCCTTTTCAAACCCCCAAGCAGTTTTCCTAATTTTTTTGGGAAAGCTGTCCAAGGCATTTAAGATTATAAGTAAGATAAGAATAATGGATCTTTCCAGTGATATTTGACTGATAATTTTGAGGGTATAACCCTTTTGAAATACTTTGAATTACCTTATTTTTAAATGAAGAATAATCACTCCAGGCATTGTGTGTTTTGAAGGTGTCAAAATTTAGGAATATGGGTATAATAATTAGAAATATAAATATTGGATAGCTGCACCCCTTTTCCAACACTGAGCAAAACTGTAGAAAAGCTGTCGGCAAATGGAGAAATTGAACTCGGGGCAGCAGCTTGTGCTGAATATTTGTAGAAGGAGGGCTTCAGCTTTCTTGGGTTTAATATTTGATATTATCTAGATGGAAATTTTGGGTTTTCCAGAGGTGTAACCTCTAACCTTAATAGTCAAGCCAATGACACCAGGTCTGTGTTGCAGTGGCACTGGGGCTCGAGCAGCACAGGGAGCTGCTACTCCAGTTTGCTCATGTTTTCATGAGTCTGACATTGACTTAAAAGAGTGCATGGCAAGAGAATGAATTATTCAAACCCAGAGATGTCATCTGCAATCTGAGCCATTTACTTATTACACTGTCCCAGCCATGCTGAAATGCTGGGATATCTTTCACCATCAAATCTTTTCCTGCTACATTCTTTGCTTAGGTGTTTGGAGGTTCTTTTCACAGTGCACGAGTGAAGAACCAGAAAATTGATGAGTATGGTGAAAATAAGGCTTTGGTGTTGTTGGTTGTTACTGAGGAAGTTGCTATGAGGAAATTGTTTTACTTTTTTTTAATGTCATCAAGATCACATCTTGCCAACAGCTGTGGAAATGTAGAATGAGGTCCGGGGGCCTTCCTGATCTTTCTTGTCTCTTTTGAACAAAAGAAATTACAAAAGATGTACTGCTTCACAAGGCTGCTCCTTCTTGCTAAAGAATGGAAAAATAATGCATGAAAATTTGACTCAAAAGTAAAACCACTTTCTTAACTCAGTTTAGCTGAGAATTGCAGCCCACAGGCACAACACTATCTGTTTTTGATGGGCAAATTCTAACTGCAGCCCTGCAGTGTAAAACAGCTAAAGACTGAGCATTGTTTCTCCCCAGCCTCATTATTTACCTGTGTTAGTAATCCTTGCACAGAATTTTTGGTCATATATTTATTGCCAATGATCTCTAAAGAAAATATGAATTAAAAAGGAATAAAGAGGAGCATCGCTGGGAAACTGATTAAGAATGGCTATTTCCTTAGAGAAAGTAAAATTTGAGTTTGTCAGTGTTAGGTTAACTGTTGGCCTTGATGACCTAAGAGGCCTTTTCCACACTAAATAATTTTGTGATCCAGTGCTGTCATAGCAAAAGCCTTATCTTAAGTTAAAAAGGGAAAGCTCCCAAAAATTAAATCCAAACCTTAAAACAAACGGGTTTGTGAAGTTAACATCAAATGCCTCCTTTTTAACTTAAAATAGGAATAAAACCTGAGGAAGTTGGAACCGTGAGTGAAAATATAATTGTGGCAGATGTTGGTACCTAAACTGAAACTGGGAGCAAGGTCTGTGCACCCCTGGAGCCCTGAAATGGAATGTGTGACACGAGCAGGATGCAGTGTGCATCAGGAAAGGAGCTTTGTGAGTTTGTGCCTAAAAGCTTTGACCAAAGTCCAGCTGGAGAGCAGATCAATCTCCTGAGTTCTGTTCTGGTCCAAACTCCATCTTTCCAAGGTTGGAGACTGCTATTAGGAAGGGCAGGGGATATCTTGCAGGGCTTCAGGTGGATTTTGGTCACAGTGGGCAGGAAGAAGAACAAAAAGTCATCTTTGAAATTATGGGGAGATGGGTGGGGAAAGGATGGAGTCTGCCAAGATTTTTGTGGTAGGAGTTGGGACTTGGAGTGATTTGAAAGAGGAATTGGGACAGTGAGAGGTTTCAGTTTCAGGAGACACAGTTGAGAGGAAATGGTGGCACTGAGAGCTGGGCTGTTTGTGCACTGCCCTCTGGCCGTGGCACTGGATCAGAGTGGGACATGGGAATGTGTTTTGGGCAGTTTGGGTGTGTAAGGGGCAGGATTCTCGCCTCTTCCTCGTGAGAAGACAGAAAGCCTCTCCTGGCAGAAGCCCATAGAGGGAAGGTGCTCGGATCTCTGTTACAGCCATGACAGAACTCTCCAAACTCAATTAATTTCTATTTCTCATCAACACCACTGCTCATTTGGAAAGTTTCCTCCATACTTCTCCAGTGTAAGTAATTTTTCTCTCCTATGTTGTTTCCTGACCCATCTGCTCAGCCTTTTTCAGGCCCAGAACTGCCTTGAAGGGCTGTTTGTGCTCCTGCTCCCCGATTCCAGTCTGAACCAGCCTGAGGTCAGTGTGGAGAGACCCAGGCTCTTCCCCTGTTCTTGACTCAAGCCTTGAACAGGGCAGGGAGTGGGGCTGAGGCTCTGATGTTTTTGTTGCAGGGGTGCCATGAGGGAGCCTTCTGATCTAAGCACCCCAGGTTGTTCTGTTGACAGTGTAAGAGAAAAAAAATTATCTAGGAAAAGCATCTTGCACAAAATTATTTCTGTATGTACTACAAATATTTGTATCTTTGTTGTTTCTTTGGTAAAAAGCCTGAATGGCCATATAAGAGGAGAGAAATACTGAGGAGACAGTATTTTCTCCATACAGAAGAGGAAAATATTGGGCTTTAGAAAATGAAAAAGCTCACAGAGCCAAAGCAAAGCCACATTCTTTCTGCAGGGAAGGAACATGAACACACACTCAACAGCACAGCTGAACCAAAGAATTGCCTTGGATTGGGTTTTCGAAATTAGAAATCAAAATGGAATTAGGAACCAAGCAGGATGGTTTGGCTCTCTTGCAGAGGACACTGTAATAAAACAGAGGTGAGTTGTGTAGAGGAGCAGGTGGCATCAGAATTGGCATTTCTTTAATTAGGCTTAAAGGCTTTTTGGCAGAGCTCTGCTTTGGGTGAACGTTTGCATTTTGGAGAACTGCAATTGAACTTCTGAAACCCTTGGGCATCATTTTTTCCAAATAAATCCGAGTTTGCAGTGTTCTGAACCTGCCTTTGTTTTGGAAACATGTATATTGTCCAGATGTTAGCGGTGGGCAGGTCAAAGGGAGAGACAGAAGGGACACTTTGCAGGAGTCAGCTCTCTGGGGAAAGCCAACACAAGCCCTTTCTGCCCTGGTGATGCTTTACAGGTCATTTTGCTGGGTTTGCCTGGTCTGTCACTGGCATTTTCCTCCTGTTTCACTGGGCCTTCAAAAGACTTCAGCTCAGTTTTGGCTGTTTTAGAAGGAGGATCCCCATTAACACCCACATAACCCCCTGCACCATTTCCTGTCACTTGTGCCATCCTAAAGATTGCAGCCCTTTTTCATGGAGGACAAAATGGGTGTCCTGCTTTCTGTTTGCTTTCTGTTAAATCTGCTCATAGGGCATTTATATAGACACAGATATTAGCAGTCATTTATTGTTTGGGTGGAATAATTTCTTAAAAAGTGTGTTTACTAAACTGACACTTTGACAAATAGAAAGTACTGCAAACGTGTTTGGTGTCTTTTGAAACCTGGTTTGTTTATTCTCTTGGGGAGGGTGGTAGGCTTTCCTCATTATTTGTAGACAGACAGGTTGAAAGAATATTATTATTATTGCTGTTGTTATTATTATTGCTATCATTATTGTGGTTATTATTATTATTGCTGTTATCATAACTATTAGTTATTAACCAAGTAGGATGAATCATATTGGTAACCTCTAGAGGCCTTTTCTATAAACTGTGCCCCTTTTTATATGAAACATTGTCAAACCCAGTGAAACAGCAGTATAAACAGCTCCTGGAAACTCAGCATGTTTTATTGTTGGTTTTTGTTCTTTTTCCCTTTTTTTTTTTTAGTAAAACAAGCTGTGAGCATGTGCTTAGTGAAGCATGAAGAAGGGGGAAAGACAGTAACAGCAATAAACCATCGCTACATTTCATGCTATTTCTCCTGAGATCTATGGATCCAAGATGAAAAAATTGGGATTTTTCCTTCGTTTTCTTTTTAGCTTTTCCTTTGATCTGAATGTTTTGAGGAATTTTTTTGTTGTGGGGAGAAGAAAGATGTGTCAATTAAAAGAAAGGCAGCCTTTGTTAGTTTTAGGATACAATACTACTTTTTTTGGTTTTATGTTTTCTAATAGTTGTTTCTTCTTTTCACCCTCTGGAGCAGGAAGGTGTTTGTGATAAGAGAAGTTGATAAGTTGACAATTTCCTTGAATTCTTCAGCATGAAGAATCTGGAGCAGACTGAGGGTGACCATTAATTTATGTGTGTGGCAGCAACACTTTTTTTGTTTTTTTTTCCTCTGAAAGGAGCGTTTGGCTTCCATTTGAGAGATGAAAAGGGAGATGACTTGATTTGGCTGGGTTGGGAAAGTCTGACTCCTGATCCTCGCTGCTGTACAGAGGTGCTTGGCATAACACCAAGTCATGGAATTATTTTACCTTTTCTTTTGAATCCTCAGCTCCATGTCATGGGTTATTTGATCTGTAAATCTGGCCAATAAAGCTTCAGAAAAAAATTCAGTTGAGCACTAATTGAGACCTAAAGATCTTAGCTAATCTTGTCAAACTTCTGATGTATTTTTTTTCTATGTAACTTGACAGTGAATAATATAAGTTCATTGGGATCTGAAGCCAGAAAAATGTGATTTCTTTAGACTGGCAAACCACAACATTCAAATTTGCTCTCAGCTGTACAGGCTCAATTTCAGATAAGTCCATAGCACGTCTCAGACTTCAACAGGCCTCGAGCTTGCCCTGTTCATAACAAAACTGATTTAATAAGATGGTTTCTGTCCAGTGTATTCCCCTGTGGTCTTTCTGTTTTTCCTCCCTCATGGCTTCTTGGTTTATTTTATCTGTGGAGCTACAACTTATGTGATCATGCGGCCTCCTGTGTGTCCTTATCTGTTTTCATTTCTCCCCCTCACACTGCTAGGTTTTGAATACATTGAACAGTTCCAACTACAACTGACAGAAAGATAGAAATTTTAAAAATGTATTTCCTGAGTTTTATGAGGGCAAAGAGTGGGCTGTCAGAGCCCCAGATGATTTTAACACTCAGTCCTTGACTGTTTTCTTTCCTGCGCATGCAGCTGGTTTAGTGCCATGGAAGTCAGCATAAGATTTATGCTCAATGTTTTCTGAAAAATACATTTCTCAGGGTGAGTGTCAATCCCTTGCATTGGCAAGCCCTGAAACCCTGCCCTAATGGTGTGATGATCAAAGTCTGATGTTAAGGGTAATGTCAAAATCCTAATTAGGCCAAGAGGGGTCCTTATGGCCAGTGCTGTGGGACCTCATAGAGCTGGTCCCAGGAGAGAGGGAATGTGTTTGGGATGGCTCCAGATCTCCTTTCTGAGTGCGACCCTTGGCAGAGCTGGGTTACCTGGGGGATTTCTGCAGCGGGTGTACCTGCCTGGGGGGTCACTTTGGCAACCTCATGGTTGAGACTCTGCTCAGAAAAAGGTTCCAAGAGGCAGAGGGGCCCTGGCCCACCCTGGTCCTGCCACCCTGTCAGGCTCTGCTTGGCAGGCTGCTGGTTGTCTCTGCCTGGATGTGCAGGCATTGAAAGGAAATATTTCTGCTCTCTTTTCCCCTCAAACTTGGTTAACTCAGCACTGGATTACAGCTCACTCTCCCTGCTTTGATGTGCTCTTCATGTGGGGAGAGCCAGGCCCAGGATGGATGTTCGATCTCACGGATCCAAAGGCCAAGTTAACAAATGTCATTTATCCTTGTGGCCTGTCACTGCAGAGCTCACTCAGCAACAATAAAAGACTCCAATAGATCAAAAGGCTGGAGAAGCTAAAAAGCCTTTATTAAGAAAAGAACTGGACTTCTATAGCTGAATTCATTAGGCCAATTCGCATTGGTCAGCAGGTTAACAAGCAAAGACATCCCTTCAGCCCATTGGTGGAAGAAAGAAAATAATCTCTTGAAAAACATCCCAAGACAAACACCATGTAGCTCACGTATGTACAAACAGCAGGTGCAGGTATTTGCATTCTCTTTGCACTCCCTCAGAACCTTCTCAGGATAGCCTGAGAAAGCTGCTGATTTCTCTCCTGACCAGGCTGTGTCAGACAGCGTGGCGACCACAGTGGCCAGCGTGAGTTCTGTGTTTAACTGCTGTGTTCAGCCAGGTTGGCACAGGCGTTTCCATAGGACATGCCGTTAATTCCAACTTCACAGGTCCTAGGTGCTGATCCAGGGACACCTTTGTTGTTCACAGCTGCCCCTGCAGTGATGCCTCCAGGGAAAATGCTGTGCTGCTCCCTAGCTGCTTGTCCTTGTCCCAGGCAGTGGGATTTGGGATTGCAGTGAGGGAGTGGGTTTTAACCTCCACCACTACCCAAACAGCCATTCCCTGCGTGCATTTGGGAAGGATCCTTCCTTGTGGAAGTGCCTTTTCAGCATTGATGGTTTCAACGGCAGTCAAGTATGTCTGTTTTTTATGATCTGTTAAACATCTGTTAGTCCACACAATTTGCATTGCTGCTTGTTTGAAATGAAGCATTTTGGTAGGCAAAAGTCTCTTTCATACCTTTGCATGGAGGAATTAATACTCCACCACTTCTGTCGTTAGATGTCTGGTTTTATTGGATGATTTTGCTTTTTATGCTGGGTGCATGCTGCTGAAAATTTCCGTTTACTGCATCTGGGGATGTTGCAGCAAAGATAGGAAAATTGTTCTCGCCTGTCTGAAAAGTGAAGCTATTTTCTTGTTATAAGTGACCAAAAACCCCCATATTGTGTCATTTTCATAGGAATTTTCAGCCAGGAAGAGTTTCAGAGAGATGAATGTAACGAGTGACAAGTCTTCTTCTGGAACAGGCTACAACTTTTTTTTTTTTTTTTTTTTTTTAAGGATCACTTAGAGGACTTTGAGTCATGCTTTTCTATAATAAGTAATACTTTTTATTTTCTGATTTAACAATGGGGGAATTCTTCAGTAAATTTAGATGGCGTTGCTCTGTGTTCTGCTATTCCTTGTGCCCAGTCGTGATAAAGTCTAAAGCTTATGATATTTTTTTCTTACTTTTTAAAAATTTTTTAGTACCCACAGCTTTTCCATAGCCAGCCTCTGGTTGACTTCTTCCTGGGGGGTGCTGTTGGACATCTCTGTCCAGCTGCTGGCTCTGTTGGATTCCTCCATGTCTTTCTACCTGACAGGAGGGGACAGCCAGGGGGGGTTGGGCTCTGCTGCCAGGGAACAGGGACAGGAGAAGGGGAAACGGCCTCAAGCTGTGCCAGGGGAGGCTGAGCTTGGACATGAGGAGGAATTTCTGCATGGAAAGGGTGCTCAGGCCTTGGCAGGGGCTGCCCAGGGAGGTTTGGAGTGCCCATCCCTGGAGGTGTCCCAGGAAGGGCTGGAGGTGGCACTCAGTGCTCTGGGCTGGGGACAAGGTGGGCATCGGGCACAGCTTGGGCTCCATGGGCTGGGAGGGCTTTGCCAGCCTCAGAGATTCTGGGATTCTCTGTTTGGAATTTTCACTTCTTTTAATCAAAATTTCCATTGTGGACAAACCCAGTGCTAAAATTGTCAGCTGTTTTTCTCACCAGCGACTTCTGAGCCTGCAAGTAATGAAAGCAAACAGCAGATTTCCTTTTCTTCTGCTGTTACTACCTGGTGTTCTGTGGTGTTGTATATCACAAACATTTGTTTCTCACCAGTGGAGTCCTTGATAATTCCTTTTAGTCTGTTTGCAGAAAGAGAGGCAAGTTCAATATTTTCATGCTGTGTGCAATGTTTCAGATTTTTCAGCAATGTCTGGAGTTATTGCCCAAGAGAAATTTTCCCCACAGGCTGCAGTGAGTAACTGCCAGCATAGCTTGCTATTAATAATCACATGCAAAAATTAATTTTGGAGCTGTCCTAATTTGTTCCTCCTGTTGTGTGCAGTGGCCAAATTGTTTAGACCTGGCACAGTTTAGGAGGATTCTTCATCCACAGGCTGTCTGTGTGTACAGAAGCAAGAGGAGCCCCTCTATGTGTGTTGAGGCATCAGGAAAACTCTGCTCCATCTGTGTGGTGGGGAATAACCACTCCCCAGATGCCTGGAACCCCACAGTGTGTGCATGGAGGGCTGCAGGAGCTTCAGCAGCGAGCTGAAGATGATCTGACAGGTTGTGAGCTGCTGCCTGGCCAGTGGGTGGGAGCTGGGATCAACCCCAGGCGAACCTTTCCTCACCTCCATGGTAGAATTCCCTGCTGCTGCAATTCCCTGCTGCTTGGGACTTGCTGTGGCAACCAGGGGAGTGGTGTATTTCAGGTCTTAAGTCTCAGATGTAGTATCGCTGCTGCTTGATGTAACCTAAAAAATCAGAGCTAAATTTGAATGTGTTGCTTGAAGTATCTTAAAAAATTAGAGCTCAATTTAAAAGTGCTAATTGCATCAGTTGCATTGTTGTTAACACACACAGCCATGAATCCTCTGTGTCACAACTGAGGCCGTTCCAGTCTGTGTGGAGGGGTCCCCAGCTAAAGAAATCTTCTCTCCTAGTAATGACAATGATAAAAAAGTGTTTTGATTTGCTGTTTAGCAAGATGGGCTAAAGAGCTTTCTTGAGGCCTCCCACAGCCAGGAAGCCTTCAAACACCTTGTGAGGTGGGAATGGGCATTAAGCAGGTTTTTTTCTGGTGGCTGTCTTTGCATGTGTGTTTTATTTTCAAATATGTGTCTGCTTTAGCAAAAAAGAATAATTTTCAGGAATGAGAACCATATGTGTGGCATGATGAGTCCTGGAGCTGGTTTAGCTCATAGCTCTCCCTCAAAGACTGCCCTTCATGGCACTTGGAATTTCATTCTAAAATAGATGCACTTTCTCTCATTGCTATCCTAGCTAAATTCAGATCAATTTGTGAAAATTGTTCATGCCAAAGAGTTTCTAGTATTAGAAATTATGGAATTCATCAGATGGGCTCTTTGCTCTCCAGAATGTGGATATCTGTGTGCCCATCCCAAGCCTAAAAAACCCCTACCAACAAAAAAAAAACCAACCCAACAGTAACAAATCAACCCTATTGAAAAACTCACTCACTCACTCAACAAAAATAAGAAGTCCCTTGCTGAAAGTATTTGGGAATGGCATGTGTCATTTGAGAATATTATGCTGAAGCTAATTCCTGCTGTACACATAATTTATTAATGGCTGGTGTTGTAAAGCAGTAGGTGGAGATTAACATTTTGTTAATGATCTTCTGGGGAAGGTTTTCCCAGCAAACATTAAATATTTGAGACTGCTTTCACTGGTTCATACTATTCATGAGGGAAGTTTGGGGAAATTGTTTTTATTGTTATTACTGCTACCAGGGCAGGTATTTTCGAGCCTTGCCAAGCCTCCAAAGAGAGTTTGAATTACTTGAAGGGGTCCCAAGAGAGCTGGAGAGGGACTTTTCACAAGAGCCTGAAGTGCCAGGACACAGGGAATGGCTTCCCAATGCCAGAGGGCAGGGACAGATGGGATATTGGGAAGGAATTGTTCCCTGGCAGGGTGGGCAGGCCCTGGCACAGGGTGCCCAGAGCAGCTGTGGCTGCCCCTGGATCCTTGGAAGTGTCCAAGGCCAGGCTGGACTTTTGGGCTTGGAGCAGCCTGGGACAGTGGGAGGTGTGGCAGGGATGTGGCACTGGATGGGCTTGAAGGTCCCTTCCAACTCAAATCATTCTGGGAAATGCAGGATTGTAGATAATAAACATTTTTTTAAAGTAGACAATGCAAGTTCTGTGCATTCCTGTACTTCCATATGCAGAAAGAAAGGGATGTGCACTTTGTTCTTTTGTTCCTCTGGAATTAAGTGTTAATTATGCTATTTCTTAGTTTCTGTTAGATATTTTGATCATCTTTTCAGGTTTCTTAGGAGTCTTGAACTTACTTTGATTGCTGTGGAACACAGGCATCGTTCTTCTCAGAGAGAAGAAAGCAGGACACAGAGAATATCAAACTTGATATGCATCTCTTGGGTGTGGGAGCATGACCAGTGCTGCAGCTGGGCTCCACATTTGAGCTGGCAAATAGAGCCCGCTGTTCAGCTGAGCTGAATTTGTTGCATTGGATATGTGTGTGTATATAAATATATAAACACGATTATTGCCTGGTGTTTGTGTTATAAATACCAATCCACCATGAAATTCTGTTCTTCAAACATTCTGTCTGATTTCTAAGACTTGGGGAAGGTGAGAGATCTGTAACTTGAGGAACTTCCCAGGGCTATGTCCAGGCATAAAGGGGCAAAGGAGTGAGAATTGCAGAGGAGCAGATGTGGAGAACTCCAGTCTGTGTCTGCACCCCTGATGCTCACTCAGAGCAAGAGCCAGGCAGAGGAGGTAGCACAGCTCCTATGCATCCTTTTCCTTTTAAACTCCCTCTGAAGGAAGTGAAGTAACACTTTGTGTCACTGCAAGAAAACTTGACAGAAATTTTGATTGTTCCTAGCCTGAGCTTGCTTTTGGGGCAGGGAAGGTTTTCGTCTCTTCAGTGAGTGTTTGGCAGCAGAAGGATACAGTGAGGAGGGGCTGTCATGGGTGGAGTGGGAGCTTCAGAGTTTGAGAGAAGCTCCTGGTGAGTCACAAGGCTCAGTTAAGACTTCTTGGCTTTCTAAACTCCTCCTCCAAGAGGAGCCTGAGAGTGGCTGGATCCAGTCCTAGAGCCAGGCTTTGTCAATGGTTTAAGTCACTTTGTCCTGCAGGATTAATGATGGCCAGTCAGATCCATTTATATAAAATGATTATGACAAATGATAAGAGAAATGATCATGATCAGAATTATTTACTACACAGTGTAAAAGCTAGAACTATTATTATGGTACAAGATTGGGTAGTGCACAATAGCAAAGCAATATTAAAGTAATTATATGAAAACAAGCAAAAAGAAACAATTATCACATTGATGTAACTCACCCAGACCAAAGCTCATGGGCAAATCTCTTTCACTCAGCCTCAAGGGGCATCCTTGGGGACTGTCCCCAAAGCCCAAAGGAGGAATTGCCACATGCTTCAAGGAGGAACATGTTAAAGAACTTACCCTAGGGAAAGTGGACTGGATTTTATAGGACTGATGTCTGTCAGATGTCTCCAGGTCAGCTGGATCAGCTTAGCAATTTTAGAGAACACTTGACCACATCTGCCACACCTTTCCCTCTCTATCAGGGTAAGCCAGACTGATTTTAGCACAATTCAACACCACAAGCAGCACACAATGCCCCTCTCAGCCCAGCACTCATATCCTTGCACAGTGTTGGAGCTGTGTGACCACATTTGCAGGCAGAGCATCTTGCTGTGGGGGCAGCTGCCATTCCAAGGCCACCTGTGTCACCCAGCCAGGGTGGGATATTTAAAGGCTGCTTCTGCCTCAAGTTATCCAAGAATTCACATTATGCCTGGTCAGGTGCAAACAGAAACTGCTTCATGCTCCTTTTCTTGTTCCCCAGGATGATGTTAGTCAGGGATGCTCGGCTGCTGGGTAAATTTGGGATGCATGGACTTGATCTCAGCATAGCCTTAACTGGAGCTGGAATATGCCAGTTTGTTGTGCCAATTATTCCTATCTGTTATTCCTTCTCATCCTGCCTGATTTCCCTGTCCCAGCCCTGCTGAATTACTCCTGCTGGTAATGCTCCTTCATAAATAAATAGAGAAGAACATAAATAGGCGGAGAAGAATCTGATTACCACAAAATTCACAAGGAGGCTGGATTTCAGAGCATGGAAATCACCCTTGGCAAAGGTTATCTGTGATTATTCCACATATTCCAGCCACAGCAGGAAACACACTGTTCACTTCTAAAAAGAGCAGTTGCTGAAACAGTTTTATCTTGGCCTCAGAGCTGGTCACTGAGAAGTGACATGGTTTTTGGTGCCAGGGAGGCCTGACCCTGAAGTGACAGAATCTGTCCTCCCCCCTCTGGCTGTCTCAGGGCACATCAGTGCTTCGAAAACCTCTGCAAGGGTAAGGCAGTGCTGAATTCTCAGGGCCTGACACAGCCTTGTCCATCAGCTGTGCTGCTTGCTGGGCATCTCCTTTGGCTCTCTGGGAATAATCTCCTAGGAACAAAGTCAGGCCTGGGCTCCAGCTGCCTGCTTGCTGAGATGGATGTGGTTGGTGGGCAGTGTGGTGCTTCCAGAGACCGGTGTCCTTCAGCTCCCTGGCGTTCAGCAGATCTGTGCTGTGTGCTGCCCTTGCTGGGGATGGGGTTAGCAGGTATTCCTCTCAAAGTTCACCTGGTCAGCCAAATTACTCATCTGTTCCTGAAACCGTTTGGGGGTCTAGAGCAGGAAAAGGTGGATAAAGGAAGCCCACAGGGCACTTTAACCGAAGTGACTCCGTTTGATTGTCCTGTTCCCCGTGCTGATTTCTGGGCTGCCTGAAGGGGATGTGCCCTGTTGTGGCCCCACTCCAGCTAGTTCATGCAGATGTTGCTTGGCCTGGTGGTTTGTGAGCCTTTTCTTTCAAACTCTGCAGGGTAACACAGTAAAACCAAGTTTTCATCTCTTTTCTGCTTCGGGAATTGTCATATGAGACATTTAGGACACGTCCTGGGTCATTTCATGAGGGGCTTTGTAATTCTCCCTGGTACATTATAATAAAAAGGAGATATTTATTAACAATTTGATGTCTCAACTACTGTGTTTTCTTACTCCTTATGGAGGAATGGCTTGGGGGTCATGTCCATGGCCTTGATGGACACAGTACCTATTTGTTCCTGTCTTGTGCTTCGCCAGCTGCATAATTCAATGTGCTGAAGGATTCCAATGACTCTAAATACCTGTTTGGTTCTGTGAGAAAATCAGTGCTGTGATCCCTGAGAGTTAATGCCCTGTAGACCTCTCTGCAGAAACCAATTTGTTAGTAGAGCACTTGAATTTTTTTTCAATTTGTTGTTTAATGTTTTCCATTTCTCTCTGGCCTTTGTACATCGATTCTTCTCCTTGTACAGGTGGAATGTTCTGTTATTGTTCCAATAGTGGGTTTTAATTATCTCTCCTTTTCTTGTCAACTGGATGGGAGAGATTAAGAGTGTGATTTGGGAAATTTGCCATCCTGGTATGAAGTCTTAATTTGAATGGCACAGTGTATCTGTGCCAGTAGGGAAAATAACACACCCTGAATAACACAGGTGCTACCATCATTCTGTGCATTTTCCTGTAGCTTAGATGTGAAAGGAGCTGCAGAAGCACTGAAATGTGAAGTGTTCAGGCTCTCTTAGCCTTAAGCAAATTAAAAAAACTTGGCATTGAAATTGAGCTGGAAAGTCCAGCACAGCTGGGAGGTTGCTTTTTGCGTTTTTTTCTTGCCATTTTATTTCAAAATTTCTTCCAAATTGGAACACAAATCATGAATTTTAGAACTCTGTTAAAATAAAGTTATGAATACCAGGATTTGGACTGGGAAAGGTAAAGGAGAATTTCTGCAATACTGAGCAGTGGAGTTTCAAGCCATAATTGGGCTCTGAGATGCTGGTTCTTACTCTGAACTATAAATGTGGTTAAACAATGAAACAAAACAGGGTTTTTACTTCAGCTTTTTTTTTTTCCCAGCTGCTCCTTTCTTTGCATCACCTTCTGTCTCCTCCCTGTGCTGCTCCCTCAGGTTGGTAAAGGGAGTTTTCCTCCAGTTCTCAATTGCTTCAGTGCTCCTCTTTCTGAAGAGTAAGAAACATCATGATCTGTTAATTCCCTTATTGCCCAAAATTTATCACTCTAAAAGCCTGCAACCAGTCAAATTTGTCTGTAATTTCTCTAGTGGTCTTAAGAACAGGCCTATGTGGATATGTGTACTAATACTAAATAAATGCAGGGCAGGATCAGCCTGGGCCCACAAGTGGGGGTGTTTCCATAGGAAGTAGTGGCAAGATCATTCCTAGGCTGGAAAATCTGATTGGAATTTCATCATTCAAAGAGACACAGAAGGGACTTGAGGGTGCTCAGTTTGCTGTAAGACAAAAATGAATTGTCCATTTCGTTGAAGGAAAAAAGGCATGAAGTGATTTAATTCAACTTCTGTGGGCACGAGTGCTTAGGGATGATGTGATGCTGAAGGACTCTTCACTCTGGGAGATGAAGGCACAAGGAGGCCTCTTTAATGGGAGCCTGAGAGACTCTGATTGCAAATAAATCCTGAATTTTTAATAGTTATGCTGAAATAATCGCTGCCAAAATTTACCAAATGGTGATGTGCCGCTTCCCCCACCAGTGGCCACTGTAAAAAATAAAGGCATTCCCTGCCTCCATCTTTCTCATTCCCAGTGGATAACAGGAAGAAAATCTGTCCCCAGTGCTCTCAGAAAGTTAATCCAGGTTGGTCATAATGAGGAGTTCTGCTTTAACATATGGGTTTCTCTGTGAGAAATAGGAAAAAAAAAATAATGAAAAACTAAGTAGATCCATTCATCAGCAGTTGCAGTAGAAGTTTCCCAATGTGCTCCATCTAGATTATGATTCTTTTCAAACTGTTCTTGCTTGGGTCCCTACAAGCAGGTAGTTAAGGCATTAATTTTTATGTGTTTTGAGCAACAACAGGAGATAATATGAACACCTTGAAGTCCTTGTGATAGAGACAAGTGGGAAGGTTCTGTTTGTGTGAAATTGACCCTGTTTTCTCCCTGGCACCATGAGGGAAGATGGGCAGCAATCTCCCCTTACCACACATGTTCCTTTACTGGAATCACAGAATATCCTGAGCTGGAAGGGACCCACAGGGATCATTGATGTCCAGCTCCTGTAAATGTGACGTGACCATCAAATCACACAGAAGGAAAGTTCTTTTTCATTTCTTGCAACAAATGGAAAATATGTCTGTATGAGAGGCAGGTGTGGGCAGCTGTACTAATTACAAAGAGCAGAGGCAGTTTTACCCTTAACAAGGCCCAGCTGTGCCCAATAAGGGTGAGAGGTATAAAAGAGGGGGTTGCTGCCCCAGAGTCAGTTGGAGTCTGCTGCCTGTGCTGAGAGGAGGAAGGGGCAGAGGGCCAGAGAAGGTGAGCTGCTGTGCAGGGGACACCCAGGGTCAGGGGCTGGGTGAGGGACAGACCGGAGTTAGCTGGGTGGGCAGAAGGGAGAAGGAACCTGAAGGCTGCTTGGTGCTGTCTGGGGAAAGTTTACTCCTCTAAACTGTGTTAGAAACCCCAAGGCTGCTTGTTGCTGCCCGAGGCTTTGCTTCCAACTCCAGGGAATGTTTGGGTTTCCCTTGTAACTAAAAAGAGAATTTAGTCCTGTGGTGCTGCTCAGGGAGAGTCTAGTCCCCTAAGGAAGGAGGAGTCAGGAGGCTGTGTGATGCTGCAGTGGAAGGTTTCTCACTAACAGTGCTGTGTCCATCTTGACTATGACATGTGCTGCGATACATGTGACTTATGGTTGTAGGCATCCACGACAGACAGGCAGTGGGTTTTTTAATATTAACTAAAACTCAATGAATTTCAATTGCTATTTGCATTTGAGCCTTCATTGTCCTGCGCTTCAGAGTGTTTCTTCTGTTATTCATATGAGGTTATTCATGGTATGGTTTGCATACCCTCCTTTATTAACACTGCAAGTGCTGACTCCTGTTTTTTTCTGTCCCTCTGTCAGTGCAGGGTGAGAAATAGGCCTGGTAATATTACAGAATCCCAGAATGGTTTGGGTAGGAAGGAACCTTAAAGCTCATCTCATTCCAGCCCCCTGCTGTGGGCAGGGACACCTTCCACTATCTGGGGCTGCTTAGGGAATGAACAGGTTAAAATGTTTGTAGAATGGGTTTAAAAAAACAAAGAAAAAATAATCCCATGTGTACTTGGAGAAGTAACAGGTTGAGCAGGCAATTGACAGAGAGATGCTTTCATTTCAAAGAAGTGAGTGCATGTTTTGAAGGGAATCCTTGCACTAATCATCAATTTGGGATAGGTAGATGCATAGATAGGAGTTGTGTGGGGTTTGTAATAATTTCTCCTTCATCAAGGCATTCGAACCAAGAAGTCAGAAGGAAAAGAACAAGGGAAAGAAATGGCACAATTACCAGTTAATTTAAAGTAACTAAAGTGTATTAGGCCCAGTCAAATGAACCATTTAATTTTTGTTCCTTCTTGTTTGTAATCTCATAAGTATGAGTCATTGAAAAGCCAATCTGGCTCGGTACAGTGCGTGCTGTTTTATAGTCCTTGCTCCTTGCCAGCATAAGCATTTCCTTGTTAATGTTTCACATCTGTTCTTTGTAATTCAGTGATTATGTGCAGGCCTCTGAATCCTGCTTGTTTGTTTTAAAAGGACAGCAGGAAGCTTCACTTGCATGAGATTAAATCAATGTCTGTGATTTATTGAAGTTTGGGTGTCCTGGGCTGCCTCTCTGCAGCTTTGGGTAAATGAATATTTTTAGCAGAAGATAAAAATGGGGATGGTTGGAGAAAAGTCATAATCTGCAGTTGGAATCAGCTGAATGTTTCAGAATTGAGTTGGCAAGTGGCTGCTGGAGATTTATACAGCTCCCTTATCTGTCACGCTCAGGCTCCTTGCAAGCATTTCTGATGGTTTTTTTGTTTCATCCAGTATTCAGGGAACAAGGTTTCCTTCTATATCCACACAGACACAGGGTATTCATGTCCAAACAAGAATATCAGTGTTCAATAGAAATCCTCCTTTACAGCTGATGTTATTGGCCGTTTGGAAATACAGAGAGTGGAGGCATCCTGTACTTTAGGTGACTGATTGCCTGTAATAATATGCAGTATGGGAGGGCAAATGATGTGAAAATAAATTAGTTACCTGGTTTGTAAAAGCTTTAATACCTTCTGTGTTTCTGAGGTGCTCAAATACACAAAAGGGCAAACACAATCAGATAACTGAATAATTATGATCAACTTTATTGAAGCACATAATAAGCTTTCAGGTGTTATAGAGGGAGGTTTATTATTTATAGTAGAGTGGAACCAAGGAAAATAAATCTGTTTGTGCAGACAAAGCTTTGCAATTAAAATCTTACACGGGACTTGATTCTGATTTTGAGCTGTGTTAAAGATGTGTGGGTAACCTTGAGCAAATGAAACCACTAGCCTAGAATTTAGATGCTGAGCTATGAGAGGCTGGGATCCTGCAAGGGAGGATCCCACATCCCCATCCAAGCTGGGTCTGCTTCACATGGGCTGAGGGTTTGTTCATTCTCACATCTATTGACCAGCCTTGGGTGCTGACTTGGGTGAAGGTGCTCTGGCCTGGGGGTTGCTGATCATGAAGTTGTCTTGATTAACAAAAAGGGTGAGGTGATCTGCCAGTCCTAAAGAAGTGTAGAGGTCATTGAATGAAGATTGGGGTAGGGTTGGGGGCAGAGATCACAGAGCAGGGTCTGCACCAGCCTGGGGCACGGCTGGGTCCAGAGAGTGTCCAGGTGGATCTTGGTGGCATTCCCCAGTGCAGTCACAAACCAGTTCTGCAGCTCCTTCCAGTGGAGGGGCTGGCCAAGGAAAGCCACAAGGCTGAGTGTGAGCTTTGCTTCTCCATTTCCAGTGTTCCTGCCCCTACATCTCCAGGAACACTCCAGCTGCCTCACAACCACTTTGAGCTCAAGATAAAGGATTTTGCTCTATTTTCCTACTTTTTCCTAATTTTCTATCATTTTTAGGGTTCTTCCTTTGGAAAGCAGCATGACAGTGTGAGTTTAGGTCAAGCATATAATAAAAATTCTTCAGCAGACTCTCAGACTCCACATGCTGTGGCAGCTGGGAAGCCAGAGGTACGTCCAGGAGCTCTGGCTTCCACACAAATGTTGAGAGTTCTTTCAGGCCCATGGCAAGTCATGGTGTCTTGGAGCAAAGATTCCTTTGCCTAATTAAAGGCCATGCAGGAAAATCCATGGCCTTTTGTTTGTCTGGAGCTGCTGTGGATGCTCTGAGCCCAAGACTGGGCTGTCACTGTTTGCTCTGGGTGTGCCATGCCTCTCTCACCCCTCTGTGAGACATCTCCCTCTCCTGACTGGAAGGTCTCAGCTTTCTTTTCCATCCTTGAACCCTTTCCAAGTCCCTGATACACTTATTGAGGTGGGGGAGTCAGAATTATGTGCAACAAGTTTGCACCGCAGATTTTACAAAAAACCACTTGATTTTCTTTTTTTTTTTTCCCCCCTTGTTTTCTATTATTTTGCTTTTTAAGTGAGTGTCAAGGAGTCTGAACCAATTTCCTCACGGTATTAATAGCTGCAGCCCCACGTTGTTGCTCCTGCGTGTCAGCATTCAGCGGGTATCCATCATTCTGTGTGGAAAGGCAGGATGTTCCCCTCGGGTCCCTGACTCCACATCTCCTCCTGGTGCCTCCCATCCATCACGGTGATGGCTCACACTCTGAGACAGGGCAAGTCCATCTGCACATCTCTGCAGGTGGCTCTCAGCATCACTGTCTGGCCTTCCTTTGTCTCATCCACAGAATGTCACCTTCCCAGGCTCTCTTTTTCCAGACTGATTCTGGCTTTTTGGGCAGCACAGCTCCCAGGTGAGCCTGCCCTGAGCACTCATCTCTCCATCCTACCTTCAGTCCCCACCTCCATCACCAGTTATTTATCCATGCCAACACCCTAACTTTCCTCCAAAATGTTTTATAAATGGAGGCATTGTTGGCTTTTGTGGAGGATCTTGGATGAGGAGTTGATGATGAAAACATATTTCTCCTATTACTGATGCAAGATAAATTTTGATTTAGTGATTATGTCTTCCTTTAAATAATCCTGTATGCCAGGCATATAATAGCTTCTGGTTTATGGTATTTTAAACTGTAATATGGCTTTAATTCCATCATGTTTTTGAGGTTTTATGATTACAATAAAAAGGGTCTTGTAAAATTATTTGCATCTGTAATATACATTTCCTTTTACAGAGGGGCTGTTGACGTCTTCCGCTGTAGGCTTCAGTATTCTCACACAAAACAGATTTAATTTTGTTTCTTATTCAAGTCATCACATTAGACACACTGTGCACATACTTCTTCCCTTCATTATATTTAGGATTTTTTACACCTAAACTGACATTTAGATAGAGCCAAGTGAATTTATTCTTTCTTTCTCAATATCCTATGAGAGGCTACATCAGGAATCGCATTTACAGCACTGGCATTTTCAGCAACAATACCTGTATTGTAAACCCACTGGGTATGTTGACAAAATCAAATTTGGTTAGGAAAAGGTGTACGAAAATGATTTGCAATAAAAGCAGGGGGAGGGAGGGGCATTAGCACAGCACTGCCAACCCCACCCCCTCAGCAGCCCGGTGAAATCTGGCATGTCCCTGCTGAATTGACTGTCAGAGTTAATGCTGGAGAAATGCCAGGACATTATTTGAAGTCTCTCTTTGCATTTGGGATGTGGAGGCACCAGGCAAAGGATTCCCTGCAGACGAGGAGCAGAAATGCTGCCAGTGCAGCAGACAGAGATATCAGCACTGGGATGTTTTTAGATGCTCTCAACCTGGTGAATAGACTCAATATAGAAGATATTAATTGCTGGTACAGTCAGAAGTATTAAGAAAGTCTAAGTTTGCACCCATGATTAATGGAGATTTCAGTGATCCTAATTTTGGTCATTGCCTCCAGTAAAATTCAAGTTAAATGTCGCGTCAGAGATAAACTCTGTGCCTTTGCACCCAGCTGACTTTATAAAGTGTTTATGAGCTGACTAAACACCACAACTGTAGGAGGAGACTTCTGAATCTTTAATACTTTGTTTACTTTGAACTGCTGATAGCTAAGCTTAAACCCTTCCAACTTAGTTCAGAATGAGGCGTGTTGGGGGTGTGTCTGCAGGAAATTCCCATATTTATTTTGAGTCATTGCAACTTGGATTTAAAGTGCCAATAAGAAAAGGTGTAATGGACAGTTTTATGTCAGTTTGCAAGAGGTTAACTATTTTCACTTGTTTTTTGTTTTTTTGTAGGTTTCTTTGTTTTGGTTTTGTGAGGGTTGGGGTTTTTTTGGTTTTTTTTTTTTTGTGAGGTTTGTTTTGTGGGTTTTTT
>VXBQ01004319.1:504853-537696 GCA_013400175.1 Phainopepla nitens | reverse complement strand
TGTTTTGTGGGTTTTTTTGTTTGGTTTGGGTTTTTTTGGTGTGTGGTGGTTTTTTTGTTGGTTTTTTTTGTTTGTTTGTTTTTTTAATGGGATCCTGGCTCCAGGCTAAACTCTTTTTCTGGATAGAAGTCAGCAGCATACTCAGAATGTTAGAATGCATTCAAAATTGTGGAGTCCAACTCTGAGATTTCCTTTAAGAACTTTAACTTGCATAACTTCCGTGTTTTGTGTGGAACACAGTACATTTAACAGGAAATACTGAATACACCTGTGGTGCATTTCATGCTGTTCTTGAAAACTGGATTTTTCCTTGTCTTGCTGCTTTTCAGGTGTTCAGTCTCAGAGCAAACCAAGTGTATCTATATTTATGTACACAGGCCATCCCATGGCTCTGTGTGTTATTTAGAAATGCTGTCATTTTTTGCTGGTGGTGAAGCAGAATACTGCTGGGTGTCTGAGGGGCAGCTCTTAATTCTGTTGAGGGGCATAAGGAGAAGTAAGCTGGTCATGCCACTTCAGGGTATGTGGCTGCACAGCTCTGGATTTGTCTGGAAAATGGCCTGCTTCAACTGTATCTCAAAGGTTTTAATTCATTTCAGTGTTCTTCAAGGAAAAGTCTGAAATTTCTAATCATAAAACAGACTATGTGCAATGGATTTAAATTAAAATACCAGCATATGTTCAGGTGTAGAAGGTATCTGAAACCCGGTGCACCTGAAAATCCTTTGCTCCTACCTTAAATAACTTCATAGGCTGACTGGAATTGGTTATTTCTAAATTAGCACCAGTCTAGAGCAAAACCATAGCTGTGGAACATTTAAATATCATGACAACCTTGACTATGGAATTGCATTTTCCCCTCTTCGCTGGGAGTGTGGGCTGCCCCTGGATCCCTGCAATGTCCAAGGCCAGGTTGGACTCTGGGGCTTGGAGCAGCCTGGGACAGTGGAAGGTGTCCCTGCCCATGGCAGGGGTGGCAGTGGATGGGCTTTAAGGTCCCTTCCAGCCCAAACCCATCTGGGATTCTGTGAAGGACAGGTCAGTGCCAAATCCCTTTAACCAGACCCAAGGGCATTCACATATTCTTTGAAAAGCTTAAAGTATGGGCCTGGCATTCACATTTCTGCTGGGGCCAGGATTGAAGCAGTTCCCCATATACACAGTTTCATAATGTATGATGTGCTCTGAGGAATTCCTGAAGTTTCCAGATGAAATTTTTGCCAACAGGATTTCTTTCAAGAAATGTGAAGATTAGGAAGACATTGTTATGTGTATGAACAGGATCGTGCTTCCAGGGAGTAGATCACAGCTTTAGTTACAAAACTCAGGCCTAGCTTGGAGTTAAAATAGGAGAAATATTGTAACAGATGTGTCTCATTTCAGCTGCTGCAACCCCCAGCCTCACATCATCTCCATCTGGGGAATTATTAACCAGAGTATTTCAAAATACGCTAATCCAAGCCAACTGTTTTAGTGGTGGCAAATGAAAATATAACTACTGCTATATTTAGTGGTAAAAATAAAGTATTTCTGTAGTTGCACTGACTGGTGCTGTAAGTAAAGCATTAACCAAAGAGATATATTCATTTTTCTGGGATTTGGGGGAGGTCTGTGGTACAGCAAAGAAAGAAAGGGTGATGGTAGAGAGAATCTGGAGTGGTTATAAATGGAATCAGTTAAATCAGAAATCCAGTTTGGAGCTTTGGTCACCCCTGAGGACAAATCAATCATTTGGCATTTTTCTGCTAATGAATCTCTTTACATTAAGATGAAGGAAGCCTTGGCTTGAGGCAGATCTGTCAGTGATGAGATGGCAGCAGCACTCTGTGAGGGAGATTTGTTGCCAGAACACAGGCTTGGAGAGGAGAGCAAAGAGGAGACACAGGAACTGAGTCAGAAAACTGCTCCTGAGGGGCTTTCTTGCCCTGTAGCTGCCACCCTTTCTTTGGATTTGGATACCATCACCTGGTCTGCTCCTGGTTGTGTCCACTTCTTATTTCTGAGCAGGACAACAATGGTTTGTTCTGGTCTCAGGAAATCTCTTCACAAGGCTCTGGTTCCCTGATCTGCAAACACCCCTGGGTTCCTCCCGAAGTGAGGTTCATTCCTTGGCTCTGAGAAACTCTCTTCCCTTCTTACAGTTGATAATGGCTGAGAAAACAAATCAATTAGAGGCTCCTGAAATACTTATTGGTGCAGTGCTGTTACAACTGAGTCCCGGAATGTCACCAGGCTTAATGAGATGATTTGTCTCTACCTGTGAAGGGCTGTTTCTGTAATTTATATCCATTAACCTTTTACTTTAAAATTACTCAAATTATTGCATGTCTTGTCATGGGAAACACCTTCATTAATACAGTCAAGTTGGTATGGGAAAAATAACTTCTCATATTTGGATTGGTGTATTTGGAATACTTTTAGCCAGTTATTTTGATCCTCTGCTCTTTGAACCTTGGCAACTCCCATCCTCAAATTTGAGAGTTTTAATGTGCTTTCACTCGATTTTAAATGTATGCAGACTTTTTGTACTGTGAGCACAGTTAAGAATTACTCTTATTATGTTCATAAATGTTAATGAGCGAGCACGTAGTGACACATTCTATGCTGTATTTACTGGGGTCCAAAGCACATGTATTTCCCATTTGGGAACCCCAGTCTGCAAAATTTTAAGTGCCAAGTGTTTTAAGTTAAGGATGGGTGTAATTCAGTTTTTTCCCCTTGAGTGCTGTGCAGTGATTTTGTTAATTTTTTATTCTCCCTTCTAAGATGAATGACCCTACCTCTGAGTTTTTTTCTGATGCTTTACATGATTTCAGCAATCCTTCTTAATTAACTGGAAGCCTTTATGTCCTGGACGTGTATTTGATGGAAACAAGAGGGGATGGGACATGCTGTACTTTGATTGAGTCATAAAGCAATTTGATGGTTTAATTAAGGTCGCACCTCTGGATTTAGTTGAGCACCTGAGACTTTTGAACCTTTGCACTTTGCAGACTGCTTAACCTTTTATCTCCTGCCCAAATTTCTTGCTCAAGTATTCAAGAATTTTCTTGACCGCTGCCTTGCTGAACCCAAACCCTTGAAGGAAAACCTTGAAGGAGAGGGAAAGATGGATCAGACAGGGAAGTCTGGTAGGTGAAATCAGAGAAGAAGATAAGCTTTTAGAACAAATATCTTAATATTGGAGCCTCTTTCTTCCCACACTTATTAGGTACCCACTCACTGCTCTGGAAAACAGAGGAAAAATATGTTCACATGAAGATTTGATGGAGAAAATGCCTGGAAATATAGTTAAATTTATATGTTACTTGAATTGGATGAGATTTTCAGGGGCTTCAGCACTGGGTAGATCTCTGCTTCTCCTAATTTCACCCCTTTCATTTATTTTTCTCCTTACATGCAATTTAATAAGGCAACTTGGTAGTCCTGCAATGTGAGATTCATGGTTGGCTTGATTTTGTTTTTCATTTTTCTAATGGATTTTCCTCTCTGATGCTGGTTTTCTCCCCCAGTCCTTGACATATTCCGAGGAGCTCTTGCTCACCTCTGAGTTCTTTATTAATGTGAGCACACTGGAGCAGGGAAAGATTGCCAGCGACGGGAGGAACACCGGGCTAAATGTCACTTGTCTGAGAGCAGCTTCTGTGCAATTGGTGCTGCTTTCTCATTGTCACCACAGGAGGAGAGTGGCGAATACTGCTGATAGAAAGTGAGTCTTGGAGAGCCAGCCTTTGTTTTGGGGAGCAATCTTTCTCTTAAGCCAGACAGTCTTTGACACCAGGGTGATCCGTGTCTGTGTGTGTGTGTGCGTTCTGTACAAAGGCTGTAATCAAAGAATTCTTTTTGGAATTTAAGAATCCAAGCATTCACAAGTTCTGGCTGTACCCCTTTACTTTGTTCCTCCCCCTTTGGTGTTGAGCCTAAGGCAGGAGCCTTGTGGAGCAAAGGAGTGATTGCAAATGGTTTCATGAGAAATCTGTGCATCACAGGTGAATTAACTCTGCCTCAGTAACTCCAACACTGAGGTTTCCAACACCTTCACTTCTTAGATGTGCTTTTTGTGGGTAACTTGCTTTCAGAAGCTTTCGAAAAGTTCTGGTTTGTACTGCTGAAAACCAGAAGGAGCATTTCCTACTTTGAAACAGGATTAGCTTTCTCCTGAGGTGTTGCTCAATTTCATGAGTATTATAATTTGAAGCATGTGACCCATGGCTGAGGGATGTTGTGTGTTGTCAGGGGCTCCAAGTTCCTTCACCTCCAAGGGGATTATTATCCTTCAACACCAGCTCCTTACACAGCCATTTCTACTCACCCCTGTGACAAAGAATTAAAGAACTTATTTCTGATTAACACCAGAACGTTTATAGTGGTTTTAGAGTATTTGTGGCTCTAATTTGGAAGATGAAGATTTGTTTCAGTCATGATTTCCTGCATGCTTAAAGGAACTCCACTGTTCTGCCCTGCTTCCTTGCCAGCCCAAACTCATCCTGGAGGTTGTGTTCCCAAGGCTTTCAGCCATGGCATTGCACAGACTTTTTTCTCACAACTTGGACTAAAGCTTTATCTTATTTATCTAAAAAAAAGTGTTTCTAATTTTTTTTTAATTAAGAAAAAGTGATTTGAAGAACTAGAGCTGTTGGTTCAGATCATCCTCTGCTTCCACCTTTGTGGGTGGAGCAGCTCCAGCTCTGCTGCTCAGCTCGAGGCTCCTGTGCCTGCTGCAGCCTCCCAGAGTGGTGCTGTGACTGTGCAAATCATCATCTGCCCATTAACTGGGTATTTACAAGCCATTAATTGGATATTTAAAACCCATTCTAGTGGGTTTCACTTAGTTTTTCCTAGAACCTATTACTGTTGTGAAATGCAAGCTTTTCTGATGTTTTGAAGAAATTTAAGCTTGCTATTTTCATGTCTTACTGGCCTTCTCATTTAAAAAAATAAGCCTTACACTTTATATTTGCCTTAGTATTTTTGCAACCTCTTCACAAAATGTTCTTTATTTAAAGTGCCCCCTTGTTCTGACGAGAACAGACAAGAATCATTCCTGTTTTGTTTTCTGCATTCTGGTGAATGCTCTCTTTAAGATCACCTGGGGTGTGCTGAAGGCATACAAGGTTTTAAGCTGTAATTAATGAAGAGTAATAAGAGTTTAGGGTTTGTTTTTTTTTTTCCCATCTGAGGAAGAGTGCACTGAGCAGGACTCTTTTCCTAGGAAAAACTGCAGGAGGGTTTGGAACAAGATGATCTTTAAGGCCCCTTCCAACCGAAACCATTCTGGGGATGGTTTAGGGGATTGGTTCAAACCCAAACCATTTTGGGATTTTCTAGCTGTTTATTGTCAGTCTAAAATACCTAGAAAGAGGCTGGGGGAGAAGAAAGGCCAAGTCCTTTCTTTCATCTTAAGAGCCACTAGTGTTTTGGAAGGTGCTTCCCTTGGGATCCTTCCCTGCAGAGCAGCTGTTCTGTCCCAACCCTCCCAAGCGTGTCACATTCCAGGTCTGGCTGTGCCTTTGGAGCTGTCTCCTCTCTTATCCTGGATTTCTCTCCCACAGAGCATGGGCTGCTCACTGCCTGCAGCACCACGAAGAGCCTGGTGAGCCAGTGCAGGGGGAGGACAAGGGAGCTGCTCTGGGATGATGCCCCGGGTGCTTCTGCACGGCTGTGGAAGAAGGTCCAGCTGACAAGCAAGGCTGGGGGAGCTGTGGAAGAAAAGTGCCCAGAGGACAACAAGGGATACAGTGCAGCCAGCTGGAGGCTTTATTGGAAACCACACACAGCCAGTCTTGAAAGGTGAGGGGCTTTTTTTAAATTTCATTTTTGGGGTAGCTGTTAGATGCAGGGAATACACTTGTTTAGTAATAAAGAAAACAATCCCAGGATCCCTGAGGCTGGCAAAGCCCTCCCAGCCCATGGAGCCCAAGCTGTGCTCACTCCCCACCTTGTGCCCAGCCCAGAGCACTGAGTGCCACCTCCAGCCCTTCCTGGGGCACCTCCAGGGATGGGCACTCCGCCAATGCCCTCCTTCCAATTCCTGACTACCCTTTCTAGGAAAAAAATTCCTCCTGGTATCCAACCTTGTGGTTTGTCTCTAATATATATCTTTTTTGAAGGTAACCATGGAACCGCATGTGTTAATTTGCTTTAGTTTAGTAAGTTTACCTAATGATTAATTTTAGGTTGGTTCTGGTGATCAAATGTCCTGGGAATAAAAAATTATCCGGCGCTGATTTGTTACCAGACAGGTTAGAGGTGCAGAGATGGAATGAAATGCTTGAATACTGGAGTGACAGACAGGAGCAGGACAAGATCCTTGTAGGAGGCTGAAATGAGATAAATTCAGAATGGAAATGGAGATGAAGAATGAAGTTTTCAAAAGTAGCTTGAAGATGAGATCAGTTATCATATTACTCGATGCTTTTAAATCCCACTTCTGTAGAATTCAAGAAATACCACCATGGGGCTGGGCTAAATATTCTTAACTAGGGTTTGCAGGAGAGTCATGTTCCCTTCCAGCCTTTTGTTATCTGTTTGCAGCCGATAGAAAGCATCCTTTTCAGAGTTGAAACTGTGGATAAAATTGTAGCTGGCAATTAGTGGCAGCTAAATTATAGAGTGTGAATTGTCTTCCATGCATCAGAAACAGAGCTGCTCTTGTTGGGTTTTAAATGGGGAGCATCTGATGTGGGAGGCACAGGTTGGGTAATTTTCCAGGTGTGACATTTCAGTATTTGCTTATCACACAGCTGCCTGAAAGGATTCCTGCCCTGTGGGGAATGAGGGTTATTAAATGTTGCAGTAGGTTTGCAGTTTGTGTTCTTGATCATCTCAGCAGTACAACCTGACCTTTATTTGTGGCATCACCTAAAACTAGATGTAATTAATTCCAGTGCATAAGATTACTGTACTCACATCTGTTTCCTTTGTCAGCCAGCCTGGTTAATTAACATTGGTGCTGGTGATTCTCAGTGAGGTCTCTGAATATATACAAAAGGCAATATTAAAATAGCTTATTTCTGTGTTTTGGGGTTTTTAGTGTGTGTATTTTTTTGTTGTTTTGTGCGGCTTTTTTGTGTTTGGTTGTTTTTTAATATTGTATGTTATGTTTTAGCACACTGTCTCCTGGCTGATGCTCCCTCTGCCAAAGTGGGTCCCAAGGGCCTGGTGAGGCTGAGTTAATAGAGAAGAAAACTGCTGTGGGGTTTTTAGGGTTGTACCTGTGCTTTCAGTTAAGAGGGGTAGTCAGACGATCTGTCAGGAGTAAACTCTCATTTGTGAGAGTGGAGCAGGAGTGTGTCAGGAGTGGAGCAGCATCATCAGCTAATGAGAACTTGCACACAAAATTCCACAGGTTGATCCTGTTGCTTGATAGGTTCCTGTGCCAGGTTAGGTGTTATCTAGGCAGAAAATTCCTTTATTTTTGTAGAGGCTACAGGTTTACATTCAACCTAGACAGGCAGTTTTAAGCTACTTTTTATGTCACTGTTTAAGAGCTTGTCCCAAAGTCAAATGATGACACAGAAAAATAGAAAATTCAAACTGGACAGGCTGATCATTATTTATAGTTTACGTTTAAATTAATTTGGTAAGGCCTAACTAGGATTAAACTACATCCAGGTTGAATTTGTGCAAAATGGCAAACATCAGGGAATTCTGACAAGCTATTGATGTTTCTCTATTTAGCATTGCAGATGTTGTTCTCTTATAAATTTAAATTGAAAGCAAAATGCTCAGATATAGGAAAATATTAAAATATTTATTCTATGACAATATGAGGCATCCCAACCAATTCAAGAAATTGTGACCTCACAGGTGATCCAGAAAGGTCTTTCATATGGGCTTGTTTTCAGTACTGCTCTTATTTATTGCAACCACTACAAATAAAAATGATACTTCAGAAACTCAGAGTTGCAGCAAACTTTTGGAATAATTCTTTTCCCAAGTGTTTTCCAGGGTAGCCTTATATAATCTGTACCACACACACGCACAAAAAAAAAGGTGAAAAGCAATTACCTTAAAATCAGTTTTCAGTTGTGTAAGTAAAATACTTTTTCTCATGCTATGCTCAACCAAACTTTCAAATGCTGCCTGGATTGTGGTGTTCCCTCAGCATTAGCTGTGGTTTGCACTCCAGTCCTAGGGGAGGATTGGAGTAGGAGGTGTAGAAAACAAAAAACTTGTGTCATTATTTTTCATCCCTTCTTTTTCTCTCAGGCTTACTCAAGCAAATGTGGTAAATTATTTCCAAAACTCCCAGCCACTGTTTTCTTCCCTCCTCAAATGAAAAGCCTTTGCTTGTTCTTGAGGGCAGACATAAAGTAAAGCAGCAAAGTTATTCCCTCTATTTATTTAGTGTAGAATGATCCCATGGCTGCTCAGCTTCTACCTTCAACTAGATTCAGCTTCTAATTAAAAAAGAAAAGAAAAAAACCTTAACCTTTATGTGTGGAAATGCCTTTCTGCTTTTCATCCCTAATTGAATTCAGAGTGTTGAAAGAGAAAATGCTGTTATGAGTACTGGCTCTTTTGCAGGCTTGAGGGCTGAAGTCTCATCTTGAGCTTGTTGTAAAAGCAGTGCTGGAGAAAGCTCCTCAAGTGGTGGCTGATAACCTATTAGTCCAGCATTTACTGGCATGGAGATTACACACCTCTTCCTCAGCTTTTTTCCCTTCCCCAAAGCTGGCAGACACTTTAGATTTACGTAGAGATTTCCTGGAAACTTTTTATTTCTTAGCAGTGGCACCTATGCTCATGTCTGTAAGCTTGATTGGAATCAATAAATGTAATGAGTAGTAAGATTAATTCTCCCAGCACTCCAAAATCTTTTGGCAGTTGCATTAAACTTTCAAACCCTGTATAAATTTTTTCAAGCAAATTTATTTAGTGAACTCCAGTTATGGCTGTCTTGGACAATACATGAACGTAATAAAAATGTGGCTCAGAAAAGGGAAGGGATGGGGAGGGAGCAGATGCTCAGTGCTGCCCAAAGTCAGGGGAGCAGCAAAGTGCTGGCACTTGTAAATCACATCTCATGGGCTTCATTTAGAAAGAGAGCATTCAGTGAATTCACTGCAGCATGGGGATATTTTTTGGTCATTTTTCTTTTCCTAGAATCAAGGAATGGATTGGAAGGGACCATGAAGGACATGGTCTTTCCCCTACCCCAGGTTGCTCCAAGCCCGGCCTTGGACACTTCCAGGGATCCAGGGGCAGCCACAGCTGCTCTGGGCACCCTGTGCCAGGGCCTGCCCACCCTGCCAGGGAACAATTCCTTCCCAATATCCCATCCGTCCCTGCCCTCTGGCACTGGGAAGCCATTCCCTGTGTCCCTCCATCCCTTGTCCAAGGTCAGGCAGAATAATCTGGTTTAACCTTCCCTTTAGGAAAGTTGTTCTGTCACACAGAGTGAGTCAGGTATAACCAGATAAAGTGATGTTACAAAACCTGAGAGGGATTCCATCCCTCAGGCACTTGGAGGACTGCTTTTTCTTTGAGACAGCTGAAAATGATCAACTGTTATCCAGTCAGGAATGGTTAGTTTTTTGACCGACTCACAATAACTCAGTCCTTCCATTTTTAGTTCAAGTCTTGGTGGTTCTTGGGTTGCTCAGGAAATGAGATCTTGCTGAGCTGAAAAAATCCTTGCATGAGCAAATAGGTTTGACAATGTGTACCTTTGCATACTTGAAATAATCAGTAGCAGAATGGAGTATTCAAAATCCTGATTTTATTTAGGCAGCTGTGGGGTGTTTAAATAGTGCATTTCACATGTCAGACTGCATGAAAAGTGATTAGAGGCCAATAGCTCTGGAAGTCTCACAGTTTCCTGTATGATATCTAAATTGTCAAGAGCAATTGTTGCTGTTACCTTGCAGTAATACTCCTGCTTTAGAAAGGAAGGTTAAGGGTATTATTAAGAGTAGTAATATTTAGCATGAAAAAATATTGTGGAAAGATACTGGCTGTGTATTCACTGAAGGTTTTAGTGCTCTTTCTCACTGGCTTGCATGAAGAAATTTCCTTTGACAGTGTTCATTATGCAGAACATACAAGTTATTGTGGTGTGCTGTAATCAGGAAGACAACATAAAGCAAAATTAAGAAATTTAATAATCATTTTAGCACATTTATTAATTAATTAAATAAAATGATCCTGATGCTTGTGATTTATTTGTATAATTAGGAGAGGGAAACCTTATGGTCTTTGATTTATTTGGGGATTTTGCCAGAAAAATGTCAACTGGATGTGTGTATCTTATGACAATGTAAAAGTCTCTCTGAAGCTGTCCAAGTCAGCTTAGAGATAGTTTCTTTTAGGTGCCTCATAGATCTTGATTGTTGTCTTCCATGGCATTTTTTTTCTAATTCAGAGTGCTGATGTCACTATTTACAGATAACTTTCTCCAAAAGCAATCCCTCAGCACCAACCTGCCCTTGGCTTGTGCAGCATCAATTCTGTGTTTCTGGGATTCCAGACTTGTCAGCTTCCAGCTGGACGTGGGGTCTCTCAGACATAATCATAAGATTCTGTGATACCCACTGACAAACCTCTTGAGAAAACAATAACCACCACCTCTGACAGAAGTTAAAAGGAGGATTTTTGTACAAAAATCTTGCCCTGAGAGACTGTCAGAGAATTGAGGGCACTAATTTTGTTGCTGTTGCAGAGCACAGTGATACACTTGTCCATCTCTTCTCATGACACACATCTGGTGTATTTGAACCCATTCAAGCCACTGCTTTTGGGTGAATCCTCTTTCTTCAGGTGGCTTTTTGGGCAACAGACAATGGGTGGGGATTTTGGAGAAGGATTCTGTATCAAGAATTTTTAGCCTCAGATGCTCACCAGGTTAGGAAGAACTTTAGCCAAGGAACCCTTCCATGGACAAATAATGGATTAGGAAGCAGGAAATTGGGGTTAAAAGCTTGGAATCAGTCCTCATGAGGGAAGCAGCTCACCACTGGAGTGAGTAGTGCATCAGGATCTCTGTTGTTCAGTATATCCTGAAAAACAGGCTCACTGTGGATACATGAGGATATTTAGTGACGCCACTAAGTTGCTTTGGGGGTTCTGAAGGTGAGAGCTGACAAGGAAGATCTGCAGAGGACCTTGTGAGAGGGATTGCTGTTAAAATGCCAAGTGCAAATCAGTGTAACTGGCAAAAGATGCACGAGAGAGACATAATTTTCACTTCATCTCTGATCTGATTGTTGCTGTTTGGGAGCAGGAGTTTGAATTTGCAACTGGTGCTTCCATGAAAATGTCCAGTCAAGATTAACCATTACATGAGAAATGTGTTGTGTGGAGAGTAAAGAGTAATCAGCTGCAGCTTTAAGGACTTCTGCTGAAGCTTGAGGAGCCAGGGCTCAATGCAAGCAGGAGAGGGGAATTTTCACCCCACTGGGACAGTTCCAGGGGATATTGGAAGTTCACACACATGGAAGGGAGGAGCAGATGTAGTTTTAGAAGAGAAACCCACTGCAAGTTACCGAGCACGTGAACTGAACGTGGCTTGGTAAAGACGTGGTCTGGAAATGGTGGACAGGGAGAAAGGCTCAAGGATGTGCGTTTTGTTTTGTTTTCTTCTTTCCTTGTTCCACTGCCTTGGCTAGTGCTTTTGATATGATTGGAGGTGAAGAACTGACCCACGTGGTTCTGGGAGGGCTGAGCTTGCTTTGCCTTTTCAGCTGGAGCCTGAGGGGCCTGAGGCAGAGCTGATTGTGGTTTGCAGCTCCTCCTGAGGCACAGCTCCAAACTCTGCTCTCTGGGACAGGGATAGGACCTGGGGAAGGGCTGGAGTTGTGTCATGGAGGGTCAGGCTCAAGTTCAGGGAAAGGCTCTTCCCTAGAGGGTGCTGGCACTGCCCAGGCTCCCCAGGGAGTGGGCATGGCCCCGAGGCTGCCAGAGCTCCAGGAGGGTTTGGAAACCACTCCAGGGATGCACAGGGTGAGGTTGTTGGGTGTCTGGGCAGGGCCAGGTGTTGGATCAATGATCCTTGTGGGTCCCTCCTAACTCAGGGTATTCCATGAGTCCTCCTCTGAGGGCCTTTCTGACTCCTGGCACTGTGCTAAGTGTTGCCATTGGATCTGTCTGAACAGGAGTAGGCCCAATATCCCATAATACCCATTCCCCATCTCAGCAGCAAATGCACTTTTATTACTTTTAGCAGATTCCCTCTCAGAAATGAGAGCACATTTGGGATGGACACTGGAATTTCTCTGTGGGAGTGCAAGCTTAGATAGGCTGAGGTAACCTGAGGACTGAGTTCTGCTGATGAAGATTTCAGATTATTATTTCTGCCTGTTGGCTGCAGTCCATGGGAAGGAGTTGGGCCGATGTGGAATTTGCCTTCAGGGATGTTCACTCCAGCCATGTGTTTGGGCAGGAGTGCTCCCAGCTTCCAGGGGTAAATCCCAAATGTCACACTGGGGTTGGCAGTTTGACACACCTGGATGGCACCTGGGGCTTACAAGGCAGATTGACTCTCCTGAACAACAGGGAAGTCACTGATTTTAGAGAATGTCATTCATCTCATTTAAGCTTTGAGATTGAGGATGATGCTCCATTGTTTGACATTGCAGAAAAAAACCCAGGGTTGCTTATACCTTAAAGGTTAAACCTCTTTCCTGGTGGATGAATTAATCTTTCTGATGGCTTTACATGATCTTTCAGACATGACATAAGAGCTGTGTGTATTGGTTTGGTTTCTAGGGGCTTCTCTCTTGCTTGTGGGTCTAATATCTGTTCTTGACAAAACGTGAAATTTGAACTTGTCATTTTACGTAGAAGAAAATAGAGAAATTTGAAATTTTTTTTTATTAAGTACAGTTCTTTTTCTCCAGGGCTGACTGGTTAAAAGCTCTCTGGCAGAGGTCTTAGAGCAATCTTGATTGAGATCTCGGTCCCCGAACATCATCTTGGACCAGTTTAACATTTTCACCCCCAGATCACACCTCTGTTACCAACTCTGTTTCCCTTAGAAAATAAACTAAAAGAAAATTCCTAGAATGGTTCCAATTGAAGGGACCTTAAACGTCATCTAGTCCCAGCCCCTATATATTCAATATATTTAATTTTCAAAAAAAAAGACAGGGCTTTATTTGTGTACCTCAGACCTTGCTTGATGTATCAGATTTCAATTCCAGCTTAAAGGAAGTCCCTTAAGTAGGAAGGGGTTTTTTCCCTCTATTTTAATGCAAGCAGAATGTCAACAGAAGAAATAGCTCTTCTCACTCTGTGCAATAATGTTGTAAATCCTGGTGTGCCTTGGGGCTCTTGTGGCATCTTGCTGAGAAGAGAGGAGATGTTTCCTGCAGGAGAAGACTTTAACAAGAGGTGTATCAAATGCTTCACATGTGCATCAATGAAGGCTCTGAATGTTCAGGTCAGCCAGCATGGAGCTGGAATGTGAAAAATGAGCTTTTATTGACAAGTAGTTGTACTGCCAGACTTTATCTTACTGCTTTCCAGAGAACAATTATCCATTAAATGAAATTGTGGATAAGAACCCCTGTGTACAGGGTTCTATGCAGTAACCTCTTGCAAGTGGCTGTGTTGGTTTGAAAAGCCTTTAAGGCTTTTCCAAGAGGCCATGTCTGACTGGATAAGAGTTGAACATCTAATGGCTCTGCATTTTTCCATGGAAAGCTTGTGTTCCCAGATCTTAGACAAATCCCTGACTCTGAGAGCATCAATCTGAACTTTATTGGCCCTTCAGTTTGGGGAGAAGAGAAAAGAAGGGGCAGAAGGACAGAGTGAGCATGACAGGGGCTTTGTTTGCTGTAGGGCAGCTTGGGCTCAGACACGGCTTGAGTCTCAGGCTCTCTGCCAACCTGTGTGCCACCTAACCACTCCAAACCCTGCAGAGAGGGGCACCTCCAGCACACAACCACTGCAGTCACTCACACTTCAGGAATCTTGAGTCGCTTCTGGGGTGTTTTTGATTTCTGTCTAGAATTTCCTGTTGCTCAGAATCAACAGGTTGGAAAAGACCTCCAGTGTCATTGAGCTGGACCTTTGACCCAGCACCACCTTACTTGTAAAGGCTTAGGACTTCACCAGGCCCAGAGCACAGATGCCAGAGTCCCTGACTGGGATGTGAGACATGTGCTGGATTCCCTGCAGAGTTTGAGGGCATTGAAGATAGGAGCCATTTGGAGTCATAGAAATGTGCCTGCCTCTAGGATGGGATCTGGAATCCCAGAATGGTTTGAGCTGGGAGGGACCTTCAAGCCCATCCAGTGCCAACCCTGCCATGGGCAGGGATGCTTCCCACTGTCCCAGGCTGCTCCAAGCCCCAAAGTCCAGCCTGGCCTTGGACACTTCCAGGGATCCAGGGGCAGCCACAGCTGCTCTGGGCACCCTGTGCCAGGGCCTGCCCACCCTGCCAGGGAACAATTCCTTCCTAATACCTGATCTAAACTTTCTCTCTTTGGGTTTGAAGCCATTCCCTCCCATCCTGTCACTACAGAAAGCAGGCAGAAAAGCCTGTGTGCTTTAAGCATCCCGAAGATGAAATAATTGGCTGCTTCCCTGCAGGCTAGTGTTATGTCCCTTGTTGTCCATGGATAACTTCTTCCTGAGGGTTGGAGATAAGTTGGGTGGGGGTGTGGAAGTCTGACAAGTAGGCCTTGAGTTATCAACTCAACTTCTCAGCAGATGGACACAAAATATTCTTAAATTATACATGTGGAGGTAATTAGAGCTGCAGTGCTGATGTTGCTCTTTCTCAGTCCATGTTTGCTAACCTTAGCGCCTGCTTGAATTAAGATTAGACAAAATGCACTCGGTCCCCAGCTCAACCACAAATTTAACTGCCAAAGTTCTGTTTTTCTGGGGAATACTGCATTTGTAGCCTTCAATTCCTTGCTGTTTTCTTGTCTTGCATTTAGTTTTTGGGTGGTTTTTGTTTGTTTGCCTTATTATTACGTAATTGATTTCTTTAGAAAGTTTAAATGCAAAAGCAAACAAGGCATTTTTTTCTTTCCATTTAGCAAATGTTACCTGCAAGGTTGCAGTGCTCTCCTGGCTGTGATAGGCTAAGTTTTCAAATATGAAATTTATATCCAACCATTTTTGAGGATGGATGCCTGGGTATATGTGCTCAGATAAGGAATTTACAGAAACAGGTAAAACAGCTTCTCAGAGCTGTTTTGGGGATTGCTGCTTTTGTGTTTACACTGGAACTGTCGCTTTGTTGTGATATCTGTGTCGCTGTGTAGGGCTTTAAATTGTCAAGGCAGAAAGATTCAGGCCGGGAAGACACTTTGCTATGAAATGCTCTCATTAGAGCTGAGAGCTCAAAGAGTTTTTGCAGTGATTTACTGTCTGTGTTTCCCTATTTTTTCCTTCTGTCTGGAACCCATGGCCAGCAGAGCCAGCAGAGGTACAGGGACTGTCACAAATGCACAAAGCTTTGGGGACAGAGTTCCTGCCATGGCAGTCTTCAGTGCTTTCCTCTCCCAGGCTTTGCTCCATGAGGAAACATGCCCAGAGTTTGCATTTCACTGAAATAAGTGACATTTTCTGTGTTCAATCAATTTATGTTAACACCAGAAAGTTCAAGGATTAAATTGATTTTTACAAGGTATTGTAGTAAGAAGAGGGAAAATGGGGCAGGAAAGAAAAATTGTAAAAATGCCACTTATATTTGTTGTGGAGACAGTCACTGCTGTGGAATCTGCATATATTTCATGTGCTTTGTGTCTTTAGGGGCAGCTTCAGAAGTGTTGAGTTTTCATTTTTACCCTGGGACAAGAACCAAACCAAGATAATTTTCCATGGAAAAGAGTAACAGCCAGGGTCAGAGAGGACAGAAAGGTGTGCCCAGGCCATGCCCTGTAGCAGTGAGGCTTTGCAGCAGCCCTGGAGCCCTCTGAACAACCTCTGAAAGCAGAAGTGTCACCACCAGAATCCAAAGTGTGAGATGGGCCCTGGCAAACCCATTTAAAGCCTGGTTCTTAGCAAGGCCAAGGCATGTGCTACTGGCATGGGGCTAATATGTGAGTGTAATCCCATCTCCAGTTCTTGACGATATCTTGTTGACTTCAGAGTTCATTTCCTTTTACCTGTGGCCCTGCTAATGCTTCCCTTGATGTGCTGATTGCCAAGGTCATGATTTTTATCAGAAGTCCAGCAGTAATGAGAATTTCATAGCAGTTTTAATCACTTTTTTTTTTGCCATGGAGTGATTTTTTTTTTTAATATATTTCTTTATTGCTGTCATCAAGACAAGGTATATTCTGACATCCACTTTAGACCAAGTAAATGACATCGTTATAATCATCAAAGGTAGTAATGGGCACATAAATTTTTCAGTGAGCAGGCAGTGGAGATGAAATGACATCCTGCAGCTGTGCTGGGTTTCTCCTGGTATCCAAGGGTTTGGAATGGTGTTCACAATCCAAACTTGGGATAGGTGGCATTCCCAAACATTCCTATATGTTCTCTAATATATAATGAAAATTATTGTGGTTTTTCTATGCTGTATTTGTCGCCTTCAAATCCTTGGCTGTTTTTATGTCTTCCCTTTAGATTTGGGAGGGGATTTTTGTTTGCTCTATTAATGTAATTATTATTATTTACCTAATTGATTTCTTTAAAAGTTTTCAATGAAAAAGCAAAAAGGCAATTTTTTCTTTCCATTTAAGCAGTGTGACCTGCAGGAAGCAAGATTGCAGTGCTCTGGGATAGCCTAAGTTTTCAAATTTAATATTTATATCCAAGCATTTTGAAGGATGGATGCCTGGGTAGATGTGCTTAGATAATTAGTTTTGGTTGAACTGAATTATAATTAATCTAAACAAAGTCACAAACTTCACAGTCGGGCAAGCAAGAAAATGGCTTTTTTAAACAAAAACAAGGAAACATATTTTGTATGGATGCATTTGAGATCCTTTAATTGTGGGTGTTGTTCTGGGGAGTAAACTGGCATGACTGAGCAAAGTTTCTGGCCTTCAAATCCTTGCTGTTTTCATGTCCTGCCTTTAGTTTTTGGGCGGGTTTTATTTGTTTGCTATATTATTATTGTTACCTAATTGAGGAAAAATAAGGAACAGACTGGGATTTCCAAGGGGGGAAGGAAACCATGCATTCCTTAAACAGCTGTAGGAGCACCAGGGCATTATAAGATAGTGGGAATCTACTGGGTTATGGTACTTAAGGTCTGTACTACCTTGTAATGTGCATGGTTATTTTTGAATATTTATGAATATTTTTAAGAGGTTTTTATGAAAAAAAATCATACACGTGTTTTTTTTCATGAAAAACTCTTCAAAATATTCAGTCTGCTTCTTGACAGGCCATTTTTCAAGGGATATGCCTGTTATTTTTTATTCCTAGCAGCTTGTGACATAGTTATTGTTTTATAGTTATTGTTTTAATGACGAGGCATTACTTGGCAGCCCTATAACAGTTGTGGCAGGCTGGGTTTTTGCTTTCTCCAGACTGTGACTTCTCCTACAAGAGCTGGACCTTTGTACCTGAGTTGTTTTGTTGGTGGCTGTGCTGTGAGTCACCCCCACCATTTTCCTGCTGAGGTTCTTGCAATCAGAATTTCCCAAACTGGGCCGGACACATAGGGATCATCCAGTTCAATTCCTTTGTGCTCACAGGATGACCTAACCCTCAGTGCTGTGTCTGAGAGTGTCCTCCTGGAGCTCTGGCAGCCTTGGGGCTCCCTGGGGAGCCTGTTCAGTGCCCCATGGGGGAAGAACCTTTCCCTAAAATCCAGCCTAGATCTTCCCAGGAAGAGAAGGGAGCTACATTTCGTAGATGACTCAGCTTTGCCTCAGCAGAACAGAGTGGGAGAAGCCTTCTCTTTTATGCAGTCCCTCAGTGACTCTGCAACATAGGTTAAAATATTTTTGGGGTGCAGTGTAGGATTCACATTGACCTTACCAAGCTGTCCTTTGGGCAGGGGGGAAAGCTGGAGATCCCCACCACACAACACAGTGTTCTGCTCATCCCTATTCCATATTCCATGGCAAAGCAGCGTGATGATATTCAGATGTGTTAAATGCTGCCTGCTGCCAGGGTGACTTCACAGCAAAACTCTGTTCTGGATGTTTCTCCCCTTTTTACGTGAAACATTCTAATAATAAACACCCCCATGAACAAAGAGCTCTGGGATTCTGTTAGGCAGAAGGTAAAGGGAGCAGCTTTTCAAGCCTGTGGAAATTGGATTTCCTGATCGTGCAAATGAGATAAAATAATATTGCAAAGGTGCACTGGGCAGACCATAAATGTATGTTGATAATCAGGTTTATTTTTCAGTTATGAAGAATTGAATTTGAGAGAGGAGGGATAATAGAAGAAGTATGTTCCCAGAAGGAAGAGAGAGCTCTTTAGTAACCACCTACTTAGAGAAGCTGGAAGTCTTTGTCTTCTACAATTCATGACCTAGAATGGGTAGCTGTAATTCCTTCTTTTAACAATGCATTGTGAACTTAACCAGTCCTCCTTGTGCCTGGTGGAGCATCTGCAGTTCCATGAAATGCCTGTCAGAAGCTCTGCTCTGTAACCCTGCGAGTTGCTGTTGCTTATGGAGCTTCAATTATTGAATGCCCCAAGTTTTTGTCCTTCCCTCAAGACCTGAGCCGCAAAATTGCTTTTACAGGATTTAAATTTTTAAATTTTTTTTAACTTTTTTTTTCTCTTAGTTTTTCAGAGCTCTTAGTACTTGAATCAAAAATAGCCATGAAACAAGTGGAGTGATGTGTCGGGGAGGATTCTTGGTAGGCAATGGAACATTAGCAGCACACATTTCTTTGTCTGGAACAGTGGAACTGGGGTCAAAATCATCCCATTTTCCCTCCTTTCAAGGTTGAATCCTTTGTGGAGAAGTGTCAAACATCAGGATTGGATGTGGAGGCCTGTCTGGGAAGAAGCCAGGATAATTTTTCCTCTCAAAGTCTCAGTTCTGGTCCCCTGCTCTGTAAGCTGCTGTCCAACCCTCTTCCTTCCCACATTAAGGAATTGCTTCCCAAATCCCAGCCAGTGACCCTGGGTCCATGGAGCTGCCAGTGTGTGTCCCCAAGGCCACAATCAGGTTGGGTGAACCAATTACAGCCATGTCTGATAATTGAAAATCCAGTATGACTTGATTGCCTTTCCCCTAAATAGGGCAGGTTTTACACCTCAGGGATTGTTTTAATTAATATTAATTGGTGGTTCTAGTTTGACATTCAGACTGAGCACTTTTGACCAGGTAACTGCTGAACACTGCAAATTTGAGCCTCCCCAGGGCCATTTTTTATTACTAAGTTCTAAATAAATAAGTGGAGTTTAGAAAGCAAATTGGACATAAACTACTGTTGGAAGCAGATATATATCAGAAACTTAAACATTTTCCAGCTTTCCCAGACATCTTTGTGCCAAACCTATTGGGGAAAGAATTCATTTGTTTCCCATGGCATGACAAAATTTCTACAGAATTTTTCATTTTTATTTTAAAGAATTTAATTTAGTTTTTATTTTAAAATTTGTGAGAGGTTTTTCAAAGAATCCCAGGATGATTTGGGTTGGAAGGACCTTAAAGATCATCCAATCCCACCCCCTGCCATGTGCAGGGACACCTTCCACTGTCCCAGGCTGCTCTAAGCCCCAAAATCCAGCCTGGCCTTGGGCACTGCCAGGGATCCAGGGGCAGCCACAGCTGCTCTGGGCACCCTGTGCCAGGGCCTGCCCACCCTGCCAGGGAACAATTCCTTCCCAACATCCCATCCATCCCTGCCCTCTGGCAGTGGGAAGTCATTCCCTGTGTCCTGTCCCTCCAGTTCCTGATGCAGGGTCCCTCTCCAGCCTCCCTGTATCCCTTTAGGCCCTGGAAGGAGCTGTGAGGTCTCGACACACCCTTCTCCTCTCCAGGCTGAGCAGCCTCAGCTCTCCCAGCCTGGCTCCAGAAAGTTTTCTCTCATAATTTTCTGGCCCATTTTGATCAGGTTGTGGATCATGCCTTTTTTGCTAAAATACCACCTGTGGGTTAAATTAATTACTTATGGGCTTTCCTTTATTGATTATCTATGTGTTAGTTTATGTTTCTGAGAGACTGACAGATTCGGAGGTCTGTTGTTTGTTATTATCCTTATAAGAATACTTATTTTCAGTTTACAGCTCCATCTGAGCCTCTTAATCTTTGGTCATTGTGAGCAATCTGTGCCATCTCCCTTTTCAGGCCCTTCCTGTCCTTTGTCCCCCTCCTTCTGTCCCCCTGCTCCTCTACTGCCACATGCATCATCATTCCAGAATGGTCCTAATGTTTGGAGATTTTAGCTGAGTTTTGTCATGGCTTTCCTAAGCATCTGTGCACTTCTGGGGTGCTGAGTTGGTGTTTTGGGTTTGGGGCTTTTTGAGGTTGTGGGGCTTGTCACAGTCAGATTTTCATGAGTTTGGGAAACTTATCTCCTGAATTTCCATTTGTCTTCAATGTCTGTGCTTTGAGAGAGGGAATAAAAGAACCTCTCAATGAAACGTCTCTTGCAATTCTTGATTGTAAAATACGGGCCCTCACAACCAAGTTGGGGATTGGAAACAACACCAGTCAAGGAATTTGATCTGTTTGAAGTTTTATTAACCTATTTTTAGTGCCCAGGAGCTATGAATGCTCTTTCTCCAGAATATAATGGTAGGGGGAGAACAAAAATTATGCTCATACAGAACACTTTGTCTTTTGTCTGCAAAAGGGGTCAGTCTCCATTCCCAAAATTGTTCCAGTTGCTTGAACATCTGCTGAAGTGGACGTTCAGGTCATGGTGAGAGCTGCTGGGTGCTGCCTGGTTTTGAAGATTTGATCCCCAGCTGCCTATTGATTAATTCTGATAAATTCTCTTTGGGAAAAGAGGCTATTTCAGCTTAAATGCCCAGTGCACAGCAGGAGCCTGGAGGTGATGGCAGGAGCTTTCCTCTTCCTGCCTGTGGTTTTCTGTTGTCCCCTGTGTTTCACGGCAGCAAAGACACATTGTTCTGTAGAAAACATAAAAATCAGCTTTGCAAATTGCTGAAACCTTTTTATTTCAACAATTAAGCCACGTGGAGCATTCTCTCCAATGTCTCTGAATAGCGATGACCCCCATTAAAATGGTTATTGAGTTCTTCTGAGTTGCATAACCCACATATTCATGGTAAAACTGCTTGAATTACCTCAATTTTTATTGGCTCTGTGGCTTCAGAGGGATTTATGCTGAACGTGGGGACACGCAGCTCCAGGTTGGTGCCTTCCATTCAACTCCTGCAAATCTCAGCGTGGCTCAAAATTGGCCTCTCAAGAGCCAGACTTTAAAGGCAATTGTCAAGGTGGGCTGAAAGATTAAATTAAGACCAGCACAGAGCAGGACTGCCTTGGGTTTGGAGTGGGTTTTACAAAGCAACAGGAGATTTTTGAGGCTGTCAGAAGTATGGAGTTTTGCTAATTTCCATTTCTCTTTAGATCAGGAGGATTTCCATAATTTCCTTGGGAAAATATCTTTTCTAAGTCATCCTTAGGGCCTTTTTATCACTATTTTCCCTCCTAACCTAACAGATGTTTTCAAGCAGTTAACTTATTATGAGCATATGACAAGTTTTCATAGGGTCTAGAGGGGAAAAAGAAATCTGTGCCTCAGTCTTGTGGTAAAATTTTTATGGCAATTGAGTAAGAAGAGAGAAAACCTTTCTGCAGTATGGGGAGTGGCTGTTTCCCTGACGGACATTGCACAAAGAGAGTTGTGTCAGTGAGCTGTGGAAGGAACTGGATTTCTCAGTGGCCATACTTAGACAACCTTTCCCGAATTTAGCTTTTGGTGAGCAGCTCTCCCAGGGACCTTGATTTCCCCCTCCTATGGCCACCAACAAATGACCCCAGGTCCTGCAGGAGGGTGTTCAGTGTCCCCAGTTCCTCCAGGTGTGTGCCTGCAGGGGCTGCCCTTGGGAGGCCCCAAGGAGGAGCCTCCATCAGGAAATAAGCACCTGGGCTGGGATAAGCCAAGCTTTGTGCCCCCCATACTGTGGGATTTGTAGGGCTGATGTTCCCAGAGAACACTGCAGGCTGCCAGTGTCTTGGGCAGTTGCTGCCTAACTCACCTGAGTTCTGAGAGTGAGTTTTGGAGGAGTCAAAGAAGTATTTCTGAAGTAGTCTTTGTCAAATTGTGGCTTCATGCTGGTGGAACTGTGCCTGAGAGCAGAGCCCTCCACTCACCAGAGCAAAGCTGTTTCAGGAAACCTATATGTGAAAGGTAAAATGTGTATGGGATGATAAACTGAATTTATTCCACACAAGGTAATGTACATCTGTCTGCAATCACACTGGCTCAGTGATCTCCGCTAGGAGAAGTCAGATTTCACTTATTTCTCCTCATTCCCAAATTCTTCCAGTCACTCTGCTTCCTGTTAACTTGATTAGAGCTTGACTGGGTTCATCCTATTGTTTGGCCAAACAGTTGATAATCTATCATTATTTTATTTCTTTTATTTTTTGATGGTGAGATACAGAGTTGTGTGAAGCAAATTCTGAGTAACCAGAGCTCTTTATGCCCTCTTACCTCTGAATTTGTCCTTCTCAGGTCAGGCAATTCCTAAGTGCTCTTCAGTGCAGGAATTGTGTGAAACAAACTGTATGAAACAAAAGGCTAACCTGAGACCACAAAAAGTATTTTTCATTCCTCTCGGTACAAGACTGGATTGAAAAGAAAATATCCTTATGTTTATTTCCATTGCCATCATGAAATTGTAATTTCCATTTTCATGAAGTGGCTCATTTCTATTACAATGGAGTTGTCACTAAGTAGCAGTTGTTCTCCTGAGAGCTCTTCCTGTGAGCGTGGGCATGCCTCTAGTCCTAGAGGACATTCCTGGGAGAGATTTTTGATTGCACAAGTTTCTCCATGGAAGGGAGTTTTGTACATGAAAGAAGTGGAGTGGGAGGTTGCACTGCTCTTCAGGAATCCTTCAGACATTCCTGAATGTCCTCTGCATGTACAGGAGAGGCCTGGTTTAAAGCAAGTCAGCCCTGGAACTATGGGTTCAGTTCTAGGAAAGAGTTTGTTCATCCTCTGTGTTAAACATGCTCACATAGTAGGAGTAAAAGGAGAGACTGGGAGGTATTCAAGGCAAATGAAAGAAAAAAGGAGAAAAAAAATGTTTTCAAATGCTTCCCACCCCCTCATTAAGAGTAGTCCCACCTACTGAAGTCAGATATGGAAATTATGGGTGTTTTTTTGTTTGATTTTCTTCTATACTGAGTCAGTAATAGGTTGGTGTAAAGTAAAAATGGTTGTCAGCTTCTCCCTGGGTCAGTAAAGTGCACAATGATGTACTTTTCCATGTAGTCCAACAGAAATGGGACTGGAGAAAGTCAGTTCTTATCTCCTGTTTTCTCCAGTGTTCCAGTAGAAGTAAGGCAGGGGAGGGGGACAGAAAGTAAATCCAAGAGGCTTCAGAGAATATTGGATCTCCAAAGTAAGATTTGATTTCATGAACTACAAGCAAAGCTCTCCTGATCGTAAAATGTGTATCAATATCCTCTCCTCAGACCCTCCCCAAATCTGACCTTGTTCAGATGATTCTATAAAATACTGAAGCATAAAGGAAGTTTTACCCTTTTTTATGATAGAGATCAGAACCAGGGTAAAAACCTGTCAGGATAAATAACACAAGTATTGCTCTATTGATTGTGAGTGCCTTTGCTCCAGCCTGCTGTCCCTTGTCCTTTAGCAATTTTCCAGGCCAGAGAACTAATTCTGCCAAGATCTCCTCACTGAAATGACAATTCCACAGCTTCCTCTGGGGACAGCCAGCAGTGTGATCAGATTTGCAATCTGTAAACTCTTATTGATTTGCTTTCTAAAAACTTCCTTAGAAATCCCACCTGGGTGAAGAATTCTTCTGAACTCAATCAGCCTCTCTAACAAGTTCTTCGAAAGAATTATTATCTTTTAAACAGGACTGCAGTAGCGTGTTCTCGAAAGAATATGAAATTAAATTACCTGAGCTGGAGTGCAGTTATTACGGGAGGTTTAGGATGAGGCATAAAAATAGATTATCTGTCTATATTTAGGATATATACATGTATTAGATAATTAAAAACCATGTACATCTTCCTGGGTTGTTCGGGGGGCTTTGTTTAATGATTGGAAAGTCAATGGGATTTTAGGGCTTTTATTCCCATATCAGTTAATACAGATACAGGTTGTATTGGAAAGCCATTTAACAACAAAGAAATGGGTATTGGTCCAAAAGTGCCATCATTTTTTTAGGTATTGAGTTCATATATACAAAATTTTATCTACTCCTTGAGAAACATTGTGTTCCTTAATTTTGGCTGTAAGAGTTGGATGTTGCACTCCACAAGCCAAAAGGGGCCTGGCTTCCCTGCAGAGCACAGGAAAGTTTTTTTACTCAGTCTCTCTTATTCTTTTTGCACACGAGAGCACCTTGCCATTAAACTCTGCAGATGTGGGTACATCAATCCTGATTCTATTCAGCAGGCATGGGAATGAAAATAGGATTTAAGATTAGAATTGGGCTTTGCTTGTTCTCACTGAGAGTATGAAATGCAGTTTTTCTAAGCCCTGAGCACCATCCTTGCCCATCCCGGAGCATCAGCCCCTGGCTCGAAGGTTGCCCTGGATGATCCTGGAGGTCTTTACCAACCCTGTTGATTCTGGGGATGAAAACACAGCTATTCTCAGGGAGATTTGGGTCTGTGGAGATGGATTTAGTATTTTGATGTCAGAGTTGAAAAGGGAGTGCAGTCCTGGAGCTGTGTCCCTGTACAGGGATTGCCTGCACTCCCCAGGGGATAAACCCAGCCCTAAAAGGTGCAGTGGGGCTTCCCCAACACCCTGCCAGAATGCCATGGTTTAACAAAGCTTGGTTTTTAGTTAAAAACTAAATAGCTTGGCTTTGAAATTTGCAAGAGAGAGTGAAGAGCCAGGCTTGGAATATTTTGCCTTGGCTTTGGTGTGTGTTAGTTTGACTCTGAGGAAGAAGGCTAAATTTGTATGCAAGTCTAAGTAGGAGGGACCTGGCAGCAAAGCTGAGCACATCAAGTGTAAAATTCTGCTCTCAGTTCACTGAGAGAGATGTAGGTTAGGCTGAAGAATATTGATCAGGATGTGCCAATGTGTAAAACAGGGGCAATTTGTGGCTGTGGGAGGGTGGTGTAGCCACAGGTTTGTTTCGGTGTCAGCCCTGTCCACCAGCATATGTCAAATAAGTCTGGTTTGAAACAGAGAGAGGAAGCAAAATGCTCTCATAATTCAAGTTTCCATTAGTTATCCTCACTGGCTGATTCCTCAGCTGGTCTCATGGATATCCTTTGTGTCCTGGAGGGATACCAAAAGATGGGGCAGAAAAACTCTTAGCAACTGAGGGGAAACAAACATTAAGTTTGAAAAACACTCAGCTTTGAGTGCTGTAGGATGTGAAGTTTTGTAGGACTCTTTCCAGCATTAAAGAAATTGGTAATTAAAGAAAAATGTCTTCCTGTCAAAACAAACAAAAACCACCTTTTCTAGTTTTGAAGTGATGGGAAGATGCAATTCCAGAAATGACACAAGGAAAGTACATCTTCCTGATTTGGCCACAAGTGACTGAAATACAAGAGTAGAGGAGGAAGCCTTTGCAATCAGAGGGCAGAGAGCAGGATTTTATTTATCCTGTGCAGAGGAGTGTGTGACACTCAGAAATGTAACAAATTTTGTCTGAAATGATGTGAGGAAAAAGATGACGGGTGGAAGTGATGGAAATGAGTGTTTTTGCTCATTGGAACCCTGGGTTTGAGTCTTAGACAATATCATTGTTGGAGTTAAAAGCTGAAATTCCTGCCCTGTTACCAGCACAAGGATAGGGAGTGTGGAAAAGCAGCAGATCCCCAAAGTGAGCTGAACAGCAGAAATGGGGAAATTGTCTGAAATGTGCTTGATTCTGCTGTCAAGCAGCAGTCACGGGTGGTACCTCTCGTGTAAATGTGTATGACATTCCTGGTTTCTTGTTGAGGAGTGCTCATAAATCTGCTCACTCTCCCTCAGCAGTTAGTAGTTGTGGCAAGTGTAATTGTTATAGCATCTTTGTGTTATTCTAAGCTGGAGAGCTATGGCTCACTGGACGTTTTTGGGATCTATTTACCTTGATTATCTGGGTTAAATTATCTTTCCTTGTCCTTTGAAACAGATATTTTGTCAGCAGAGCTCCTGCTGAGCTGAGAGTACCATTGCAATTTGTCCTCACTCCCATGGGGTAAATGGGGAAATCTGTTCAAAACCAAAAAAAATAGGAGCCTGGAAGAGTGAAAATCCATCTAATTCTTACTCGTCCATGGGTGTGTGAGGGTCACACTGGCTGGGGAGCCCTCGTGCATCTTGGGAAGGTCTCAGTTTCTCTTTGCCCCCCAGCAAACCAGAAGGAGTGTGAAAAACATGGTTCAGTGTCCTGGTAAAATTTAAAAAGGTTTAATAAAAAGACAATAGGAGACAGACATAAAGCAAAGGATTAAAATGGCCAGGTGCTTCGGGAGCGCCCCTTAAATAGGCTTTACATTACATCCACCTGTTGCATATTCATAGACCTTCATGCATAGTCCAACTTTTTCTGGGAACTGTTTAGCCTGGCCACTCCTTGGGTCCACCTTTTTGGAGCATGTGTGTTTCTTGGCCTGTGGTTTTAATCCTCTTCTTATCGCCTTTTAATATGGGTGGTGGTTCCTGCTTTACACAGATGGTGAGTGTCGATAATTGGCATGTCAGCAGCAGGGTCCCCCTCACACGTTCACAGACTGTTATCTCAACTAAGCAGACAGTTCAAGCATACTACTTCAGCTCTTAAAACTTTTGCTCTTAGCACAAACAAGAAAACTATATCCATACAGCAAAGCTATTTTAACATTATACATCCAGCATTCATCTTAATACTTGCGAAAAGCCAATATTATAACATGCACTTAGAACAGGAGGGTAGTGTGGCTGTGTGCCTGAGCTGAGAATCTGCAGAGTGGGGAATTCTCTCACAGGGCACAGTGCTGGAGCCCTGCCGATCACTGGTGCCAGTTTGGGCTCCTAGGATGACTCAGAGCCAGCTCTTGCTGCATATTCCATATTCCCTCTCTGGCTGGAGCCACAGGATGAGCATCCCATTCATATTCCCACCTGCACAGCAGGCAGGTCCTGATCACATTTAAAGGGTGGGAAATGGTCTTGAATCCTCGGCTGAGGAAGAAAGAGGAAAATGCCCAGATTTAGGGCTTTATGGCTTTCCAGTGGCTGCTCTGAGGAATGCATTGGGCCTTTAGAGGTATATTTCTCTGCCTCCTTTCCCTGGGATTGCTCAGCCAAATGGTATTTCCAACCTTAAGATGGAATTTGAGTGCCAAGGTGAATGTACTGCTTTAGTAACAAGTACAGAGTAGTTGAAAGCCACCGAAAAATGAGAGAGATTCTGGTGTGATCAGTGGTGTTGCTCATTATTTGTTTGAGGTAATGTTGCATTTCTCATCCCTTTTGTTCCCTTCTGCCCTACCTGAGAGCTTCTTTTTTTCCAGGCCACTGTGCAGGTGCTGGATGTTCACAATAAAGGAGATTGTGGCTTTTAGTTCTCCCTTTTTTCCTTTCTGTCTAAACACTTTTAGGAATTAATCTAATTTTTTATGCGAGTTGTAAATTGAGTGCTGTTTAACAAAGGTTAAATGGATGTACCAGAGATTCTGATGGTGCCACAGCTGTAGGAAAATTTGAGCAGTTTGAGCATTACTTGTATCCACTATTAAATTTAGGACTCTTCTGAACTGAGCAAGGTTTTTCATTCATCTTGTCCTATGCTTGAAAGCTTGTGCTGAACAGCAGCCCCCAGCTATGTTATTTCATTTAAAGCCTGCTCAGAAATAGCGAGTTCCTGTTAGATTTCTGTATTTCTTGACTGTTGAACAACAGCTGATCCTCTCTTGCATGACCAGAGGTGTGAAGCAAACCTGTGTGAAAAGCACTTGGTTAAATTTCCCTTTTAACCCTTTAAGAAATTCCTGATGCTGCAGTTTTTCATCTGTGACTGCATCTTCTCTTGCCTCTCTTCAGCCTTGGCTTGGCTGTGGGTGTTTCACACACTGAAATTGCTGCTCTGCACTCTGTGCTGGCATTTTCCCCCCCGGCTTTACAGGGGTAAGAGCAGACTTTATTGATGAGTCCTTGCACCTGAGGAGTTTCATTTAATGTGCTTTGCTAAGCTACACCTGGGGAGAATCAGTGGGTGTGTCTGGGTTTCACCACAGTTGGTCCTGCTTGAAAGATTTGTTTACCTATAAATACATGATTCAATATTCCTTTAGTATTTTATGAAATTAGCTCAGATTCAAATGAAAAGAAACATGTCTGATTCATTAAAACACTTTAGCTCACACCATGACATAGGATGGATGTTTTTGAAAGAAGCAAATGCAATTTTGATACAATAAATAGGAGTAGATCCCTATTTTCTAACAGAAATGTTTTATTATAGTGGATTGTTGCAAATAAAATGAAATTATACACAGGACATAAAAAAATCTCCTAAATTTCTAAAACCAAAAATATTGGTATGTAAAAAGAAGTTGGATAGATAATGCCCAGGTGTTCTTGTCTGTGTCACTTACCCCTTGCTGCAAAGAAATGTGGCCAAAAAATTCACCTATGAGCTTTCTTTGCACATGTTTTACCAAAAAGAGCTATAAATAAATGGTGTCTGTGGCCATGTAAATCTGTTGGGTCTTTAACATATTCATTTGTACAGTTGAAGATGGCTTTTAAAAACGCTGATCTCAGTTCTTCCAAATGCAGTAAGCAAGTCTGGCAACTCTGTGCTGGTTTTGCTCCTGAATCTAAGAGCAGCAAACATGATGTGAAAAAGTATTTCAAATCTTAAATAAGTGCCATGCCCAGCTCCCAAGGTTTTGTGCCAATGGCTGGAGATCAGAGAATTAAAAACAGAAGTGTTCATTAGTGTCGAGGTGCTGTGATAAAATGTGTGGTTTTGCTTGTTACAAGCGTTTGTGTATTTTTTTCTAGGAGATTTATCATATGGAAGTTCTTAATTATGAAGTCTGTACTTTTAATTGTGCTGTGATGTTGTGACAATAAGGATATGGTTGTCACTTTGCCTCAAAGCCCGGGCTGCACTCTGGGATGTTGGGCTTTATCTTCGTTTGCTATGATAATAAAGTGCTATGATCTGCTCACACTGGTAAACAAGCTCCAATTTCATTGCTGCTGACAAAGCCATGTGTCTTCAGTGCAAAGGAGAATTGGCCACAGGCACTGCATCAGCCACTGCTGCATATTCTCCTCTCCTGGTTTGTGAATATTGTCAGCATTGCTTCAATCATCATTTGAGGCTTCCATTTGCTCAACAAACATTCCTCAGTTTCTGTGGTTAAGGCTGGAAGTTGCAGGGACTCTGCAGAGAGCAGTTATAAGGGGAAGACCTTGCCAGCACAGGGTTTGTCATCCTCCCAGCTTGTAGGATGAGTGCTGGAGTGGTAACAGCATTTTGGTGGGAGTGAGGATGGCTGGAGGGGACCTGAGGAGGGCTCTGCCCTGCTCCTGCCTCAGGCAGGACCAGCTCAGGGGGCAGACCAGGCTCTCCAGGACTCTCTGAGTGGGGAGACTGCAGGGCCTCCCTGGCAGCCTCCTGCCCCTTGCCTCCCCTCGAGGGGATCCTTTCCCAGCAATGCTGCTTGGATTCCAGCCTGGAGGGACCTCTCCCTTTCCAGTGACATGAGAAACAGTCTGACTCCAGCCACAGGTTATCCCTAGGGCTCAGCGGAGAAGTGACGTTCACTTTTTAAAAATACTCTTCAAAAGCCAGCACTGAATCTTTTGTTTCCTGGGATATTTCAGATCAGGAAATGGTTATTTGCATTGAGAATGTATAAATATTTCTGGATGTGTCACATTTACTTCATGCAAACCTTTGGAAGTGGTGTCTGGAAGGTTGGGACAGTATTTCAAGGCAAGGGTTACTCAGTGGGGAATGGGAAGGAGGTGAGAATCCTGTGCAAGTGTCTTTAATGACATGCACATCATCTCTGTGCTTGCTGCAGGAGGAATGTCTATATTAAGCCTCAGTGTGTGTGAGGTTGTTTTAATACTCCTTTTCTAAAAGACTTGTGTTTGCCATTTGAGATGCACAAAGATCTGGGTAACTTGGAAACAACCCAGAGCTGTAAAGCATCCTTCAGAAAGCAGTGGCATAAAGGAAGCAGAGAAACCTGCACCTCTTTTCCCCTTCAAACCTTCCTAACCCATTCTTAACTCAATGGTGATGTCTGAGGGAGGGAGGGCAGTGCTTCAGTGATTGAACTTCAGCTCAGCTCATTCCCTTTCCACCTGGTTTTCTGAATCTGAAGGAGCTGCAAAGCAAGACCTGAAAGAGATTGAAGAGAAAGGGTTTCAAAGCAACAGAGCAACCAGCATTTCAGTATAATGCATAAAAAGGTGGTATTGTCTATTTATTATTAACAGTCCCTTGGTCCAGTGCGTGTTTAAAAAGACTTGGTTAAAAGAAGAATCCTGCATGAGCTACTTTTCTTGAATTATTCCCACACAGTTTCTGTTTCTACCCCTGACCAACCCCAAATCTGTTGTGCATTTTCCTTTGGAATTACTTGTTGTGAGATGAGGTCGGTCTCTTCTGCCATGCCTCAAGCCAGAGGAGGGGAGGAAATGGCCTTAAGTTGTTCCAGGGGAGCTTCTACTAGGAAAAGAATTCCCTGGTGGCATGCTCAGGCTCTGGAACAAGTTTCCCAGTTCAGTGGAAATACTCATTCTCTAAGAGCACGAGTAACCTTGGTGGGGGTCAAAATGGGAAATGATGTGACGAATTAGGCTTTTAGGATTTTTTTACCAGGTTTTTGCACGAGTCTGTGCTAGGTGAAGTTCAGGACTGTGCCTTCATCCAGCCTTAAAGATGGACAAAGCATAAAGCACCTTGTAGTTATTCCCCTCAGAGCTGCTGCAGTAAGTAGGACAAAAATTGGTACTCTTTGCTTTGAGAAATCTGAGATATTGCCTCATTCTGGTAAAGGAGAATATGGGCTGCAGTGGGAGAATGCCACGTTTGGAGAAATTAATTTAAAATGATGGTATTTAGTAGGCATCCAACTGTCTATCCTAAAAATAGTACTGATAAAACAGTAACTGCTGTGAGATGCATTGGAAATACAATTACTGGTATAAATATCCTGTCAAGGCTCGATGTTGGAAAAGGAGGAGTATTTTATCTGGGCAATTATAAATAACATATAAAGATCTTCTGCACACTGTGCATTATTATAAGTTTAATAGATCTAGTGACAACATACCTCTGTGGAATCAGAAGCTTAGACAACAGAATCCAAGATGAAATAACTGCAGAGTACTCACTGGGCCTGAAATGACTCTGCTTCTCTTTGTTTGCTAATTGCTTCACTTCAGAAATAAATACCACGATTCAGAGCAGGATTTATGGCAGCCAGAGCCTCCCAATGGCAGTTTATCCATTTCCTGTCCTAGTGGATTTTAGAGTAAATCGGAGTTTGTGCTGGGCACAGAATTGAATGTGCCATAATTGATGTGTCAAACGGGATGAGCGTCTCTGAGTACTGCTCAGTTTTGTTCTGCTCCATGCCATGCTCAGGAGCAGCTTGACTTCACTCCTTTACTCATTTCTGAGCAAGAATGGCAAAACCAAACGTGTAGGAAATGTTTTCATGTCCATTAAAATATGCTGCTCTCAGGTCCTGATCTCTGCTCATGTGTTTTTTGGCAGAGGCTCAATGTGGTGGCCACTGGGGGCATGTGGAGAAGTGATTTTTGGGGACGGGAGGAAACTCAGCCACCCCAGGGTCATTTTTTGTCTAATTCTAATAGATATTAGCATATCTGTTAGATACACTAATATCTCAGTATATTGTTAAGGGTATTTCTTAATACCCCTCAAGTATTTCTTTACTTTCGTGGTTACTTAGGGCAATTTTGGAGTTGAGCTTTCCGGTCTGCAAAGGTACCTGTGAGAAAAGGGCAGCCCCGAGAACCAGGGCACAAACAAGGATATATTGGAAGGGAAATCTTGGGATGTGAGCAAGTGAATCAAAAGCATCTGTGATTGCCGATTTCTTGGTCAGAGGGAAGGGAGGAGTCGAGCACTGCTAATAATCACTGAAGGAGGGGGTGGGTCAGGTCATTGTCGCCTCAGCTCACACTGAGCACAACTGGATATGAGCTGGCAGCAGAAATAATTTCTGGAGTACCTGCAAATTATAACCTTTAATGCACTATATTTCGGGTGCCCTTCTGAGGTAGATGATTTCCTTATTTTTGGGAGTCAGTAGCTCAGGTCATCAAGTCAGAAAGGGTTTTTTGCAAAGACCATCTCAGGGAATTGATCTCTAATTCAGAGCAGTGCTTCTCTCTGGATGTGGGCTTCATGGGAGCCTGAGTGGGTGACTGTGAATTAGAGAGCTCCTGCACAGCTGGAACATTTAGGAATAGGTTTTATGACATGATTTAAGTGTAGGTGACAGAGTTACTGACATCTGCCACACTTCTGGAGCGGTTCTTTCTGCGTTGCAGAGTTGAGGAAAAAAAAAAAACCTAAAAAACAAACTATTTTTTTCCTGGTTTTACTTCTTTGTTTACAATATATCCATAGCTTAATTTGCTGGCAAGTTCCTTCCTGGCCTTTCTAAACATTGATTTAAACACAGCAGAGCCAGAGGAACACAATTACACGAGGGAATTCCCTGCAGGTCTGGAATAAATGAGGGGAAGAAACTTTCTCTACAACATGGTCTGGGAAAACACAGCTTACACCTCTTTTAGAGGGACTGGGGGGGCTTAGAGGGGATAGGGGAGACTAAAAGGGGGTTGGGG
>VXBQ01004319.1:485670-504821 GCA_013400175.1 Phainopepla nitens | reverse complement strand
GTAATATAATTATAATATAATGTAATATAATTATAATATAATATTCCTTGGGGGCCTGTGCGTGATACAAGTTGTAATTTGGTGTGCTTGGGTTGGCACTTAATTTTTTTAGCATCAATTTTATCAATGCTGATTTAAAGGTGTTTGGGAAATTCTGGAGTTCTCCTGCAAAGTGGCTGCTTGAAGTTGGCTTGGAGTTATTAAATGGAGTCAGTATTTTAGTCTGTGGCATCAAGGAAATGTATTTTAACTTTTTTTTCACTTCTTGGAGGCATAAAGTAAAAGAGAGGTTAAACTTCAATAGTATAATTTGCTTTTTTCTGTGACTACAGTGATTTGTTTTCTTGACTTGACAACACTTTGATTTTTCTGAAGGAAGTCCTGGTCCCTTGGTTAAAATGAATTCTGGTTCAAATTAATTGCAGCTGGACAGCAGCTGTGGATCAGAATAAAGGTGTGTGTCTTCCCTTTGCTGTTCTTCTGAAAGTTACAGGGGAACTGCAAAGTTCTGCATGGGATGTAAAAACATGGGCAAGGATTTCTGTATCTGCAGTATCCATTTGCTGTACCCAGATTTCAGCAGGTTTCAAGAATGGGTCTCTGATGTTAAGGAAACATCCATGGCAGGGTGGTGCCTTGTGACTCTAAGGAATGGTTGGGAACTTCCTTGGGCTGTCAGGTTAAATTGGTACAAAGAATAATCTCCCTTTTTTCACACTTCTGAATTAAAACAGCAGTTTTTCTTTCAAGCTGCTTATTTGCCATTTTTTTTTAAAAGTACATCACGTCTTTGTGGGCTTCTGTTGTTCTTTCCATCTTCTAGAGAAGTTTTGGTTACATCCACAAATAATGTTTTCGGGAAGAACAAATCGATTTCCGTGATTATGGGGAAAGAAAATTTTTAATTTTAATCCCTCTGCCAATTAGCAGAACTGTTTAAACACAGAACGGAAGGAAACACAAACTTGTTACACAAAGGCTATCCCTGCTGTTGAATTCCATGGTGATGGATGGAATGTCAGTTCTTATTGACATGCAGTAAGATCAATTCATGATTTTATTACCTTGACTTGTTCTTTTGGCATCCTTTATGTGCCATCCTGTATTTAGCTGAAAATTCAAGGCGTGTGAAAATGAATGGGCCATCCCCTGTGTTCACATAAGGCATTGTGTGGCTGCAGGGTAGGTCGTTCCTGTGGGATTTTTGGACGTGGATCTCCAAGGCCTGAAGGGGTCAGGCTCTTTCTGAGCTCTGCTCTGCAGTGACAGTGATGAGAAGAGTGATTTTAAGCAGAATTGTGTCATTAAAGGAGAATGCAGTGAGAATTCATTCTCCACGAGCAGCCTCAATCTTCACATGGTCTCTTGGTCCTGAAAATTGCTTTTTTGTGTTGGATCTGTTGCCTTCCACCCAGTTTCTTCCTTATTCTCTTATGACCATTTGCCTAATGAACTTTTTGATTCTCTTAGGGCAAGCAACTCTTGATTTTGCTATTTTTGTGGAAGTCTCAATAATTTCCTGTAATTTTACACAGCAACTTCAGCTGTTTTGTGTGGAATGGAGTGATTGTGTTCTACTTTGTCTCCACGTGTCTTAGAATAATTTAGATGGCAAAAGATCTCCAAGTCCAAGCATTCCTCCAGCATTGCCAAGGCCACCCATGTCCCCAAGTGCCACATCCATATGGCTTTTAAATCTCTACAGGCATGGGCAAACCTCCCTGGGCAGCCCCTGCCAAGGCCGGAGCACCCTTTCCATGCAGAAATTCCTGCTGCTGTCCAACCTCAACCTCCCCTGGCACAGCTTGAGGCCGTTTCCCCTCATCCTGCCCCTTGTAACCTCAAAGGTTTATAGGAGGTGTTTGTGCTGGAGCTGCAGTGAAACAAAAATGGGGTTTTTTGTTGGTTTTTTTTTTTCTATGCAGTGAATTTTCCATTCAAATTTGAAATCCTTTTTTGTATGATCCTTTTTGGTGATCTGCTCCCAAGTGTTTCTAAAGGAAAGATAATGGGAATGGAAAAACTGTTTCGAGATGAAATGAATTCCTTTATCCTGGTGTGTGTGAATAGTGTTGGGTCAACTGCTGGATATCAGATTTGGAGGGGAGGAGTACATTTTGCTAAAAAGGTGCAAATGCATTTTTAGTCTGCATTTTGTACACTAAATGGTAAATTTTGTCACTTGGCATAGATTTATTCCCATAAAACAGAATACAGAGAGGCGGGCTGGACAAATGTTTACAAAGTTTAAGTGGAGATATTTCAATTTATTTTTCTATTTTCTTTTATGTTTATGTTGGCATTTCACTCATCTGTAAATAGAAAATCTTTCATTCTGAAAGTCGTTTCCAACTTAGATTAACTGCCCATGAAATTTATAACTTAGAGTTCTGTGAATAACCTTCTTTTTTTAAAACCATGCTCCACATACTCCTCATATTTTGCATTTTTTGTTCATTAAATTGAAGGATGACTATAGGGACAAATACAAATAAGACGGGAACAGTTACTCATTAACTTGCATTAGTTCTGCTGCTCATTGCTTTGCTTCCCTATCCAAGTTTTCCCTCTGCTTCCCTCAAACCTTCCAGTGGAAGGAACATGCCCAGAGCAGAGCAGGGCACTTTGAAAGGGGTTCTTAAGGCAAGAGGGCTGTGTACCAAGTTCACCTTTTGTGTTTTGGAGTCTTTTTCTTACCTGTATTTCTTTCAGCTTTTTACAAGCACGGTTACCTTCAGATGACCTAACTGAAAATTCCTGGGGTAAATAAGCCTGAGAAGACTTCTTTCTCTCCTGTCTTTCTCTCCTGTCTTTCTCTCCTGTCTTTCTCTCCTGTCTTTCTCTCCTGTCTTTCTCTCCTGTCTTTCTCTCCTNTGTCTTTCTCTCCTGTCTGTCTTTCTCTCCTGTCTGTCTTTCTCTCCTGTCTGTCTTTCTCTCCTGTCTGTCTTTCTCTCCTGTCTGTCTTTCTCTCCTGTCTGTCTTTCTCTCCTGTCTGTCTTTCTCTCCTGTCTGTCTTTCTCTCCTGTCTGTCTTTCTCTCCTGTCTGTCTTTCTCTCCTGTCTGTCTTTCTCTCCTGTCTGTCTTTCTCTCCTGTCTGTCTTTCTCTCCTGTCTGTCTTTCTCTCCTGTCTGTCTTTCTCTCCTGTCTGTCTTTCTCTCCTGTCTGTCTTTCTCTCCTGTCTGTCTTTCTCTCCTGTCTGTCTTTCTCTCCTGTCTGTCTTTCTCTCCTGTCTGTCTTTCTCTCCTGTCTGTCTTTCTCTCCTGTCTGTCTTTCTCTCCTGTCTGTCTTTCTCTCCTGTCTGTCTTTCTCTCCTGTCTGTCTTTCTCTCCTGTCTGTCTTTCTCTCCTGTCTGTCTTTCTCTCCTGTCTGTCTTTCTCTCCTGTCTGTCTTTCTCTCCTGTCTGTCTTTCTCTCCTGTCTGTCTTTCTCTCCTGTCTGTCTTTCTCTCCTGTCTGTCTTTCTCTCCTGTCTGTCTTTCTCTCCTGTCTGTCTTTCTCTCCTGTCTGTCTTTCTCTCCTGTCTGTCTTTCTCTCCTGTCTGTCTTTCTCTCCTGTCTGTCTTTCTCTCCTGTCTGTCTTTCTCTCCTGTCTGTCTTTCTCTCCTGTCTGTCTTTCTCTCCTGTCTGTCTTTCTCTCCTGTCTGTCTTTCTCTCCCTCCCCCTTTCCTTTTCTCTATCCTAACCACAGTACTTTTCTCTGATTTATTAGTATACATGAGGTGTTCATGGCAAGAGAACTGTCTAAGGATCTCACAGAAGTTACTGCTTATCAGGTCCAGAATTGTTGCACCTCAGATAATTTTATTTTCATTTTACTTTGATTCAGAAGTGCTTTGTGGGAGGGATTCAGCCATTGCAGGAAGTACTTTGTAAAGAGGTGTAGTGATAGTAAAAGGGTTTGTCTATGGATATAAAGCTACCATTTAATATATTTTCTTCTAAAATTAATTTCTAGCAAACTCTCCATTCCTCACTCTCACAGGCTGCACCTTTGGTTATGAATTAATGAGACATATTTGCATGAATATCAGTATAAGCACCTACTCTCCACTTGGTTTTTGGAGTGATAGTAAAAGGATCTGGTTTTAAAATACTGGAATAAAATGAATCTGAGAACTCTCAGTTCAAATGCCTGAAACTCTGTCCTTGAGGTTCTTTGTGATGTTAATTGCGACAGGGCTCAGGTGGACTGGGCTTTTCTAACTCAGAAATGGCTCAGTGCTGGATGAGGACCCAAACCTTTGGGTCAACCTTTTTGGGTTGACCTTTGTTTTCAAGCTCAGAATTCAGGAAATGATCTGTGGCAGAAGAGGGATGGAATTTCCATAGCTTTTGGATTAGGTGGGCTGTGAAGTAACAGAAATAACCTGGAGGAAACATGCTCAGAATGTGCAGTTTGGAATCACAAAATCACTGAGGTTGGAAAAGACCTTCAAGGCCAAGTCCAAGCATCAACCAGCACCACTCTGTTCCCTGCTAACAATGTCCCCAAGTGCCACATCCACACATTTTTTGAACACTTCCAGGGCTGGAGACTCCAAACCTCCCTGGAGAGCCCCTCCCAGTGCTTTACAACCTTTGAGTGGAGAACAAGTTCCTGTTGTCCATTCTAAGCTTCCCCTGGCACAGCTTGAGGCTGTTTCCTCTTCTCCTGTCCCTGTTCCCTGGGAGCAGAGCCTGACCCCCCCTGGCTGTCCCCTCCTGTCAGGGAGTTGTGCAGAGCCAGAAAGGCCTCCCTGAGCCTCCTTTTCTCCAGGCATCACTGAAACTGAAATTTATAAGCTGCTGATTTGATAAAAAAGGGACAATCTTTTTGTGAACTTGTTTGCTTTTGCAATTTTCATGTGACGTCACTGATTTTATAGCAGCATTTATTCTGCTGGCATCTGTTCATTCTCTGCTCTGCCTCAGTATTTGAATAAAGAGAGATTTTTCTCTTTTAAAAACTAAATCTTTCAAATTCAAGTGCTACAAAGAAAGGCAGAGAGTGCTGACCTGGGGTACCTGGTACATGTTCTGCAGTGGGACCATCCAGTTAGATGGCAGGATAATGTCAGTGTGATTCCACTTCCTCATCCTGGTTCCTGGGGCAGCTACAGGTGCTGTGGCAGGAGAACCTAATGTATTGCAGAACTGGGAGTTCATGGCAGTCTGCCCTTTGCTTATTTTGTCTTTTTGCTAACTCATAAAAGCACTGTAGAAGTACATTTCTTTGAAGTGTTTGCAAGGTTATTTTAACTGGAAAGTTAAAATATAGAGTATTACCTTTGAATCTGCAAGAGGTGTAAAACACTGGCCTTAGTGTCATAAATACACAATGAAAAAATACCTGGGTTTTATGTTCTGTGACAGCACTTCCATAAAACACCCTTCTGTAATGAGTGAGGAACAAGTTTCACAGAGCTGAACTTTAAAACAAACTTTATGGCTGGAGCTGCTGCTGTTTTCCAGAATGAACCACGTTGTGAGAGCTCTAATCTCTTCCCCGCCTTTTGCTGTTTGTGAATTAATACTGAGGGTCATTTTAATTGTTACATAATTTTTGTACTTGTGCCTGCTTAGAAGCCAAATGGGATGAAAGGATGAATCATTAGTGCTCTCAAGTACGAGAATCAGGAGCTGCTCAGAATTTCAATTGGAGCTCTTTAAATAATATACGCAATCAATCTCCTGGGAATGCCAGAAACTGAGGATTTTGATGCATTAATTGGACATCAAACATCCTTTGCTTCCCTCAGTAAATGTCAGGTGACCCAGATGGAGTTGCAGCCTGAGCACAGAAAAAACAGGAAATTGGAGAGGAAATTTGCACTTTAGCACTATGAGAAGAGAGAGGACTTTTGCCATTGCTTTTCCTAAAGAGCTGAAACATTGCATGTTTTCTGGAGTCCCAGAGCCACGTGCTCTTTGCCTGTGTTGATGGCAGTTGTCCTCACTTAATTCCACTGGAATGGAGTGACTTCCCACCTCACCAGCCTGAGCCAAATCCTGGAGTCTCTTATTTCTGGCAGCTGCTGTCAGAAGTTGACATTTCTTCACTGTTGGTTTCAGGTGACAAGAGCTCAGGTGAGTTTTTGCAAGCAATTCACTTAATTCTCTTGATTTCCAAGCCACAGGAAAACAAATTACCTTACTTTCAAGTCATTGCTGCAAATTCAGTGGAAGAAACACTTTCTTGGGAGGTGGGGAGGCCCTGGCACACGGTGCCAAGAGAAGGTGTGGCTGCCCCTGGAGCCCTGGAAGTGTCCAAGGCCAAGCTGGACAGGGCTTGGAGCAGCCTGGGATTGTGGAAGGTGTCCCTGCACAAGGCAGGGGGTGGGAATGGATGGGCTTTAAGGTCCCTCCATCCAAAAGCATTCCATGACTCTCTGGATGAGCTTTCTTCACTTTGATGTAGTTTTCCATCACCTGTCAAGGGCACATTTGGAGAGAGCACTGGGCCAAAACCAGCTTGTTGTGTCCAAGAACTGGGGATTTACTGCAAAATGAGGGGTGAGGCCTTGCTTTGAGCAGCCTGGAACAGGGCAGAGCTGTGGGATTGAGGAGGCAGGAGAGGGGACAAGGACAAGGTGGGTGTGTTTGGCAGGAAAGGGTCTGGACTGGGAGATTTCAGGCTGCAGTCTGTGTGGGGGATTTCAACCCTGGGCCTCTTCAAGTGGAGCCTGGAGGTCTCCTGGCATCTCAGAACAACACTGCTGCCTGGGCTGTAAGAAACAGAATAACTCCTTTCTTTCTGTCTTTGAGGCAGTAAAATTCAATGTTGTCTCTGCTGTTGAGCAGGATTGTGCCCAAACTGGAGAAAACTTTGTTTGTTCTAAACTAAAAATGATCCAAATTTGTAGAGGTTATTTAATGAACTTCTTTAAGACTAAATATTTTACAACCCTCTGGAGTAAAAAGAGCATCTGTGAAAGTAAAGGTGCAAGCAATGATCTGCTTGGAGTATATTCCCAATTCCAAGGTGAGAAATCTCAGGGAGTCAATTACAGTCTCGAAATTCTAGAACATGCAATCCACACTTCAGAAACAAGGTTTAATTTGAATCTTTTCCTGCTGCAGGAGGCTGTAAATACCATGTGGAGCTGCTAACAAATGAGACATGATGATAATGGGAGAGTGGAATTTAATCCTCAAAAAAAACCACCACAAGTTTGGGGTTTCATATCCCAAGCTATTTTACATTGATTGTTTAGTGTTGTAACATGTGTTTACCTCAGAAGTTGTATGTATATATAAAATGGAAGCTATTAGAGTTTTATTCTACATTTATATAATTATTGTCTGTCTCATTGTGCTGATGAAAATGTGGAAAAATATCAGTGTAATTTTGTTATATAGAAAAGCATTTCATGATGGGAAGGAAGAATTCCAGAGGATAAAACTGATTGTCCATCAGGCTCCCACATTGACACTCTCCCCTCCCACTGCCAAGACAGGGAGCAGTAAAGTTGCCCCACAAGGTCACTGGTGAGGCCAGGAAAGTGCCAGAAACATCTGGCAGGAAAATGAATTCCAGATTTCTGCAGCTGCCTTCTGCCCTTGCCAAGCTGTGCCATGGGAGGGCTGGAAATCGGCTTTAAGAGTTGAGCTGGTTTAACATTTTTATTTAAAAAGTTGAACTCTTATTTTTTATTTATTTTTTAATTAGAAAAGAAATCGCACTGTTGCATAAAGAATCAATATGAAGCTAATCCTTAAATTATATAGGTTCTCAGTACAGTTCATATTTAAATTCTCATGCTGTTTTGGGGAATAGTTTCTCCAGTTCTGGGCATAGTGGGGTACTTTGGAATGATGCAGAGGAAAGAGGAATCGAGTGCCAGAGCTGTATTTAGGTTGAAGCTGAAGTTCTTCTAGATTTAATATCCCTCAGTACCTCCATGGTGGCATTAAATATGATTTTGGAGAAGTTAGAAAGGAATAAGCAAGTTCTGCATGCAGAGACTGTTTCCTGAAGCAGAAATTTTAAGGCTTTGTGTTAAATTTTTCACACTCTACAGGAAGGGTAATTTAAAAATAACTCATTTGTTCCCTATCCTGATTTTTTTCTTTAATCTCCCATTACTACCCATGTCTAATGACACATCCCTTAGCAAGGTGGAACTTCTCTGTGGTGCTCTACAGCTGCCCCTGCATGCAACAAACCCCTTTTCATCCAGGTGTGTGCAGGTCTGGGTCCTCTAGAGCTGTCACTTTGGTTTTAGGTAAAATACATGACAAAGGATTTATCTCCTCTTATGATGATCACAAAATCTCCAACCCTTCCTCATTCAGTAATTCCTGATACTTTTTCTTTTCTTAATGCAGACACTTCTGCCGTAGTTATTTCTCCCAACTTTTCCTTCCTTCCTCACATTCTATGTCACACTAGGAATTTTTTTCAGTTCAGAGTTAAACATAAAAGTTGTGAAATTTAAGGACTTCATTTGTTAGCAAGAAAATTAAAACAGTTTCCAGAACAATACATCATATCAATCTATCTTCTGGTAATTATTTTATAGAGTAAAATTCATAAATTAGATCTTAATAGGTTAAAAAACCCAACAAAACAGCCTTCACTTTTTCTACTGGATTCTGCTTGCAGAGCATTTGTACTTATTATGGCATTTTTCCCTAAACTGAAGTTCAGTTTATTCATTAGAAGCAAAATATAAACCAAAAAGCCAAGAAACAAATTTTAAAAAACCAAACCCAGAAAGACACAGAGAAAGTTTATGCTTTTATTTGACTCTGTTCCATTTTCTCTGCTGCAACATTCCCTGAGGGCACCATGGGAGTATCCTGTTGTCCTGAGGGTTCCTGTTCCTTGCAGTGGCACCTGGATTTTGGGGCTGCAGATGCCTTGAGTGAGCTTTTTCCCTGCTTTTGCTCTGCTGAATATTCTCAGGTGTCCAGGTCTGTACCCCAAATTTTTCACTCTGCACTGATGGCATTTTCTGCTGCTGAGGGTCTGTCAGTGCCTCTTTGGAAGCTTTGGCACCACAGAAAGAGGTGTTGGGTTAATTAACTGCTTCCACAACTTCCTCAGAAGCTTGGGAACAAATGCTGCCTCCCCTGTGCTGTCTCCAAAAGTCTGGTGGAATAACTCTGAGTCAGGGGCTGAGTCAATACTTTTTTCCTTGAGCTGTACCCTCATGGAGCTCTTCACTTGAAATAAATCACACAATAGAGAAATTCCCATAACCTTGCTCCCCCGCCCAAAACAAAAGGAAAAGGTAGGATTGCCCAGCATCTTGTCAATTAAAAGCCAAACAAACACATTGGCACTGCTGCCTTGATGTAAATTAGGAGGTGTAGAAGGTTTTCTGGCTCTGTGTTTTGACTAATCCTGACTAAGCTTCATCTCCACCAAAGCCTCGTTTAGACACGGCTGGGTTTTGCAGACTAAATGAGTCATTAGTAAAGCACCCCTAGCAGTTCCTGAAGGGCTACATGAGCTTTAGAAGAGCCCAAGCAGCAAGTCAGTGGGAAAGGAATTTATATCCTGTCCAAGCTAATAAATTTCATCAGCTGTATAGAAAGAAGAAAGGACTGAAAATCAGAGGGTGGAGGGGGCAGAGATGCTGCAAAAAGAAAGTCCTGAAATTGCAGCGATACCTGGACAAATCCTTTTTAAAAGTGCTTGTCCTATAAGCATGGGTGGTTTTCGTTCATTTTTATAAAATATTATTAGATTAGACATCTTTCTTTTTCTATCCTTATTTTTGCACTGCAGCATTTGGTGGGGATTTTCTGCTTTCCTCTCTGACCCTAATCAGTGTCTCCAGGATTTATCCTTATTCCGCCTTTAGCATTCTCAATCAATTGGGGCAGGTTCTGTGTTTGGTTTAGCTTGACTGGGCAGTGTGACTTGTGAATCCCTCCATGGCAGTTCAATACTGTGGAGTCATTTTCTATTGCTGCAGTGGTTTTAAACTCACACTTGGTACAAAGTGAGCTCTTTGTGACCCCCTCTTTTTGACACAGAGGTTTCCTTGGAGCCAATAAATAATTGAATATTCCATTCAGCAAAACAGCTCTTTTTCCCCCCTTCTCTGCCCTTCTCTGCCAGGTTGTGTGTGTTTTTTGTGGATTTGCAGCACTAACTCTTCTCTGTGTTTGTGCCTTGTTGTCAGACTCGAGCTGCTCTCGAGCCCAACTCCCTGTGTTTTCTCCATCATGAAATGCTTTGCGTTTCCTCACCTGTGTATGTATAGCTCAGAAATTCCTTCAGCTGCGTTCCTTAGTGAAGGAGTGCAAGGAAAAAAGCCTCCTTTTTCTGCCTTTTGATATCTCTTTCTTCTAGGAATATCCAACTTTGAGAGTTTGACCATGGATGTGTAACTTGGCTGCTGGGAACAACCCAGCATGTCTGCAGGAAGAGGGGAAATCCAAATATGTCCTTGCTGAGAGTGCATGTAATCACCAAGTCCGAGGGATTGAGTGGGAATCCAATCTCTGACTGATTAGAAGTCTTTAATAGCACAGAATCCCAGAATGACTTGGGTGAGAAGGGACCTTAAAGCTCATTCCATTCTCCCCCCTGCCATGGACAGGGACACCTTCCACTGTCCCAGGCTGCTCCAAGCCCCAAAGTCCAACCTGGCCTTGGGCACTGCCAGGGATCCAGGGGCAGCCACAGCTGCTCTGGGCACCCTGTGCCAGGGCCTGCCCACCCTCCCTCAGAGGGAAGAATTCCTTCCCAATATCCCATCCAACCCTGCCCTCCTTCACCCTGAGGCCATTCAGGCCATTTGCCATTCTGCAGTTTGTGTGTGTTGGTATCTGGCCAGCCCAAATGTACTGTGCCAAACCTTTAAAGGTTTTTCAGTGCAGATTCTCCTCTAACATGAGGCATTTAGGCTGGAGAGGCCACCAGGCACCTGCCCTTGCAGCAATCTGTGCTGCATAATCCTGCTGCACATTAATCAGAATGCTCTGAGATGGCGCAGCTCATTTTGCTCCTGTGTCCCCTGCAGAGAGGCTGCTCTCAACATCCTGCCTCAAACTGCCCGTGGCTCTTTTATACATATTTATCCTGTGCCCACAGTCTTCATTTTGCTGAGTTTAGTTTATGTTTGCCCTTGCACAGCTGGTGTGTGAAGAGGGCAGTGATCTCGTCTCTAGGCCTTCGTGTTGTCAGATTTAAGAAGTTAAGTGTATCCTGCCTTGTTTTGTTAAACTCTCTCGAGGTGTTTCTCCCCATCTAATTCCTTCTCTTCACCTCCTCTGCACTCCAAAAAGATTAATTTCAAGTACACAGCCCAGACAAGAGGTGGTGTTGGCGATAAGACCTCACGTTGCTCCCTGGGATCTCAGCAGGCCTCTGGCTCTACCTGAAACCACGCAAACAGACTTGGCAAAAAGCAGCAGCAAAACGGAGGATTAAAAAAGCATTTTGAAATGTGAGCAGCCTGGGGAAGTGAAGCATGAAACTGTAAAATCACACACTTGGCATGTCCTGCTCTATGTGTGGAGTCACCTGTAACGATTTATGACATCAGAGGTTTGATTAAATATTTTGTATTATAAAAAGTAAAGCACCATATTTAATTGTTGTGCAAGATCCAGAACCAGCTGAAGCTGTTCTGCTTAGTTTCTACTTTATCAGCCATAGAGTTTGATCATATAGATGGATTATTTTAGGTTGGGGGTTGTGTGGTTTTTTTTGTTTTTTTTTTTTTAATCAGTGGTAAATTTGGTGACTTCTGGTTAATCTCAGGGTTAGGCCCATTATGTTCATTCAGAAGTATTTTCCTGTTCTCCCCTGGACTGATCCTGTGTTTTTCCACTGATAAATAATGGATTTAAGAATTCCACAATGTGAACAACTGGTCTGTGATGCACTTTGTGATTTGATATTTGAAGCTGCTGCGCAATCTGTGAGACTGAGCCTCTGCTGACATGCCTGAGAAGGTTCATGGTTTTGTTCTGGAGTTATTGGTATGTTTATCCAGTGTTAGCTGGGAACAAAATGCTCCAGAGCTCTAAGGATGCGTTTCCAGGCTACTGAGTCATCTGCTTGTGAAACTCAGGATGGGGACAAAGCCCTCCAGGTTTAGGTTTTCACTAGACCATAATCATGTCTCCAGGTTTCATTAGGTATTTGAGATGTAGCAAGACGACACACTTTCATCATCTCCTGATGTCATGGAGTTCTCCACTTTCCCCTGGTACAATGACCATTCAAACACATTATGGGAGTGTTCACACGTGACATCTTACAGGAGTGTTCACATCTGACATTTTTGGCTGCCTCTGCAGATGATGTTGTTTGCCCTGTGGGGACTTGTCTGTCTCTGGGAGCAGTTCAAGCAGCAAGAGCTGCAAGCTCAGCACAGCAGCTTTTTCTTGGCTGTGCCAGAAGAGATCCTCCTGCTGTTCCATGGGTCTGGCTCCAGCCTTGTGGGGAACCTCCATGCTCCATGTGCATGTCCTGGGCTGGAATTACTGCCAGGCTTTCTTGAGGTGTGCTTTGAGCTGGGGCATTTCTGTCTTGGTGGAATCATGGAAGGGTTTGGGTTGGAAGGGACTTGAAAGCTCATCTCATCCCACCCCTGCCATGGACAGGGACACCTTCCGCCATCCCAGGCTGCTCCAAAGTCCAACCTGGCCTTGGACACTCCCAGGGATCCAGGGGCAGCCACAGCTGCTCTGGGAAATCCATTCCAAGGCCTTCCCACCCTCCCAGGGAACAATTCCTTCCTAACATCTCATCTAAAAAAGCCTTGGTGTCTGACTTTAATGATAAGCCATGGTTGCTCAGGCAGGTTTTATTGAGCCAGGCTTTAGAGGTGGTGCTGTTTTGTGCACTCTCAGCCCTGGGTTGGAACTAAAGTGTAGTCACAGGGCTGGGCTGGGTGACTTCTAAAGCATCCTAGAAGAATCTGTCTGAATATGGAACTTCTATAGGATCTGGGCCCCGTTTTTCAGAACTTCTAAATGGCCTTATTTCTTATTCTAATCTGGTAGAGATGATTAATTTGCTTCAGTACCTTTATTTTGAATGTGTGACTTTGATTTTAATGTGGGTTAAACCTTGGATTCTCATCTGAGTTTCAGCCTAGTCCACAATAGTGTCTGTGACAAAAGTTCAATTTCTTATATAGCTTTTTGTTTTTAACTTGTTCTGTAGAAACTTTTCACATCTCTTGGTAATTATCACTAAAATCACTACATTAATGACTTTTGCTTAAATACACTTTCACTTCAATAATGTTCATAGTGTGTTAATTGCTGTTCCAAGCTCACATTTTTTGAACAGATATGTTTCCCTCAAGCGAATGTCTTAAAGTATTCTCAGCTGTTGTTTTTTTCAGGTGCGGTTTTTCTGGTGTGTTTTTCTGGGTTTTGTTTTTCATTTTCTTTCTCTTCAGCTCCTGAGTTGCCTTTATCTGAATAACTGCAGCTGTTCATCACACCAGCCCTTCCCCTCCTGTGAAGGAGTACCGAACCCCTCCTGGAGGAAAGATGTGTATTTTGGCTTTTATGTGTTGAAAGAGCAGATTTGGAACAAATTGGGAAGGATTTCAGATCTGCAGCTGCTCTGGACTTAGGTGGGCTAGAAATAGAAACAGGAAAGTTTCCATAGTTTCTAATGTAGTTTCAGAATCATATTTCAATTCATGTGTATGTGAATGGCTTAAACTGAATTATCCTGAGAGTGTTCTGATGTTAAAATCTGTTTTGACCTCCCAGGTTTTACCCACCTGATAAAGAGTTTATTCCACCAAAATGGAAGGTGCTCATGCTTGTTTTGAGAACTTACTTGTATCGTTGCTGGCTCCTTGGCTGGAATGAGCTCTATTATATATTTTCTATTTCTCTATTGAACTGTGCTGCAGATGACAAAGCAGCACAGCCTGCTCCTACCTCTACAATTTCTGCCCAAGTGCTCAATTCGGTTTTCTTCCAGTTGTTATTTTAATACCATTCAGTAACTCCTTATTTTCGTCAATTCTCTGGGTTTGGTGATGTGCTGGCACCAGCTGCTGCCAGAGGAGCACAAGTGCCCTGATGAGAGCAACAGGGATGGTTTGTGATGAGTCCTCTCCTCCTGACCTCAGCTGGGGAATTATTTTTAGCAGTTCTCTCCTCCAGGCCCTCTATTGTTTGCTGAGACAATGCAGCTGCACTAAAATACCTCTGTGCACAGGGCATTTTGCATTTCTTCAGCTGCACTCCCAAGGTAGACGGAAAAGATGAAATTCTTCACAGCTGAATTGCGGAATTCCAGAGAAAATGCCTATTTCATCTCCAGCCTTGCCTCTGTCTATTACAGGCACACAGAACACAGCAGCCTCTCTTAGCCCTTATTCAAAACAACAAAGAAGAAACTAGAATTTTTTAAAGTGGAATCTGCCCTGCCACCATCTGGATTTTTTTTTTCCCCCGGAGTAGCCAATAATTCCAGAAATCAATGTCCAGAAAAACTGATTAAGAAACTACCTTACTCTCTGTGCTGCTATCAGCCAACACTGTGTTTTAAAACATGTTATCTAATTTAGCATATTAAACCACAGTACACTTATTCTGTTTCTTGTAAGGCGTAGAAAGGAAATGAAAGATCTCTTGAAAGATTTTTTGCCCTATTTCTACCAGGAGTTAAAAAACAATAACAATAAAGCTGCCAAAATGATACAGAGATCTTATCTCAGGCCTGACTGTTCCATTGCTTTTGATCAGCAATATTGGACAGGGAGGGATTTTAGCTTTGTAATCGTTTGGATTATGCCTGGTTTTTGTGAAAGCAAAATTGCTCAGTTTTAGGCCACTTATGAATAACAAAAGACTGAGAAATCCCAGTCATGATGTTTGGTTTTCTTTAATGTTTATGTTGAAAACTTAGGGAAATTGGTATCTAGAGCTTATAATTAAAAATCAAATACAAAATTGAGTCTGCATCCTTCTGCAGGATTGATTCAAGTCATCCCTAATGATGGGGGAATGCTTCTGCCATGATTAGACAGCTTCATGCTCAGAGGAAAACCCTTTAATCAGCTGGGAGAAGAGAAGCTGCTGTAGCTGAGGCTTTGCAAGGTGCTTAATTTGTCTACTTGTCTTTGGCTGCAGGTGCCACTAATCCTGAAAAAAAAAAACATGTTGAAGAAAATTTTCAGGGTTTGGGGAAGGGATATTAGAGAAAGACTAAATTATTTCCTCTATTCCTATTTTTTAGTATTATGCCCTATGGTATTAATTTATAAAAACATTGATTTGTCTTTGAACATCATAATTGTCTCTCTTAGCAGTGATGGCTAAACTGACTTCCTTCATTTATCCTCAAAACAATTGTTCTGGTTATTCCATGTTTTGATAGTTAACCATGGAACACGCTGGTTCCAGAGGTACTGCTGGCCATGGAGAGCAGATCATCTGAAAAATTTTTTATGTCAGGATACATTTCCCCAGGATTTTGTTGGCTTCCTGAAAAAATCCCTATCACCCCATCAGTGATATTCCTCAGCTCTTGCCATCCTTTAAGACTGGGACTCTGTTTTCAGAACTGAAGAAAATACTGCCCTTTTTAGGGTGATTTTTTTCTTTTAAATCAGTGCAAGAGCAATGCAGGAATACTCATCAGTTTAGAGCTTCCTGTCAGATTTTATACACACTGCCTGAAGCATAAATCACTTAGAAATTCATCTTTCAGAAATCATTGCCACTTAAAGGAATATTTATCCCTTCTATGGGCTGGACACAAAAAGCCCTGAAGGAAAGCAGATGCCTTTGGAAAGGCTTGATGAGATACCTGGACTTGCAGTAGGATATGTTTTTAACAATCAGACCAAATACTTGATCTTCAGCATTTTTAAGGTAGTCTGATAATGCAGACTTGCAACTGGACTAATTTCTTATCTGTGGTACATTTTTTTGTCTACCAGAGTGACAACTGTACTTATTTTTTTATGGGAAATCTGTACATCATCATTTATGTTTTTGATTGTGCCATGTCTGAACAGAGGGAGATAAATGGAAGCTGTTTGAGGAGCAGAGAGTGAAGATGGTGGTGATCAGTTTTATGGCATTGCTGGAACCAGCGCTTAAAGGGAGTTTCTGGAAATATGGGAGCTTTGGGAGCTTCCTTTCCTGGAATGCATCACCAGCACACTGGGGTCTGCCTTCCAGAACACTTTGGGTACAGATCACTCTGTTCACCTCATCCTAAGGTGATTCTTGGGCTTTCCAGGTGGTTTCATTCTCTGTGACCAGGCCTTGTCCTGGTGACACAATTCCCTTGTTACATGGACAGGTAACACTGGGAAAGATAGCAGAAAATCAGTCTCTGGAACCTCACTGTATTGTGGCTCTGTTAGTACTATAATGAGGTGCAGAAGTGATGGAAAGACCAGAGGAAACATGGAATTTCAGGCCAGGGAATCTTGCTTGGTGTGGGGTTAGGCCCTGGCGTGGGCAGTGCTGGTGATGGGAGCTGCTGCTGGCACAGAACTGGGGGCACTGGTGGATCCACCTGGGGGCTGAGCTGACCTTCAGTGGGACCTCCAGAGGCCGCAGAGTTGGGTGGAGAGAAACCTGCTGAGGCTCAACCAGGGAAATGCAGGTCCTGCACCTGGGCAGGAAAAACCCCCAGTGCCAGCACAGGCTGGGGGGACCTGGAGCAGCTCTGTGGGGAAGGACCTGGGGCTGCTGGTGACAGACAAGGTGACCATGAGTCAACAGAGTGTCCCTCTGGCCTGGAGGGCCACTGGGATCCTGGGGACATCAGGAAGAGTATGGCCAGCAGGTTGGGGAGGGATCCTGCCCCTCTGCCCTGCCCACGTGAGGCACATCTGGAGTGCTGTGTCCAGCTCTAGGCTCTACAGGTCAAGAAGGACAAGGAGCTACTGGAGAGGGTCCAGCAGAGGCCACAGAGATGATGTGGGCCCTGCAGCATCTCCCTGATGAGGAGAGACTGTGGGACCTGGGCCTGGTCAGTGTGGAGAAGGGAAGGCTGACGGGGGATCCCATCAATCCCACAGACACCTGCAGGGTGTGGCAGAGGAGGGTGCCAGGCTCTGTTCAGGGATGCTGGTGACAGAATGAGGAGCAATGACCATACAACACATATTCCACCCTAACATGAGGAAGAACTTCCCATGGAGGGTGGCAGAGTCCTGGGACAGATGCCCAGGGAGAGTCTCCCCTTCTGGAGACATCCCAAGCCCAACTGGACACTGTTCCTGTGCTAGCTGCTCCAGGTGCCCTTGCCTGGGCATGGGGATTATCTCCGGAGCCCCTTCCAGCCCCTGGGATTCTGGGAATATTTGCTGTGCCAGTTTGTGGTCCTGCAGTGGGCTGTGTGTAATGCAGAGCTGGTGGTTTTGTCTGATGCTGCCCTGCCTCACACAAGGTGGGAATTCCAGGTGATTTTTTACCTGCTAGGAGCAACAGTATTAATCCTACTGATTAATCCTTGCCTGAGCAGGGACTAGAACACTTTCCTCATGTGGTTTCAGTATGCTCTGGGAAATTGTCTTGACTCCCAAGCATTTCAGGCTGAGGACATTGGGAATTTTTTATTATAAAGTCCCCCCACCATGGCCATGCATCATAACACCTCTGTTTAAGGCAGAAGCTCATTTTCCAGTTTGCAGGGGGGTCAGAGGGAACAGCAGCACATCTTGGGGTCATCTCTGCATCCTTAGGGTTGGCAGTTCCTGCTGTCAACATCCTGTAATTAGTGTTTGGGAGCTGAATTATTTAGTGTTCAGTTTCATAGCTGCTGAAGGGATGGATTTTATTTACTGCCTCAGGAGCTGGTTATTCCATGTCTGAGTAGGTGGATATTCATAGAGAGAGCTCTTCACTCACTGCTCTTGCACTCCCCAGATTTGCTTCTCCTATCCAAGGAATAGATTCTCTTTCATGAGGAAGGGATAGCCAGGTAAACTGTGTTTAAAGGATGTAAAAAAGAGTTGGGGTTTTTTTATTGCCTAATCTCATGGGGAGTGAAAACATTTTTATTATAAAATGCCATACTGCCTTATCCCCTCTCACAATTCCACCCCTCCTGGGCTGCTCTGAACAACAGGTTCTTCACAAGTCTGAGATCAATGAAAGGAGTCTGTGGGATTTTAGTCTTTACTGATTTAAAGTCTCTCACAGTCACCTTAGTTTAAGTAGACACTACAAAAAAAAGTGAAAAGAATCTCTGTGTTAAACTCTGTAAAGTCACAGTGTCATAGAGTGACTCTGGATAAAGCATGGCTTTTAATTTCGAATCTATTTTATTTGTTACAAGGCCTTAATGTTATTATTTGTAGCTATAAAGACATGGCTGACCTAGAGGAGACTATATTTTTAATCTCATTAGGAAAAAAAGTTTCAATATTTATGAGCTTGAGTTAATTGGGTGATTAGTTTTGTTTTGAACATGACTTAGGTGACTCTACAATGACTTTGCAAAAGAAAGGTGAAACTGAGGTCCCCTCACTACCTGCAATGTGAGGTCTCAGAAAGGTTTAGCAAAAAATGTTAATTTTCGTTTACAGTTAAAAGTCACTACAAATGTGAAAATTACACAAAACTTATCTAGATCTTGTTTACTTTTAGTTTGAAACTCTTTTTTTTTTTTTAATGTAGCCTTAGTGTAACACTGTTTTGGTTTTGTTTTGGTTGTTTTTTTGTGATCTGGCTTTTGTGTCCATGGGTCAAAACCCTTTTCTTAAAACACAATGAGGAGAAGCCATTTTAATAAGTTTATTTTTGTTGTGAATCTCATTATGTGTATTGAGTAGGCTGACTCTTACATTTTTATTTGTTTTAGAAAAGAGCAGGACAGATCTTTATTTTTTTTAGTTTTTCAAAACACAGCCATATCTGTTAAAATTAATTAGAGTTGAAGGTCAGAGTGTCAGTGCTGCTGGAGTTGTAATGACACATTTTTAGGAGCTGAATCTCAGCAGCACTTAGAATCACAATCAGCAAAATTCAGTGAGAGGAGCTGAGGGAGGATGCTGATTAAACTTCTGCTCATGCTGTTGCTCTGATGCTGATTTAAAAGGAAAGCTCACCCTAACAAGGGCAATACTGTGGGGTCAGGAGTGGGACTGGATCCTCATGGGTCCCTGGCAACCCAGGATTCTGTGATTCCAGACAGAAACTCTCTAACTTGCCAAAATAGCCAACTGAACAATCCTTTCCTTCACTTCAGATTCACTTAAGGCTTGTTGGTT
>VXBQ01004319.1:446440-485661 GCA_013400175.1 Phainopepla nitens | reverse complement strand
TTGGTTTTTTTTTTTTTTTTTTTTTTTTTTTTTTAAACTCAGAGTATATGGAAAATAAAATCTGTCAGGCAGGCTGAGCATGCAGCATTTCAAAGCCAGTGACCCAGGGAGGTTTGACCATTCCCTCCGCCTGCTTCCCTCATTGTGCCAGTGGCATCTGGAATTTTGGGGGGTAGAGGCAAGAGCTGCTCTCTGCTGCCCCAGCCCAAGGCTTTCACTGGATATGAGCACCGACCTTCCCTTCCTGTTGCTGCCACAAACACAGGCTGGTCCCTGTTTATAGGGACACGGCAAAGGCAAATGCCTCAGCTGGAACTTGGGGAATGCTGTTCTGCTGGCTCTATTAGTGCAGGAAAACAGATTTTGAAGAATCTACTTGGGTTCTGGTCCTTTGACTTGGAATTCAATTCCTACCACTCATTTATGCACACAAAGAAGGTCAGCACATCATGAGGGGGCTAGAAGATTGAATTTTAATTTCTCTGATTGCTCCTTTCCTTGTCCAGAAAATCCTTCTTTTTTCCTCTTTTAAGGATATCGGTGAACAAATTGGAAAATCTGAGTTGAGCTACTAATACATGAAGGATGTTAAAGAATCTTGGCTAATCAAGGCAATATATTCAAGTCTGTTGTTACTGAAAGTTAATCTGTTGAGCCTTTGTAGGTTTTTGAGCTGGAATGACAACAGAAAATGAATAATTTTTCATTATTTTCATGTGGTTGGGAATGGCGCAATGCTGCAAGAGCTGTACCGATTCTAGACTTAATATTTATTTAACATTTGTTTAAAAATTAGGTTTGTATCAGGAATTAAAAAGATTACATTAAAATTAGAGATGATTAGATGAACTGTTATGCCAGTTATGGGAAGTTTAAAAATAGCTTTGGCTATAATAAGCAATTTCATTATATTAAGGCAAAATATTTTCTTCTAATTAAAAAATTAAAGAATGTTCCAAATGCCATTGTAGCTCCTAGGGAAAAAAAAAATCAAAATCTTAAATCTTTTTTTAGAGTTATTGCTTTGTATTTAAACGAACTGTTACCTACAAAGTATTTTCAGAGCATTTCACTGATGTCAGAGAAAATACTCTTAACAAAATATCATCCAGCTTGAAGGGAAATAGCCATTTGAGTTATTTTCTGTCTCTTCTCTCAGCACCTAATATTAAATTAATTTATTAATTGTCAGAAACAGCTACAAAGCAGTGCTGCACTGCTCCTGCTAATTTTGATTTCCTCAGAAAGTGCATTGTTTTCATTTGGCAAAAAAACCAAACTGTGCTTGCTGGAAATAGCAATGAGATGCACAGATGAGAGGGATTGTCATGGGAACGTTTTATCATCCATGGGAAGCAGCTCCTGATCCTGCTGCAGTTTCCTTGTGTGGACTGAGGGAATTCTTTCCTTCCCTGCCCTTCCCACAACCAGGAGCAAAGCCTGACCAGGGGGTTTCAGGGATAACAAGGCCACACACAAAAAAGGAATATTAATTTTTTGGGGCGGGAGAGTGAGATTGTGTTCAAACACAGACGTGCTGAAATCTGCTTTTTGTTCTTTTCTGCCTCTAACATTTCATGGGAACTCCTCAGGAGCAAAGGGCCACCAGCAAGTGGTGTCAGGAGTGATTTTGGTGTCATCAAAACTCATTTCCTACCTTGAGTGTTTCCTCACAGCCAGGTCCCCACTGCTCTGGGGCAGAGCCTGGCTTAGAGATTTATGAACTTATTTGAGGTTTTTACAAGAGCAAAAGAAACTTTGCTTCTTGTTCCTTCCTCTGCCTGGTTATAAATGCAGCCAGTGCCCTTCAGGGGGCAAGCGAGGAAGAGTGTCAGGATGTTCCTGCCTTTAAAACTGCAGCCCAGGAAAAGCCAAATGAATAAAGAGAAGTTTTTTTGTCCTGGAATTCCTCCTAATTCTCAGTTTTAGTGAGCTTTAGTCACACACCTGCTTGTTCTGTGAGCTTTGCCTCATCCAAACTCAGTTACTACAGCATTAAATGTTGACTGTGTGCTTATGAATGTATAAAATAATGGGTGAAATAGAATTATGACAATGATCCATGGATGTATTTTGGAAATCATACACAAGCACAAGGAACTATCAATCTAGTCTTGCAACAGTTTTCAAATTTATTGAGCCTGTGTACAGAAAATTTTAAATGAACTCATGTATTTTAAATCACCATGTTTGGCACAGGTGGGCTTGTTTTGTTGGTGATGTGGTCAGAGGACCTCAGAAAATACTTATTTTGAAGTATATTCCCTCTTGCTGAAATCAAGGCTGTTACTTGAAGGATAGGTAGGAGAATACACTCAAAGGCATTAGTTATAAATCAAACCAATCCTTTCTCTGCAAAGCCTTGATTTATGCACGTCAAATTAACATTTCCAAACTTGCTGTAATTTATCTCAAACATGGGACTTCTCAAAAAAAAAAAAGGGGGGGGAATGAAATGTATTTGTGCTGTGCACTCAAGGTAAAATTCTTGAGTCAGTATTAATCAGGAGCAATGTGTTCCAGGATGAAGGGAATGTAATTCAGCAGATTCCTTTGGAGCAGCAGTTGTTCTCCTGGCTGACAGAGGGACCAGAAAAAATGGTAAGAACACTTCTTCTTTTAACTGGAAAGTGTGTCTTCAATTTTCTCCCTCTCTCCTTTTTTTTTTCTTTTTTTTCTGAATTCACTACATTAATAATCTGTAAATGCATATTGGGAGTTTTGATGGTGAAGTGTTGAACAGATAAAACAGGTAAAGATTAAATTGTTTAACTGGAATTGTGCAATAGCAAAGAAAGTGTGATGGTTTATTACCTCCAGAGGTATAACTAATGTGTCATTTCTGCTGTTCTGCATGTACAAAAAATAGTTCTGGGGTCTGGGATAGATTTATTATTCTCCATTGATTGCCTCATTCTGGAGCAGGACGTTTCTGGCAGTAAAGCAGCAGAACTGTCACATCCATCATGATGTGTCGGAGATGTGTCAGGGCTGGGCCTCTTTTTTGAACTTTACTGCTCCTGAAAAATGTAGCTGAGCATTATAGGCAGAAGTCTGACATTTCCAAGATGAAAATCAATCTTTTTTTATGTGGTGATTCTCAAAGCAGACTTGAGCTTTGATTGCACAAGGGGTGGTTTCACACGTTGGGGGATACAACAGGGACACCAAATAATTTGGGTAACAGATCTGGCAGGTGTTCTGTAATGAATATAAATTGGAGAAATGATCATAGAAGAGATACTCAAGTCAAGATGGCACAGCAAACATTGATCTGCTGCTGTCACAGCTGGGAACCTGAAGGTGTTTGCTTTTGGTTCGTGAATTTTCTTGTATTTCTCTTTAAAGCTGGGGGTTAACCAGGGAAATACAGCCAACTTTGAATTTATATTCCATATTATACCATATTTAGTGGGGGAAAACAAGAAGAATTGTTCAAATTAATAACTAAAAGCACGAGAAGCGACGAGAGGTCCTAATGTACAGGAAGGGACGGCAGATGAAACACTTGAACCTTTAAAATCAATGCTGAAAAAAGTGTTCAAGCAATCTGTGTAATTGTAAATACCTCGAAAATGGTGTTACAGTAATACCTGTCATTGTGTTACAGGTCCAGGGGCTCAGCACCTGGGCATTATGGTGTTATTAGAGACCAAGAAGGACAGTTTTGTGCTGGCTGCTGTGTCTAGAGGCAGCAGAAATCTGAGGAGAAGGCAGCATGGAGCCACAAACAGCCAGACAAGCACAAATTTTTAGATGCTGAGAGTGTGATGATAAAATATTTTGATGGGTTGGGTTGTTTTCCAGGGAAGGTGTTTGGAAATAATAACCAGAGTAGACTAATTTTCTCATATTTTTTATTCGCGGAAATATCTAAATAAACAAGGTGATGATGTGATACTCAGTTGTCCCCTTCCAAGAGGAAGGAACATGGAAATTCCATGTAGTAGCCACTTTCAAAGATCAGTTCAAGCTAATCAGTTACTATTGAAATCAGAAGGTTTCAGCTCAGTTGTTTCTCAGTTTAGGCACTCAAATGCACACTGATTTTCCTCACAAATAATGCCGTGTCAGCCACGAAACACTGACTCAGTTTTGTTAAGGAGTTCAGCAAGGCATGAAATGCATAATTAGGGGAGGAACAGTTTCATCCCTTTGAGTTTCTAACAATTATTTAATTCAGGACAAACAGCAAAAGTCCCTGGAGCACTCGAGCAGTCTGAAGTTGAAACAAGATGGCAGCTAAGATGGATCGATAATTTCTCATCCCTACAGTTACTAATAATAAGGGGAAGAAAGAAATATTGGCTATTTCCAAGCTAAAGGCACTGAGAGAAGCAAATCCACTCCAGAGTGGACTCCATTAACACAGATTGCCTTCAGCCCATTAAGCCTCAGCACTGAGCTGTTTTAAGCAAGAGTTTGTTTCTAAAACTCTGCAAGCCAAGGAATTAAACCTCACCTGCATTTTAAAAGCATGTTTTTTGAGCCTTAATAAAATGACACTTTGTCTTACTTTTGTGTCTCCAGTCATGCAGCAAATTAGAGGACTGGCTTCTTCCTGCAGACTTTGGGTTTCAGGCTTCAGGCTCAATTTGGCAGCTTATATTGCTCAAATTGGCTTGTAAATGAGATATTTGTTTCTGAAATACAACTGATATCAACTTGCTTACAAATACTTACAACGTGGACATCTCTCTCATTTGATTCTGTAATTATATGATGGTTTTTCTTGTCAAGAGAGCTCAGAAACTTAATATTGATTTATGTTCCTGAGTTTCTGAAACTGCAATGTGTCATTGGTGAGCATAATTTAGAGTGGCCTTTTTTCTCCCTTCTAGTCTTTTACATGCCAAGCTTGAGCTCATTTGGGGCTGGAATGATCTCAAAAATCATTTAACCCTTCTGTGGGTGTGGTGGCAGTGGCATGGATGAAGATGATGTCATTGAGGTGTCTGATTTCTTTATGGTTATCTGTTTGCTATGAAATGATATTTTCAGTCCCGGCCCTGAAAAAACTCACATGAGAAATTATTAACCTTCCAATCTCTTGGGTGTCCTGTGAGGCTTTATCTTCTCCTCACACAGCAGGAGGTGGACATGGAGGCTCTGCTTGCCTGTGTCCAAAATGCTTTGGAGGTGCTGCAAATTGCTGTGCTGATGCACCAAAGTCAGCCAGACCTTGAAGGGATGTGTCTGTGCCTTCTCAGTAAAGTGAGTTCCTCAGTGATGCCCAAAATGATTTTAAAATTAAAATTAAAAAATACCAGGTTTTGATGGAATAAAAACTCAAATGATCAGTCTTTCTTAATGAACAAGGAAAAAAAGATAAAAAATCAATGGACCATCTTCCAACCGAATCCATTCTGGGAATCTATAATTCTATGATTAGTAGATTCTGTGTTGTAATAATACATTAAGGCGCAGCTACATTTAAGGAACACACTGGCATGTTTTGTTTTCTGTCAGGTTTTTCCCTTGTATTTGCATTCCAGACCATCTGTAGAGGCACAGGCAGTCTGTGCCCTAAAGTCTCTGTTGAAACCACTGCATCGCAATTCCCCAGTTCAAAGGATGCTGCCATTGAGCTGATATATAAATGCAGATAAATAAATACACAAACCTGGTCCATATTTTCAATTCATTTTCATAGCAAAACTAAAACCACGACGTTGAGACTTGATTTCAGCTTTTGCATTAATAAATTGATGGGAATATTCCGAATGTTAAATTCTCCTGGAATTTAACTTCTTTTGAAGCATGATGCGTTATTTGAGAGACTGTTTGTGGGATGTGGAAATGAATTCTTGGCACATGTTGATGTTGTGATCAGAGTTCTCTGTTTCCCAGAATGAAATGAAAATGAGTAGCTGATCCAGAAGTGCCTGGATCAGGTGGACTCTCTGTCATGGATACATTTGTCTGTGTGCTGAACCTGTGCTCCCCAAACCTGGGATCTCACAAGGAAGTGTGGGATGTAGGCAGGAATTTGGGCTATTTGGTTTCATTGGCAGATTTTTTTGTTAACTCTGTGTTAACCATTCAAATTTATTCAGCTCAGCGTGAAGTGCTGAGGTTTCAGGAGTGCTATGCTCACCCCATGAGTCTGTTTACCTAGGAGAGGATAATTCCTGTCATCTGTGAAGTCTGAGTAGCTCCAACAACACAGCTTTCCTCTGAGGGCTGGTTGCTGGTGGCATTGAGGGCAGCAGTGGGTTGCAGTTTTAAGAGGACCATCAGCAGCATGAGGTGAGGAGGAATCCAGCAGAGAGAGCTGGTGAGGTGGGCAGAGCTCGTGGAGCATTCTCAACTCCTTTGTCCTAGGGACAGCCCTGGGAGCTGTTCATTTATTTTCTCTTTGATGAGTGGAGCAGCATTTCTGTGCCTTCACGGACTGACTGGTGTCAGAGGGGGTTGTTTATCATCAAGTTGTGTCCTTGTGGAGGGAGCCAGGCACGGGCTCAAATTGGTGCATTGGTTAGAGGGGCACGTACCTGAGGGGAAATGTTCTGCCTGAGCTGCTTTGGTCAGATAAAACAGGCCTCCTGCTGGAATGCTATCCATATGCAGTTGTTCTTTCCTAGTTGCTCATGGCTGGTAAGTGCAGGATATACACAAGCAGTGATAGCTGTTCAATTTTTCTATCCAAAACCCCCTCCCAGATGTGCCTTTAATGACTATTTAATTCTGAACCGTTTCCATCTCTGATAAAATTGCATTAATTACTCATATTCCTGTATTTGCTTTGCCGTGAAACAGAATAAATTTTCTTTGTGTTATTGCAGAGCATTCTGGAACTAACTCAAATCCAGGATCTGTAACATTTGTGTCATCACAGGAGATCTTTGAAGCGCAAGCAGAAGGGTTCTGCACTCACTAGGGGTGAATTTGTGCCTTGAGGATTGCAAAAAGAGGATGTTTTCCCATCCTGTACTAACAGATTTGCTGGCAGAAATATGTAGGGTAGGTCAGGTGACTACCCAGTGATGCTGTCACTCTTTAAGTTCATTTCAGAGAGAGTGTGGGCCAGCAGGGGCCCCATGCTACCTGTTGAAAACAAGGTTTTCCTTCACCTGCCCAGAACAGCCTTCTGTAACAGCAACATCCCAATCCTCTTATATCTGCGTCCATGGAATGGTTTTGGACCTGTTTACGCTTCCAAGGCAGAGTGTCAGAGGTGTGGAGAAAGGGAAGGGGTTCCATTTCCCCCAGCGATGTTTTGGGACAGAAAGGATGGATTATTAAGAACAACCCAAAGCTTCCACAGTGTCATTTGCGTGTTCTTGGAGAAAATTTGTGTGGGACCATTGATTGTGGACCTGGAAGGCCAATGGCCCCTGGGCTGTGCCAGCCATGGGGTGGCCACAGCCCCAGGGCAGGGCCCGGCCCCTGGGCTGGCCCTGCTGAGGGACCTCGGGGGCCGGGTCCAGGGCTGGGCCCTCCTGGCCAGAGAGCCCTGGAGGGGCTGGAGCCTGTCCAGGGCAGGGAACGGAGCTGGGCAAGGGGGCTGGAGCCCCAGGAGAGGCTGAGGGAGCTGGCAAAGGGGCTCAGCCTGGAGAAAAGGAGGCTCATGGGGGCCCTTCTGGCTCTGCACAACTCCCTGACAGGAGGGGACAGCCAGGGGGAGTCAGGCTCTGCTGTCAGGGAACAGGGACAGGACAAGGGGAAACGGCCTCAAGCTGTGCCAGGGGAGGCTCAGCTTGGACATGAGGAGGAATTTCTGCATGGAAAGGGTGCTCAGGCCTTGGCAGGGGCTGCCCAGGGAGGTTTGCAGTGCCCATGGCCTGGAGGTGTCCCAGGAAGGGCTGGAGGTGGCACTCAGAGCTCTGGGCTGGGGACAAGGTGGGCATCGGGCACAGCTTGGGCTCCATGGGCTGGGAGTGATTTTCCAGCCTCAGAGATTTTTGACTCTACAGCAGGGCTTCTGTGGTAATGACGAGTTTGGTTTTCACAACTGAAAACAAATAGTGTGTTTTTAAAAGCCAAAAATAGTTTCAGATGTGGGATCAATGGTAAAATCCTGAAATGTTTTTTTGTGTTCCTTTAATATAGGGAGGCATCCACTTTTTGGGTTACTGGCACCTTCTCATCTTAATAATTTCTGAATTTTACTTGAGTTTTCTTTCAAGGACAGGTTGGATGGGGCCCTGAGCAGCCTGTCCTAGAGAGTGACATCCCTGCTCATGGCAGGGGGGTGGAATAGGAGATTTTTAAGGTGCCTTCCAAACCATTCCAGGATTCTGTGATTCTAATCTAGGGTTCCATTTTGCCAGAGAATAGCTGGTGAGTCAGAGGGAAATATTGGCAAGCATTCCATATGCCACAGTGTAATAATTTATGCTTGAAACAAGCTTGTGGATAAAGATCTCCTTTTTGAAGTTACAGTTCCTTTTCTCTCTGAAATGTGTGTGTGTGTGTATCCCCATGTGGAGGAACAGGTTGTGCAGTTTGCCTGGGTTTGGGGGGCATTGCTGCGCAGACAATTCTGCCCACATAGTTACAGACTGGTGCCATGGAGTACCAGATACACTTTTCCATTTCTTTTTTTAACCCAAGAGGTTTGTGTTATCAAACCCGTTTAAAAAGAAATATGTCTTGCCCCTAATGAATGTTTCTGATTCCTTCAAGGTTGCAAAGTTTCAAAGTATGAGTCAGTCTGTTGAGGGTTGTCTGAAAATTTGATGCAGATTTTGTCTGTTGTGAAATTCAAAAATCTCTTAGATTTATCTAAATTTATATGTTAAATATATGTTTATATATAACATACATGTTATTAAATACATTTGCCTAATATATTTTGCATAGAGAGTTTGAATATTGACTGACCATATATGCCCTCAGACTCTCTACCATGGTATCTTAGAGAAGACTAACTTAAAACTTAATTTAGTCCCAGTTTTTATAAAGGTTAAAAAGAAAAACAACGTTTTCTATGCCTGATGTGAAATTTTCTGCATTGCCTCAACTTGAGGTGTACTGATTTCCACATCTGTGATGTCAGGACTGGAGACAGGCATCTCATCCCAAACAGATCTGTAGCATTGTGGCACCAGGAAAGGTTCAAATCAGATTTTAGGGGAAAAAACTCGTTGGAAGGGAATGGTTAGGCACTGGAATAAATTGGTCAGGCATTGGAATGAGTTGCCCAGGAAGGTGGTGGAGTCACCATCTCTGGAAGTGTTCAAAAGTTTGCTGGATTTGGCCCTTGGGACGTGGTTTAGGAGCGATGTTGGTGGTGCTGGAAAACAACAGCTGATGCTCTCAGAGGTTTCTGCCAGCCTGGATTGTCAAAGCTTATCTTCTTTTTCCAGGGTCGAGATTCAATGAGCGAGATGATATTTCTTGTTCGGACTCAGATGTTTATTAATTTTTATCTATCTTACAGTCTCACAAACTCTGAGTTCTACAGCACTTCAAGCTAACAGACTAAAAATGGAACCCTAGCTCTTTCTCTACAAAGCCTTTTAAGGGAAGACTGTCCAATTAAGAAATGCTACCTAATTTATTTTTACTTTTAATCCAATAAGCAACCACCTGTGGCCTGCAATGCAGGCTTTTTAATCCAATCACACAATATCACCGAGACCCATAAAGAACATGAAGAATAAGGACAAACCTCTGCCCTAAAACCTCCATCTTGCTTGATATATATTACAATACTCTAAAACCTTAATCTCTAAGTTTTCTACCGTGTGATATGACACACTTCTATTTAAACTGCACACCCATAATCCCAGTTCTAGCATTCAATTTTGGGCGCCTTCTCCACAGCCTCAGGTCAAATGCTGTGTTCTCCTGGGGTTCAGTGCCTGTCAGCACAGAAAGTCTAAAATTCTCAGTGGCCAGGGCTCCAACACTGGATGACTCAGTGATTCTGGAAGCCATGACATGAACTTGTTCAGGTTTAATTTGGGTTAATTTCTTCAGCTCCCAGGAGATCCGCTGTATGTCTGGGTGACTCTGCTGGTGCTAGACACATTTCTACACCCAGACAAGGAAAAGTTTTAAATACCAGCACAAATCCTGAGCAGCTACTGAATCTGTACGTTTCCCAAATGATCCCAGGGATCAGGCCACTGGAAATATTTGGTGAGCAAGCTTTCCCTTCAGTTTCTCAGTCAGCCAACTGATTGTGCTGAGCAAAGCAATGTTTTTAGGAGCGTGATTTCTCAAGGGCTCTAATTGCTGTGTGCTGAGCAAGAGGGATATTGGATGTAATGCTAAAACTGCCTATTTATAAATTAATGTTATCTATTCAAAATTAGTGTTGAAGAGGGCTGATTGCCATTCCAGTCAGTGGTAATATGTTCCTTGAGAAGTCTTTAGTCATACTTTATTTTTCACTAAGTCGTTAATTTTGGTGTTTTTTCTGGTTTCTTTTTTTTTCCCCCCATGTGACTAATTTTCTTCATATTCCAAGTTCAACTTCACTCAAGCTTAACCAATGACCCAATGCTTCACATGTTAAGCATTGGAATGGGCTGCCCAGGGCAGTCCTGGAGTCACCATCCTGGAACTGTTCAAAAAATGAGAGGATGGGGCTCTTTCTGGTGTGGGTTAGTGGCCGTGGTGGGATTTGGTGGAAGGCTGGACTGGCTGATCTTGGAGATCTTTTCCAGCCTTATTGATTCTGATTGCATGACTGGCAGCACCTCAGGGGATTTTTCAGCTGTCATGTTTTCTGTTTGCATTTCTTTCCTTCCCTTGCACCACGGACACACAGCTGAGGCAAAGCCCAGCCTAAATGGATCACTCTCAGTCCTCTTCCTAACAAAAGGATGAAGGGAGCATGGCAGGAAAAAGACCTTGCTGCACTCATGTCTTTTGAAGCTGCTGCTTCTCTTCAAACTGGAATGTTTTCTATTTCAATATTTATTTTCATTGCTCGTGGTAACTGCAGCTGTCCTTATGTGGGGGCATTCACCAGGACGAAGCATGAAAGCTCAAACTACTTCAAAGTAGATTATCTACTTTTGCTGTGGAGGAAAAATATCCATCTTTAATCAAATTACACATTATCTTTTGTTGCAGGCAAGTAGCTCCTCAGAAGAGATAGAAATTGGAAAGATTATTAAAATAAAACCTATTCAGCAGCAGTCCATGGTCATGTTTAAGATCAGGCTATGGTTCAGAACCCAGTAAATCTTGACTCTCATCCTGTTAAACCTGGCAGCAATTGGATTTACACTTCCCAAGATCAGGAAAAAATTAATTCAGAGAGAAGTAATGGTGTACATCCATATATTATGTCACATATATTATATTATATCCTGTATATTATATTAAAAATGTGATAGCAGGGAGAAGAAGATTAAGCATGTGGTGTTCGTATATGAGCACAGAGACTGAAGCAAGTATGAAATAATGGAAATAATGGGAACAGACAAAACCCATCTAAAAAAAAAAAGAAAAGAGCAGTACTGGAAATTAGGTTACCAGCTTTGCCTTGATTCATTGAGCTGCCTGTGGTCAAAACATTCAACTCCAATATTTAAATACCTAAAACTGTGCATAAAGGGAAGAAATACCTGATACCTAACTAGCAATTTTATTTTTCTCTAAATGCAACCAATGCAATTGAAAATCTTTTAACCCCAAGTTGTTTTCTATTGAAACAGGTGGGCAGGGATGTTCAAGTGTAACTTCTGTTAGTGTGTGGGCAGAGAGTTCCCTGCCAATTGCTCTTAAACAGGCAGGGCTTTAATACACTATTAAGGGATGAAATGAAAGTGCATGAGAACACCTGAAAAAACCAGCGATGACTTGCAGCAAGAAGCAGAAATATGTCTGAGTGTTGACTATTTCCTGCAGGTTTCCACGAGGTGAAATGAAGATGCATGAGAGAGACACACCTAGAGCTCATGTGGGGCATTTTGGGGCAGAATTAGGGCACCAAAGGCAGGGAACTCCTTCCTCCTGCTGCACAGTTTTCCTGAAGGAACCCTCTGGGCTGGGATCTGGTAGAGAAGAAATGGTCAAAGAATGGAATATGTTCATTTTGTATGAGTTTTCCCAAATTGTCTTGGTTAACAAATCAAGGACTGTGTGTGGGAGCCTGTTTTTCAAGAGAGAACTCATTGCCTCCTTGAGGCAGAAACTCTGGGGTCAGGTGGAAAATGGAGCTTCTGTCACTAAGGATATTTTGTTTCAGTGCAGACATTGAAAAATAAGAGAACAACATAGTAATATGAAATTATCAGACTAATCTGTTAATTAGACAAATGGAGTCCCCATCCGTGGAAGTGTCCAAGTAGGGCACTCAGTGCTCTGGGCTGGGGACAAGGTTGGGAATCCTTTTTCAACCTAAATGATTCCATGATTCTAAATCAATTTGCTGTTCCTTCTATTTTTCCTGATTTCTTTTTTTTTTGTAATGTACTTTTTTTCTGGAAGATTTATTTTATAAAATCTGTGCACATTTTCCTGTATCATCTCCTGGCATTTAACAAATTCTAAGTGGTATAAGACACCACTTAGCTCACAAAATTTTAACTATTTTAGGGTCTATTGTTTATTAAAGAGCTCTGGTTTGGAGAAAATACAATGATTACAGAAGTCTCTGAGGATTCAATGAAATGAAAGCAGCATATGAGCAATCTTTTCTGATAAAGCTGGAAAATGGCTCCGAATGGTTTCAGCAAGAACTGTATAAAAATGAGAAGATTTTCTGGGGCTTGTGATTTTGGTGGCCTCACTCTCTTAATCTCATGTTGTTTGGTGTTACAGTTGATGTGTCCCTGTGTCATGTTATCAACTTGCAGTGTTTATTTATTAATTTGAAAGAGAAATATTTTTCAGGACTTATGATCTCTCATGTTTTAAATCTAATAATGCTCTTTATTTACCCCTGGATTTCTATGTCTTCATCCCATTCTTATTTCTATCTCTGATTGCCTCATCACCTCAGATGTGTGAAGTTTTTGGTCTTGCAGAGAGAGAACTTCTGTCCATGAGCTATAATTTCCTGATGGGAGAAAGTTCCGGAGAAACATCCAGGAATTCTAGCATTCCTCCAATCTTCAATTTTATTATCAAGGCACATGTTTTATTAAATCACACACTCCATTGCTAAGTACAAACATGCAAAAATAACTGTGTTACAGCATGATGAGTGTGTTAAATGAAAGATTTTGGCTGTAATTGTGCCCAAAACACTTTTTGATAATGAGTTCTTGGTTGCCTGCTGAACTTTCAGGTGTGTGGTAAGTTAGAGTTTATCACAATCAAAAATCCCAATCTATTTTGAAGTGTACCTGAGGATTTTTCCTGAAAATTATAATGTTGTTGTGATCTGTCACAGGAAATTTGAGCACCTGGAGTTAACAGGATCAGACCAAAGGAATATGAAAGGAATGGGGAGAGGGGACATAAAATCAGAATATGTGATGAAAATAACTGCAACTAGGCAAAAAGATAAAAGGGGAAATTGCCTGTGATTGTAGAAGAAAAATAGATTAAAATCTAAATAGACTCTGGCCTTATAAGTCCCTGACCTGCAAAGTTTTGGAAGCCAGGAGCTTGTTTGGGTGAAACAAAAGGAATTTTCTCACAGGAATTTTTTATTGAAAGGATTCTCGCCTGATTTTCTGTGGTCTGAGTCATACAAACAGTGGGGGGAAAGGAATGGAAAAATAAAATTAGCCCTTGATGCTCAGGCGGAGATCTATATGCAAAACAAACTGGTAAATAAAGCAGGAGCTAAATAACAGGCTAGATGGAGTAATAGAAAAAGTAATTTGCATTATGAAATCAAAAGTAAATTAGGAGTGTTTGTTTAAGTGGCAAATGCTGACATTAGATCGAGGGGAAAACCTGAAACAAAAGATTCCTTGAAGGTAGCAATCAGTGCTGGGCTTAAGCACCCATGAATTGTTTTGGCTCGTGCAGTTTCATGCCTTGGGAAATCTTTTCCTTTTCAGATAATCGGGAGCAGCCACGGCTGCAGTGCCACAGTGCAAGAGCACCTCCTCCATGTAGGAACTCCAGGGAGACCCTTTGTAGTGTATTTCCCTACAGAAGTTTCCAAAATCCCAATAAAAATCCCAGCCAAACTGCAGAACCAATGCTATCGTTTTTTCTTCATTTTTTTTTTACTCTACATTTTCTGATCTGAGAAAAAGCTTTTCCCTCTCTGATTTAAGTTGGAATTTGATCCTTTAGGGAAGACCTTGGCTGCACAGATCAGTGTCTGGATTTGAGGGCAGCTCCACAGTGGAAAGTACAAGGAAAAGGGAGTTCAAGGCACCAGCAGATTTCTGACCCTGCAGTTGATCGTGAGGAGCAGTGTCACAGCAGCAAACACCTAGGGGCAGGTGAGCAGCTTTATCCAGCACAGGTGGCTTTTAACTGAGATCCTGGGATTTATTTTCACAGGTCCAGAAGGAAGGAACATGCAGGGCCTGATGGCAAATCTCAATCATCTGTTCATTCTTTTCCCTTTGGAAAGCATTTTCTCCTCTGTGTGTCAGGTTCTGTATAATTAATGCTGTCTTCCTGTTCTCTCAGCTCCCACATCTCTTCCTTCCCATGTCTCCATGACATTTCCTTTGCAAGTTTGAGGGAACTGATTATTCCACTTAAAAGGCATAAAAGTTCAGACTTTTTCATATGACAGGAGAAACATCAGCTGTGGCTTTGCTTGAAAACTAGTGCATCATTTCCTGAGAATGGATTTAAACCATTCCAGACCTCTCTGGGAGCAAGGCCTGCTCTAGTGGAAGATGTCCTTGCTCATGGCAGGAGGATTGGACTGGAGGGTTTTAAGGTCCTTTCTGACACAGAGTATTCCAGGATTCAAACAGGTCCCCATTACAGCCATCCTTGTCCTCTCCTCAGAGGCCACTTGGCTGCCTCAGGAGGCCCCACTGCAATCAGAGATCTCTGTCAAGAAGTCTTTGGAAATGGGTGGAACACTCTAGAAGTGTTTTGAGTTGTCAAATACCAGCTCCAGACGTGTGGTGGGACCCCTGCTGGATCCATAAAAATGATATGTTTTCAGTGCTGTTGAATTTGGACATTGTGTAGAGAGGATCTGGGAAACTGCTGGAACAGATTCTGCACTCCCCTACCCCAGCTGAGGTGTTAGGAGCAGCTAACCCTGTTCAAAGGCTTCAGTGAGGGTGCCATCAGCACATGGTAGCTGTGGATTCTCACAGGAAACCCTCTTAAAATCGGGACTTGAATTGGTGTGCTTTTTGAGACCAGTGCCAGACATCAAAATGAGAACAGAGCCAGTGATTTTACAGCTGAGCAGTGCTCCTCTGGTGCAGGGGCAGCAGCAAACTCTCTCCTGCTGTGAGGGTAACTGGGAATGTGTGACAAGGAGGGTTTCACAAGTGTAAGCACCCTGAGTTTGAATCTCCCACTGCAGGCAGGGGCTGTCTCCACCTGCTAGCTCACACATCTTAAGAATTCTGGTGTGTTATAGAAAGAGCTGTAGTTGCAATAACAAAGATTTTTGCCTATGGACAGAATAGGAATGTCACTGGTAAAATGGACTTGATTGTCCAGCCAGATATCTGTTCTCTTCCTTTTCACACTCCGTTTTAGGCTCCAGGGGCCACATTATCAGAGAATATAAATTCGCATCATTCCCCTGGGGCTTTGCTGACTTACAAAGATCAGCTGTTTTATGAACTTAGCTCAGTATTTTTGGTCTTTGGAGGGTTATGTCACAGCCGTATCATTTCTTGCCATCATGTTTTGTATGAGTTCTGTTTCTCAGGGATGCTTATGTGGCACTTGGAGACATGGCTTGGTCGTGGCCTTGGCTGGGTTAACAGCTGGAATCAGTGATTTTGGAGTTTTCCACCCTAAATAAATGACAATTCCAGGTGGAAGTACACCGGTTTAAACTCCTAGATTCTCACAGACTGGTTTGCTTCAATGTGCGCTACAATTTATGCACAGGATTTGTCGATGTCTCAGGATTATTGGTAGATGGCATTCCTGGGTCACACATTCCAAAGATTTACAGCTGACTGTGTGTAAATAATGGGAGGTTACTGGGCATGTTGACTGCAGCATATATTTTCTAAAATACACATCAGTGTGGGTTTTTTGCAGCTTAATATGCAGTTTTGTTTCTTTGCTCTTCCCAAAATTTGATTAATCTGATCACTTGGTACCTTTAAACCATCCCAGCAGCTCAGACAGATTGCAGATGCTAAACCTTATGTTTACCTCATAAAAATATTACTGAAAAATATTGGCAATATCTGACTTGAATGTAGATGTATTCTGGTCTGTTTATTTTCTGTGAAACTCAGTGGGATCTAGAAAAGTAAAATCTAGGAAATGTATAATCAGTATTTTTTGAAGGTAAGAGCATCAGCATGGGCATCTACCCTTATGCTTGCTTTCTTCTTTCTTAATTCTTTTTTTTCATAAGTTACTGCTGAGTGGGAAGGATTTCCAACCCCTTTCAGATAGGGCCCAAAATATCATTTACTTGTTTCTCAACCCAAATATCTTGTGATTTGCCTTCCCTCATCATGGTTTTTATCCATTACTACACAGACTGTTCATCCTTAGGGTATTGGTCTATATCCACTCAGCTTGAGTTGGAATTGCTCCCTGCCCATCAGGAAATTTCCTATCTGCTGATCCCAACCCAAACAAGCTCCATCCTTCTGTATTTTTTACCTTTTGCCATTGTGTAGGAACTGCTGACCTTCAGAGAGGAAAAAGAAATCTTCACTTGGACAGTCCTTCCCACATAAAACATGAGGCTGTTCTGTGGTGGTGGTGTCCGTGTCCCGTGGCCCAAAGAATTGGGTGAACTCAATTCCTGACAAAGAATTGAGTGAATTTCTGTCAGTTTGTCTTTCTGCAGGGCTTCATAGTCTCATCTTCTGCAGCAAGTGCCCATCCCTGGAGGTTTCTAAAAGGCACAGAGAGGTGGCTCTTGGGGACAGGGCTTGGTAGTGAATGTGGCAGTGCTGGGGGAATTTGTTAATCCTGGGGGGCTTTCCCAGTCTGAACCATTCTGTGATTCCATGATTAATGATCTCTAACGAGTCAAGTGCTTTATTTCTGACCACACAACATGGTGCTCATAAAACCTGATAGAAGTGTCAGTAGCTTTGCTGACTTGGAGAAGGTTATTTTTTTGCAACAGTGGCCACGCTGTTAATATGATCTCTAGTCATTTAAAGGTTCATTAAATCTGCTTCCTAGGGTCTTGATAACACAGTGCTGGCAGGGAAGAACAACAACTGTGATTTCCTACAGTTGTCTTTAAAAATATGTTTTTGTGTTGTTTGTTGGAATGTTGGGTTGCCAAAATCAAGTGAAGCTCTCTCAGAGAGCTGGACTGTGTCTGTAGCTCTTTAGAACAAAAGACTCCACTTTCCTGACCCTCAGTGAGGTTATCACGACATTCCATTAAAGAAGTGATAATGGCTATCACTCATTTAAAAGAAGCTGGTATGAAAAAGCTGATCTGTTGGGAACTTGGAGAATTCTAATTGACAAAATCAATAAGCTGCCAGCTAGAATAGCGCCTCTCTTTTTTTAATTTTCCGCAATTGCATAGCAGGGAGTGATTTATCACCTGGCTTCCTATTTTTAACAGTTTTTGCAATACTCCTTTCTCATTGCTAACCCCAAAAATGTGCCCAGCTGCTCCAAGACAGAGAATACATGAGAGCTATAAATGCTTTTTAAGTCTCTTGTTGCTTGATTATTTCAGGGGTAGCAATTTGTAGACTACAGGCCAAATAGATGCTGTTGTAACCTCTGTCTGTTCGCTGCTCCCTGGAGCTGCTGTGACAGGCTGGACCCACCTTCCTTTGAGCGAGTTCAGTGCAGTGTGTGGTACCTACATTTCAATTGGAATGGACAGGGCAGCATTTCATACCTCCTGCCTCAGCCTGAGGGGACTCTCTTCCTAATCAAGTTCTTGTACAAAGTCAATAAAAATGTGGTTGTAGAAAGCCCTCAACAAATCACAGGTGAATGTTAATCCTGAGAGGTGAGGGTGATCATTTCAAATTGAGGGATAATGAACATTTAGACAAGTCTGACGTTCACATGAGATAAAGATGGGCTGGAGACCCACACCAAGAGTTGCTGTGTAGTTATTAAAGTCCAAAGCAGCTGTTTCAGAGGTCAGGCCTGTGAGGCCACTGTTTATTCACAGCTGACTGTGATGTGCAAACAATGAGAAGTCACATGAATCGATCCTTAATCACTGCACAACCCAGGAAAGCAGATTGAGTGATCTCTGAAAGCATTTTTCTCTAAAAGAGAGTTAAATATGCTGCTAGATTTGTTTGCCTTGTCTTAGGAAGTCTTGATTAGATAGAGAAAATAGATTGTTCATCATAATGTGTTTTCCTGCTTAGCCAGTTACAGGCAGTGCAGACCACAGGAGAAATCAAAACAGCATGATGAGATATAGCACTGAAGATGAGATGTTTTTATAAATGCCCATACTTTAAATTATTTTGTTATTTATAGAAAACTGTCTGAACAATTAATTCAATAACCTCCCCCCCCAAAAAAAAAACAAAAAACAAACAAACAAAAAAAAAACCCACCAAAAACCCAAGCCATACAAAGCAGTCTCTATCTAGAATGTCTGATCTTATGTCTGGAACCACAGTTTTGTCTGTGATTCTGTCTCCAGTGGATATTGTGTTTAGGGCCAAATCTGTGCCTTTCTTCTCCTTTTAGCCCCAGGCTGCATCATCCCCTAAACTGGATCTAGAACCTCTGTGGTGCCCAAGGATTGAGGAGAGCCAGCTCACCCTGCCAGAACTGCAGAGGGCATGACTGGGGGGTGAGTCCCACCACAGGATTTCTCAGCTGTCACGAGCTGTCTCCCAGCTGTGGTTGGACCCACGCAGATTTAGAGTTCTTTCCTCTTCCATCAGTGGATGGGATCAGCACACAGGATTGCTCCCAGCTGAAGAATAAACCTCGTGCATTGGGCTCCTACAGAAGTTGGCAAAGTTGCAGATGTTCTCAGGGGGAATCAGTTTGGTTCTGCTATATTTGTCCCAGGAGCACGGTCCTATTTTAATGGGACTTCAGGGAATTGAATTCAGCAAGAATTGGTTTCTAGCAGGGGTTGAACTGTCATCAAAACAAATAGGAAAAAAAAAAAAGACAAAAGGAAGAGGAATCACAACTCTGGTCATCATCTAAGGGATAGGCAGCTTCCCAGTGCCACAGCTGATTCCATGGGCAGATGTACAGGGCAAATTATGCAAATTATGGATTATCCAGCACTGGCCTGGCTACCAGAGTTCAGTGCTGTCCTGGCGCCAGTCCTGGTGTTTGGGAAGCTCTTGCAGGAATTTTTTCATCACAGTGCTGGAAGTTATCCTCCTGTACCTCTTGGTAAGGTTGTGATGGTTTCCTCGGGAAACATGTTCAGTGCCGGAAGATGTGTGTGCTCTGGCATAGAATTCCAGCCCTATCCACTTAGAAAGAAGGGATATCACTTACTTCTCACCCGAACTTATTTATCTGAACTCTCCTTCTGGATCTAGAACTCTTCCTGTGTCATGCTGTTGCCTTACACCCAGTTTCTTCCTTATTCTCTTATGAATAATGAGAACTTTGCCTAATGAACTTTTTGATTCTCTTAGAGCAGGCAACTCTTGATTTTGCTATTTTTGAGGAAGTGTCAATAATTTCCTGTAATTCTGCACAGCAGTTTCAACTATTTTGTATAAATAATATAGTGACTGTGTTCTACTTTATCTCCATGTGTCTTAGAATCATTCAGATGATAAAAGATCTCTAAGATCATCCAAGTCCAAGCATTCCTCCAGCATTGCCAAGGCCACCCATGTCCCCAAGTGCCACATGCATATGGCTTTTAAATTTCTACAGGGATGGGCACTCCAAACCTCCTTGGGCAGCCCCTGCCAAGGCCTGAGCACCCTTTCCATGCAGAAATTCCTGCTGCTGTCCAACCTGAACCTCCCCTGGCCCAGTTTGAGGCTGTTTCCCTGCAGGGTGACCCCAGGGCAGGACCTGACAGTCCCATATTATGTTGCTCTGTAGTGCATATCTGTGTAGAATCCTCTTTCCTATTAGCATCAGGGAATGATGATATCATTCACCGGAAATTATGATGACTTGGCAGGGTATCTTAGTGTTTCATAAGTGTGTAAACTCTGTTAAATCTTCAAATATAAGCCCCAGACAGGAGTGGGTTGAGAACATTATTCTCTTAGAGCTGCTGTGCTGTCAGCAGCCCTTTCCTGGGTGTTGTGTTCTGTCAAGCACCTGAGAAAAAGCTCTTTGAGTGGGCTTGAGGTGTGACGTTCCTAAAAGCATGATTTTCATCGTGTGCTGCAGGTATTTCTCAGCTGTTTTCCAGCGCCTGTTTTCTGTTTGCTCTGGTTTCTCCTTATCTCCCATTCCTGCTGTGGTTTCCCATAGCGTGAGGTACCTCTCCCATCCTGCAGCAGCTCTGAAACTCTGGGCTCCTGGCCAGGTTTTTATTATTGTTCTTATGAACTGTTAACTCTCCTTTTTCAAAGGTGCGCAAAGGAGGCAGACCTGGAGGCTTTTACTTGTACAGCTCTTCTGTCTTTCGTTTCTCCTGGCAACGCTTTGTTCTCAACATCTCTTGTTTGTTTGGAAAGGGGTTTTTTATTCCCTTGGTGTTGGTCACAACTCGGAGCAGCGTCTTTCACCCTCCCACTCCTGTGCTCAAATGTCTGTTTCTGATACATGAATCACAAATATGTATTAAAATTTACAGAATACACATTCAAAGAACTCAAGGGTAAAATAGAAGTATAATTCTCTCTCTCTGTTTCTTTTTTTTTTAATGTTATCTTGGAATTCCATAAGTATCATCCTAATATACTTGAAGAACTTTTTTACTCTTGTTTGCTTCCAAACAATTGAATTAAAAATTTAATGAAAACACAGCATAGTACCTTTAGTATTCTTAATTACAGTTAGAAAGGAAAAAAAAAATAGGTTTTCCATCTCTATTGACCAGAGAAGTTGTGGCTGCCCTGGATTCCTGGAAATGTCCAAGACCAGCTTGAACTTTGGGGCTTGGAGCAGCCTGGGATAGTGGAAGGTGTCCCTGCCCATGGCAGGGGTGGCACCGGATGAACTTTAAGGTCATTTCCAAGCCAAAACACGCCAATAATACTCCTGCTGAAATATTTAACAGCTGTTTCATCCTAATGCTTTGTCACTCTGATGTGGAACTGGATTTCCTCTGTGCATTTTGTGGTCATAATCTGCAGTATTTCAAATGCTGTTGCCTTATTCCACATGCAGATGACTTCTGTGGGTATTTGAGAATAGAACACTTTGTTCTGGTACAAAGTGTAGTTGACTCCCCTTTTTCCTCAGAGATAATGGATAATCACATCACTACACAATAAGAAATAAGAAATCAAATTGTGTTTATTAATTCTCCTTTTGATTCCAGCAGAATGTAGGAAAGATGAAATTGCATTGCTTCATGGTAAAATTAACCCTGATATTTGAGTGGATATCTCTTCTCTCTGCCACCTCCATATGCCGCAAAACTTGTCATTTCCCAACCAGAAAAGATCTAGCTGTCTAGCTTATTGAGTGTGCCATGTGTCCCCCACACCCCTGGAACAGAAATTGTTCAGCACAGCAGGGCCAGGGAGCTCCTGGAGCGGGGCCGGCGGAGGCTGCGCAGCTGACAAAGGGCCTGGAGCATCTGGGTGCCCAGGAAAGGCTGAGGGAGCTGGGGCTGCTCAGCCTGGAGAGGAGCCCAGCTGAGAGGGGCCCTCAGGCCTGGCTGTCCCTGGCTGCAGGGAGGGGCAGAGCAGGGCCCAGGCTCTGCTGCGGGGCCCAGCAATGGCACCAGAGCCACGGGCAGGGACTGAGCCCAGCAGTTCCCCCTGCACAGGAGGCACAGCTTCTGCCCTGGGCAGTGCCAGCCCTGAGCACATTGTGCACAGAGCCTCTGGGGTCTCCTCCCTGGGGCTGCTGCAGAGCTGTGTGCACACAATGCCGTGCCCTGGGCTCTGGCATGGCCCTGCTGGAGCAGGGAGGTGGCACCAGGTGCCCACTGAGCTCCCTTCCTGAGTGATTCTGTGGAAATGACATGGTTTTCTCCTTCCCAAGGTAATAAGGTAAAGGTGAGGGAGCCCTTTGCCAAAAAGCTTGGAAAGGGAAGGGAACATTAGCAGGCCACTGTGATGTGTGCTGAGCTTCTGCAGAGGTTTGTAAATCAGAGCTGCTGGGGAAGGAGAGGGTTTAGGACCAACACTCAGGGCTAAACAGTGGAAAATTCACCTGGGCACCTTGTTCTGCATTCACCTAGGTGCTGGGGAGGTTTTAACTCAGGAGCTGTCCAGTGGAGTTCGGTGTCCTGAGCTGGCATTTCAAAGGCCCAGTGCAGAGTTCTGGTTTTCTCTGGAGTTTAGCAGTGGCACAGAGGCTAAGTGACTGGATCTCCACATGTCTCTAGTCCTGGGCTGCCCAACTGCTCCAGTTCAGTGGCAATATCAGAACAATTTCTGATGAAATTCTACCTGTGCTTATCTGCTTTCTGTCATGTGTAACAGCAGGAGGAAACAATGTCATGTGGTGAAACAAAAGAGTTTGGTGGCATTTTGCCTGTGTTCAGAACTCCAGTTAGCTGCAGACATTATTTTCTTGTCTTGAGGAGGAATAAGTTTGAGTCCAAGTCCTCCTGTAAACACAAGGGCAAGGTCTCCAAACCATCCCTGTTTTCCTCTGTTCACGGATTACCGTTTTTCTTTTGCTTCCTTTTTGATCAGCTGATTGTTTTTCCCATTCTCTGTGAGTACTTCTCTTTCTGCTGTTTGCGCAATAATTCATTTTCCATGTCGCTTTTCTGTGTCTGATTCCTACTTTCTGCTCCAGCCTGGTGTCCTCAGCTGCATTCCTAGGCCATCACCATGGTTAGTTCTTTCCAGCTAGTTCAGGTTGGACTTAGGCACTTTGGGTGCATTTTAGAGAAAAACAGTTAAAGGCAGTGGATAAACTTGCAGTGAGGAGTTTTGCCAATGATATGATGTGGTGTTGGAATTTCTGGTCTCATGGCAGCAGAATTGGGAGCAGGTGCTCAGAAGAGAAGAAGGAACTCCCATGGAAGTACCATAACAGCTGTAGTTAAACCAAAAGAAAAGAAAAACTGGGTCTTAAAATTTGTGCTTTTTTTTCTGTCACAGCTTTTTGGATTAACTCTTTACAGTTTTATTAGTACTGAAGGAAAAAATGATAAGTTGAGACATTTTTATAACTCTGATTTCCTTATATTCTAAATTATTTACCTAAAGGAAATCAGAGTTATAAAATAAACTAGAGTTTCCTCTAGGAAATTAAGTTCCTGATAGCAGCATTCAAATTCCTTGCTGCTTATTTGTAAGTCCAAAGATGTGTTCATTCATTTAAATACTAACAGGTCTTGGCATTGTTGCCTATCCACTGCCCCCTTGGCATCATTTTTTCTGAATCATACGGCACAACAGGAAGTAACCAAATACAATTTTTTCCCCTCTACAGTCCTGCAAACTCCTCTGCATGTGCCCATAGTCAAAGGCAGCAGGAGTTGCTCAGTGAGAAACCTCTCAGAGCTACAAATTCAGTCCCCTGGGAGGAAGTTCAGCACTTATTAGCATCTTCCTCCTTTTTTATTAGAAATGAAGGCGTGATCCTGAAGTAAAAAGTAACATATTGGCAACTGTCAGCTCTTGGGAAGACATCACCAATAATTTTGTCATGAAAATAAGTATACAGCCCATAGCAGTGCTGATATTTAAGTCTGCTAACACCCTTGGAGTGATATCTCACAATTATTTCACCCCAGCCCCCAGGAGCTGCTGCTTTCAGGTAATTTAGAATATAAGGAGTTATCAAAATGTTCATGTAGTCGATGTTTTCTGCTTTAGAGAAGAAAATAAATTGGATTTTAGTTGTTTTCTCATACTGTGCCAATCTCTGGGCCTGAAAGCGAGCAGTCCTTTTTGCAGACCTTTAGTCATTTTCTTTATTAAAAATAACTGCAATATAAACACAAACACCTGCAGCCACATAAGATCTGTGATATTTTAATAACATTTGCTAATCATTTTCGTGTCCTTTGTAACTCCTTTGAAGCTCAGTTTCTTACAACTGCATCCTAATACACATCTTCTTTTAATATCACTGTTTTCAAAATGTCAAATTAATTATTTAACTATCTTGTTGACACCCAAAAGCTTTTGAGCTTCCATCAGATAAAACGAAGCTCTCTTAGCCCAGCAGCAATCTCCAGATGCTATTAACTCTGTTTTGTGTTTTGTGCAGACACCTGAAATATTACATGCAATTAAGAGCCTTTTGATCTTCAAAGGCTGACGTGCAGGGGCTGAAACGATCCCTGGGTGCCAGAGTCACAGGGACATCTGCTCTTGGATTAATTTTCCAAAACCCAGACAATTTCCACTGATTTCACAATATATCCTGCATGAAATATGTCTGGACTTTTTTTACCAAATAGATGAAAGAAGAGAGTAAAGCCTCTTTGTCTCTCCTGGCTGGTTTGAAAATCGTCTGTAGTGTATTTTTAAACTAATATTCGACCTTATGTTTTAAATAATCAGGAATATTTAGCAGTCCAAGATCATGCCAATTAATACAAGGTCCAACAGCCAGTGAATACTGAATTTTCCAAACAAAATCCCCCTTTTCCAGGTGCTCTTGTTGTTCCTTTAGACAAGACTCGTTGAAGGCTGGGTGGCCACATGTTCCAGGGTGGCATAATTGGGGCTTTTTTGGCTCCAAAAGTTGAGCCAATTGCTCAGATAGGTAAATCAGAGTTGGGATGTTCTGAGACCATCCCAAGTTAATCAGAGATGGGATGGTGGAAAATCCAGAATCTTTGGTATGGGATTGAAAATCAAGTGATCCCAGACGCTGTGGCCCCAAGTCTGTGGGGTTTGGCAGGACTGGGACAATATTCGTTTGTCATTCACAACTTGCCCATTTGCTTTGCTGCCAGCCTCTTCTGAATATATGGTTTAAATCCCACATCCAGCTATTTAATAGCCCCAGGCACAAAACTCTTCCTAAATTAGAGTGTTGAAAATCTGAAAGCCTTTTATAGCTGTGAGCTCTGCACTGAATGTGGACAATACAGATGAGGGCAGAGCAACAACAGTTGTAATGATAAAAAAATTCTAATTTATAATTTCATTGTTTGCTTATCATGGGAAACACATGGAAGGTTATTTCTCTGAACGAATCTAGGGTGAAATTCAAAATTAGATCTTCACTCTTCAGAGGAACATGTTTCTGGAAAAATCTCTGAAAAAGAGCAAGTGGCAAAAAGCACAACCCACCACTCAGCTGGAGCTTGATTTCCTGCAAGGAAGTTGACGGTGGGATTTTTTGGAGTGAACACAGGGGCAAATTCCTGATCCTCACAGTCTTTTTGAAGAGAAAAACCTCAGAATGGGTAAGAAATATTCAAGTACTTCTGAAAACCTCAAATATTTCTAGAGCCCTGCCAAGGGAGTGGAGATCTCCATCGCAAAATGAAGACTTCATTTCAGTGGGAGAAAAAAAAAAAGCATTGGGAAGATAAATCTTGTGGAAGATGAAGAACAGTGCAGTAGTTGAAAGAGAAGGAAAAGGAATATAAAGCAATCCTAATTCCATTGAAAAGCACAATATAGAATTTTGTATAGCTTTAATATCTCCTGATAATTCCCAAACAGCCAAAGAAGAAACACACTTCATATGTCAGCTGTAGATAACTCTGGTACTGCACTGCTTTCCTGCTGCTTCCCTGGTTATTGTGTTGCTCTTCCAAGCCTCCCAAAGTCCTTGCCTCCTAAACCACAGAGATAATTCCAATATATTATCCCCATCATCATCTGCTTACAGACCTTTATGGTCCATGCTCATTCCAAAACAGTTTTCCCACTTTCCTGTATTGACAAGACATGAATTTTGCCACAGGGCCACAGCCCAGGCTGGCTCAGCCCTTGGTCTCAGTGGGGATCTCTACGTACAACCTGAATTAATAAAAATTAACACAGGACCCTGTGTTCACAGAACCCTGAGGAACTTCCAAACCACTGGGAAAAAAAAAAAAAACCAAACAAACCCAAACAAAAACAAACAACCTGTGTATTTCTTCCTTTGGATGTGGTACTAACCTCACAGAACTTTGTAGACAAAGCAGCCCTTAGAAATGCTCCAAGTCTCTTAATTTTTGTCTTATTTCAGAAAGAAAACAAATTAATATCTTCAGTTTCGTTTTTTTTTTCTTGTAAGTCACATTACAGAAGGCTGTGTTCTCTTACTTTTCTTTCCACATATAACCACCTACTTCCATACCCATGGAAGCATTCCAGCTGCAAAGAAACATCTCCTGACATAATTGTGAAAAATTACAGCAAGAGATTTTTTTCCTCCTGTTCCTCTTCTGCTTCTATTTTTTTTTCTTGATTTCTAGATGAATAAGCTGGTCTTGGTTCACAGAGCTGGGAATTGCTATTAACTGATGATAGAAATGAATAGACTAAAAATATTTTAAAAATATCATGTCAAATTTTGGTTTTTGTTTTAAAAGCTAGATTTGATTAGGTAATCAAATACTTTTTTATCTTCATATTAACCAAAGGAAATTTGAGGACATTTAGTATTAGCATATATTATATGAAAATTACAGACATGAGAAGTCCCAGTTTTCATTTCAGGACTGGCTTGCATGTTTAAAATAAATTGGATAATGCTCCAAAGATGTGAAACATTGGACCTGGGGATAAACCATAGCTTGTGAGTTCAAGCAAAAACTTTTCAAGACTGTTTTTAGGGAAGCATCTTCTGCATTTAACTGGAGATGAGAAGACTTCAGCAGAGTTTTTCCTCCTGTTTGTAAACAAACACTTTGATCCTGTGTCCTTTAGCCATACTTAGGAAAATTTAAAAAAAAACCAACCAAACAAAAAAAAACCCACATTTTCCTTTGGAATATCTCTTCCTTTTTGCTGTGCATGGGGTCTTGCTGGGTCATCACTCAGGCAGACATCCCCTGGAAAGGCAAACCCAGCAGGGCTGGAACTCATCTCCCATCTGCTCCCAGAGGGCAGGTGAAAGGACATCCTGCCAGGGAGCTTTAGCCAGCCCTTCTTCCCTTTGGGAAAAGCCCTTGGTAGGCACCCCACAGGTTTGGGACTCTGTGCTGAGAAAGCAGTTACACAGGACTGGGGAGCAGATCTCAGACCCCATTTTCAGCAAATCACAAAATCCCAGAGTGGTTTGGGTTGGAAGGGACCTCAAAGCCCACCCAGTGCCACCCCTGCCATGGGCAGGGACACCTCCCACTGTCCCAGGCTGCTCCAAGCCCCAAAGTCCAGCCTGGCCTTGGGCACTGCCAGGGATCCAGGGGCAGCCCCAGCTGCTCTGGGCCCCCTGTGCCAGGGCCTGCCCACCCTGCCAGGGAACAATTGCTGCCCAATATCCCATCCATCCCTGCCCTCTGGCAGTGGGAAGCCATTCCTCCTTTTCCAGTCACTCTCACCCTTGTCCAAAGTCCATTTCCACCTGTCCTGCTTTCCTTCCTCCTGTCATTTTCCTGCTCATGAGAAGCTCCACTTCTTTTCCTGTTCTCTGCTGTTAATTTCTCCTGCCTGTAGCAGAAAATATTCAGTCTCTTGATTTTCATGAACAGCCGGTGCATAGCCAGGACTTCTTGCCAGGCTTAAAGAAAGAGGAATTTTTATCTCAGTGATATTTGTTTTCTTGCTGGTGACTCAGAGGAACAGTCCCTGCTTAGGCCTTTTTCTCTCACACATTTGATGATTCCTCTAAATCAGTGTAAGAGGAAATCAAGAGATTCCCTTCCCCACCTTGTTGCACGCTGAACTACAATCTTAAGCATCCGTGTAAGTAGTGTGAACTTGAATTTTATGGAACACTGACATTAGTGGGAATATTTGTATTTCTGAAGGTAAAAATCTGGTTTTGCACAATGGAAGTCCTCAGTCTCTTCAGTACCAGCTGTTTAAAGAGGAACTAAAGCTATCCTGGCAATAATTCCTAAGGAATGGAAGTAGTTTCTATTGAAACTGTGTATTGTTTTAATCTGACAGAATTCTTAGAAATTATTAACGTTCCTCACTCTTTTCTAAGTGGAGGGAGCAGAGTTTGAAGGGTAAGGGGTTTTTTTGGCTTTCTGCATTGCCTAACCTTTCCAGGTATTCCAAAAGCATGGAAGCAAATTTTCCCTCCCCTGACAGGGGCAGTGGCTCAGTGAGTGCCTCAGTTCTCATGGAAGCTAAAGCTGATTTAATCAATGCACCCTTACTCCTTCGTGAGCTCTGGGCCTGCGTGATTTGACTTGACAAGTTCTTCATCATTTTTTCATGTTTTTACATCCCCTTCAGGATGCAGATCCCCAATTCCATGTGGGAATTGTCAGGTAGCATCTGGTGAAACGAAGCTGACAAGTGTATTCTGTCAGGTTTAGTAAATTAGCATGTGAGGAAGTCAGGCATTGGGATGGGTGATAGCATCTACAGGAGGGTTTCCTGCCTTAGAGAGCCAGAAAAGAAACCCAGCCTGTCTCTGGCACAGCATCTGGCCTGAGGTGACAGATTTTACATTTTCTATAGTTTTTTGGGTGTTTTTTTTTGATTTGTTGTGCTCAAAAATTCATGAAATCAAAGGGAATGTCTGGGCTGTCCCAGGCATTATAGAAAAATGGTGAATTTTATTATTGTGCTACAAAAATGCAAATTGTTTTGTGAAAAATTCCTGCTTTGGTGCTAATTTATTGGATATCACATATTAAATCCTCACGTCCTGGATATTCTGAGGGAGACTTGCAATAGAGTGTCTTTTACAACAAAAAGCCTGCCTGTGTTTATGTTTTAAGGATTTTTGTGGCCCTCTCAGGACTATCTGCACACTGAAACCAATAAAAATCATGTTGCTGCTGGAGCTTGACCTCTTTTTACATCAGAGTACCTGGTGCAGAGCTTATGTCATTCCCTGATAGAGATTTTGAAAAATATGCATAAAAACACCCCCAAAACTCTCTTTGGAGATCCAGGAATTGGAAATGCTTTCAATTTGTAGTCATGAGACTGAAAAAATATTCACTGAGATTGATTTGGGCTTGGTTGTTTGTTTTGCTTGTTGTTTTCTTTGGTTGTTTTTTTGCTACAAAACCCTCTAAACCCAAACTGTTCCATGTTGTGGAGGGAACAGCCTGGATGTCACATCGTGCTGCTCATAACCAGAGCACTTTGAGTCTGTTTAATGCATCAAGTCCATTAAAGGTAAGTTCTGTAAGGGCAGTGTTTGATCTCTCCATGGGATTCTGTACCCCAGCCTGCTTTTAAATGTGCAACACACAGTGTTTTAAGAATGTGAAAAAGGCATTAACATCTGAAATCACCAGGGAAATGGAAAACACAAGGGAGAAATTCTGGTTTTTAGCCTTTGTGTGTGTGCTTGAGGTGAGTCCTGTCACCTCTCGGTGCTGTGGGGAGCCAGGAGTGAACATTCTCCTCTGTGAATGCACTTTGCAGTCACCTGGAGGGATCAGAGGTTGTTTTTCCCTTATTTTCCCTGGCACTAGGCGTGCTCAGTTGGCACTGATGCAGTTTACCAGTTCCACAATAGTCTTTGTAGTCCTGGCCCATGCCACAGGCCTGAGCAATGGCACCACAACTGCACCTACCCTTGGTACCCACCTTTGAGGACACGGAGTGTCAGCCCACCCAGGTAAGATGTGTTCACCCATGAAGCAGAGAATCCTTGATGTCAGCCTGAATCTGAGCTTCTGTTCCTTATGTTTTAACAAAACCTTTGATTTCAACGCTTTTCACATAATTTCTGTGTGGAGTCTTTTCAGCTTTACAAATATTGCATGGCTCTGAGATTAGCCTGAGATGCTGTCAGGTCCTGTCAAGTGCAACCCTGAATAACTGCAGACCTGGGTGATCAGTCTTTATATCAACCCTTTTCAAAGGGTGCTGGGAAAAGGCACTTTTGCTGATATTTGGCAGAGGTTTGGGATGGTTCAGTGTGCTCACAGAGACAAGATTGCTTGGGTCTCTGACTTGTGGAAGAAGCCCACTGACAGTTCCATAAAGTGTCAGAGGCCTGTCAGGAGTGAAAATGTTTGTTAGCACCAGGGCAGCACAGCAGGAGATGCAGTTTTTGTATTTACTGCGTGCACAAGGAAAGGGCACAGGGCACAAATCCATCCAAGGCTTTCCCTTGCTGGTCTTAGGAATTTAAAACTATTTAAGAGCCAGGGCCTGTGGGATCTCTGCTTCCTCTTCTAGAGCAGGCAATGACCTTCTAATGCCATAACACCAGAAAAGTTCATTGCACATCTCATGAGGAATGATTTTCCTGTTTGCTTTGTTTCTTATTACAGCTAAGAACATACTCTTACCTCCACCTTCCAGTCTTTTCAAATCTTCCCTCTCAGTCCAGATTTTGGAATGAATATACATAATTTTGCTTTCAGCAGGGGAAGGGAAGGGAAAGGGGACTGATCGCTTCTTGTGATGAGAGTCACAAGTGAAATGGGCACAATGCACTCATAGCTGTGAGTTAAGCCAGGGAGAGTGATTGTAGCTTAGGAAAGGTGATTTGGTCTTTATTTCCAGCTCAGATGTTCACATTGTAGAGAACAGACAGAACTGATAATTATTTTTTGTTAAACTTCTCTAATTCAGAATGCTCGGCCATAGCCCGGCTTTGTAGCTGACCTAAGAATAATTTCCTATGAACGCAACAATTCGGGAGCTCTCTTAAGCTTAACAAGGGAAAATGGGAATCTTGAGCTACCCAAGATAATGTGAAAATAGTGATTGGAATTGATGAGTAAAATAGTGCTTGGAATATTCCTTTGATGAGTTCATATAACCTGGATCACTTAAGATGTGCACTCCACTTATTGAGAGGAGTGCCACACACCAGAGCTGCAGAGCAAGAGCAAAGCCTGCACCTTCAAAAAAAAATGGTTGTATTAAACCAAATAAAACCTTTAAAAAGATTGCCTGTATCTGTCGGAGGGACTTTCCATCTCACTGTCACCATGGGTGCTGACCTGTTCCAGCACAGTGCCACAGCACAGCCCTCAAAGGCACAGTTGAAGTGTTTAGGGACATCTGTTTGTGTATTTTAGCACACTCAGAAAGAGCAGAAAGTGTTAATTTGAGAAGCAAACTATTTGGTTGGAGCAGAAAAACTCATAATTCCATGTCCTGTTCTTCCATTCTTATATCCATTTATCTCATGTTGGTTTGGCTGCATGTTTTTAATGTGGAACCAAACATAGAATCCTGGAATTATTTAGGCTGGAAAATCACTCCCAGCCCATGGAGCCCAAGCTGTGCCCGATGCCCACCTTGTCCCCAGCCCAGAGCACTGAGTGCCACCTCCAGCCCTTCCTGGGACACCTCCAGGCATGGGCACTCCAAACCTCCCTGGGCAGCCCCTGCCAAGGCCTGAGCACCCTTTCCATGCAGAAATTCCTCCTCATGTCCAAGCTGAGCCTCCCCTGGCACAGCTTGAGGCCGTTTCCCCTTCTCCTGTCCCTGTTCCCTGGCAGCAGAGCCCGACCCCCCCTGGCTGTCCCCTCCTGTCAGGGAGTTGTGCAGAGCCAGAAGGGCCCCCCTGAGCCTCCTTTTCTCCAGGCTGAGCCCCTTTGCCAGCTCCCTCAGCCGCTTTTCTCAGGAATGACTCTCTAAAACATATCCTACCTTCCAGAATGTGGAACTCTCTTCCTGCTTTACACAAAGTGCTTTCACGTTAGAGCAGTTGTGCTTGTGCCGGTCTCATTTTTGTTATGTAGGCCAGGTATAAATTGATGTAAATGTATAGAAAATAAGAGGAAATCTGATTCTGCATATTTTACAGACCTGCCAGCATCAACAGATCAAACCAGTGCAAGCAGATTTCTTAGTTTGGTTTTTGTGACTGTAAAAGGTTTAAATACATTTTCAAATTCCAGCATCTGACAGCAGCACTCCCTGATCATGTGATAACTACTTGGCATTTGTTTTCTGTGGCCTGTTAAAGGTCCATAATGGATCAGGTGTGGGCAGGGCTTCGTGGGCACTCAGAGCCCAGGATCTGTCAGATGTTGCTCCCTGGGTTTGAGCTCACCACTGTCATGTTCTCCAGGAGCTCCCCTGGGTTCAGGGAGATGGCTTAAGGCAGGAGGTGCTGCTTGGTTTGTGAAGAGTCTGGGCAGAGCTAGTTCTTCTGGAACTGCTGTGGGTGAGTCTCTGCACGGGACAGTGCTTGGCCAGCAGCAGCACTGGCTTTGGGTGAGGTTTGCTTCTGTTATCCTCAGAATCCTCATTTGACGTTATTTGGGGTTATTTTGTGGTGTATGATGTAAGGCCTCAGACAATTCTCAGATGTTCTGTTAATATGGGCACAGGTTTCTCACATTTAATGGCTGTGCATGGAACTTGGACATGGAGAGGTGATCAGAGGGGTGGAGCAGCTCTGCTGGGAGGAGAGGCTGGGAGAGCTGGGATTGCTCAGCCTGGACAGGAGAAGCTTCAGCTCCTTTGTGGCCTTCCAGGGCCTGGAGGAGCTACAAGAAACATGGAGAGAGAATGTTTCTTAGGGATGGGATGCCAGGACACAGTGAATGGCTTCAAACTGCCAGAGGGCAGGGATGGATGGGATATTGGGAAGGAATTGTTCCCTGGCAGGGTGGGCAGGCCCTGGCACAGGGTGCCCAGAGCAGCTGTGGCTGCCCCTGGATCCCTGGAAGTGTCCAAGGCCAGGTTGGACTTTGGGGCTTGGAGCAGCCTGGGCCAGTGGAAGGTGTCCCTGTCCATGGCAAGAGGTGAAAGATAAACTTTAAAGATGTTCCTTTCCAGCCAAAACCCTTCTGTGATTCTGTAAAGAGTTGATCTATCCATCTAAATTTGAATTACTGGCATTAAAGCAAAAACGATTTTTCTCCTACTTGGAAATGACGTGACACTGTCCTCTGGTGGCGTGACAGCTGGAGTTCTGCTGCATCTGCTGCTTGCTCACCTCTTTTTTTTTACTTTTCCATTTTAATTAGAAGGAATTGTGGCATAATTGCAAACAAAAGGACTGGACTTTAATCACTAGGAGGAATTTATGGAATAATGTTATAGTGTGTGTATATATCTTCTGCAGCAGCCTACCTAATGACTGATATGAGGGGCAGGGACAAGTTTCTTTAGGACATTTCATACATCCATATGTGTGTTTGTGTATATATTTATTTATTTATTTATTTATTAATTACACACCTGTGATACACCTGCACATGTGAAGCTTCAAGGAAATCCCTGAGATTGAAGCCAGGAATTATTGACAAACTGATGACATAACAGAGCATTAAAGGATCAAGTTAAAAGCTTCTGGCACTATTAATCTATTCAGTGAAGTGCAGATTTATTATTTTTCCCCTGTATTTGTCTGTGCAGACAGAACTTCATTGCAGAGTCTGCTCTCCAAGAGCCCTTGACCTGTAGTGCTCAGTTTTAGGTCCCAAAATTTAATGCATTTTAACCCAAGTGTGGCTTCATCTCTCAAGATCAAGGAATATGAAATGATTCCCTGCATCTGGGTCTGCTTCCCAAAAGGAATGCTAGCTGGAATATTAATAGTAGAATTCAGTTAATCCAGGAACCAAGGAATACAGAAAGTCAGCTTCAAAGCTCCTCACGATGCACATTTTGAGCCTTTCCCTTTGGCTAGTGCTTTTCATTCAAAGTCTGAGGGAAAAGGTTCGTGGGGGTTTTGTTTGCCTTGTGTTTCTGGAAGCTAAAAACCTGAAGAAAAAGTTCAGCAGGTGCTCCAGGTGTTTGAGGTTTCTGCAAATCAGAACAGGTCCTGAATAAACATGCAGCAAAGAAAAAGGTGGGTGAATTCTTATGGAATCCCAGAATGGTTTGGGTTGGAATGGACCTTAAAAATCATCCAGTTCCACCCCCCTACCATGGGCAGGAGCACGTCCCACTGTCCCAGGGTGCTCCAAGCCCCAGTGTCCAACCTGGCCTTGGACACTGCACTTTTAACCCCCTGAATGCTCAGCTGATTTTCAACTTTTAGGGAAGATCTCCAAGTTGAAGGGTTGGAATTGAGGAAATTGTTGTAGTTCTTGTCTGGGATATTTTCTAGCCCTGGCAGTTGTCAATGGCTGCCTAAATCCTGTGAGGGAATTATCAAAAATGGACAGAGAAATGGCTTTCTCACAGAGAAATTATTTGAGGGCCTGACTCCCATTTCTACCTTAGAAAATGTTGCCTTGAATTTTTGGTTCCAAAGTGAAATTGTTGAGGAATATTGTGTTAGCGATGACATTTTTGATCTGAGCAGAGTCTGACCCAGACCTGAGTGAGTGCAGCTGTAGTTTGGGTATTTCAACAGCTTGATTTTTGTGTCCAAGAATAGAAAAGATCTGCTATGAAAACGTTGCTTACAAACACAGTCTGATTTATGAGCCTTCTGAAGATCTATTAACTTGGCTAAGGAAATGTGCCAGTTAGCTGGGGTGGCACAAAGTAGTTTAACACCATAATTAACAAAACAAATCAGAGACTCTGGGGGTTCTTATCTTTCTTCTAAATAATTAAAACAATTTCCCTGTGGTTAGAAAGGTCAGCTCTGGATCCACATTCCCTATTTGGCCATTTAAAATATAGTGAAAATGGTGGAACGTGATGCCAAGCATGAGGAAACTGACAATCTACATGGAATTTTGTTTGCCTCTCAATCTCATCCTTCAAAGGTCATGTTCAGGCAGTGATTCTTCCACTATTTCCTCCTTGATTTTTGTTGTTAGCTCATCCTTTCACTTTGGCAGAGACAGGGAGTGAAACTTTTTCAGGAGCTCTGATTTCTCCCCACTAATTCACCCCTTTCTCTCCTTGCGTCACATCACTCTGTTCTCACCAGTTCCACGATCTTCCGTTATTTCTGCTGGATTTCTATTCAGTATGTTGGTTGTGAATATCCAAACGTGGAAAAAAGACCTGTGAAGTTTTCTCTAGGTGTGGTGCCACCTCCCAGCTCTGGGATATGGGGCAGGGGACAGAGGACAGGATCCCTGTGCCTTGTATGCCATCTGGATAAACAACTGGATAAACAACTTCCCACCTGCTCTCTGCCACCAGTGCTGTGCAAAACAAGGGGGTGGGAGACAGAGCCTTGCTCTGCCTGAGGGGGCAATTAGGATTTTCAGTAGAAGACATGGTGATGTCATAATTACAGGGAAAACACAGCAGCATGGATGGATTGGAATCAAAGGAAGGTTAAGCAAAGTAATAAGCTTCCCAAGTTCCAGAATAAAGGCAACATAGTTCAGATAATATATCATGGATATATAATGATCAGGGAATAATCAGAATCCCAGAAGAGTTTGGGTTGGAAAGGACCTTAAAGCTCATCCAGGGACACCTTCCACTATCCCAGGCTGCTCCAGCCTGGCCTTGGGCACTGCCAGGGATCCAGGGGCAGCCACAGCTGCTCTGGGCACCCTGTGCCAGGGCCTGACCACCCTGCCAGGGAACAATTCCTGCCCAATATCCCATCCATCCCTGCCCTCTGGCAGTGGGAAGCCATTCCCTGTGTCCTGTCCCTCCATCCTTTGGAAACATTCTGTCTCCGTCATGTATGCTTGATTTACTGGAAATTCATCTGGCAAAGTTTTCTGGGTCTCAGCAGTAATAAGGAGAGAATTTATGTATTTCCTGTGTAAAAGCTCCCAAACAGCACAGTAATATTTGTTTATTACTGTGACGTGGTTCAAAACACAGCCTGTAGGTACCAAGGTGAAAATTAATTTGGTGAATAACACTACATTATTGCAGACCCTCCGAAGTTAATCATGGTTAGCAAAGAACCTAAACATTCATGCTGTCACCTGACTAATTGGCTTTTGACATGGAGATATTTTCGAAGACGAATTGTTCTGTCCAGCCAACATAAAGATTCTGTGCCAAAAATAGCCTGCACTTAAGATGGAAAATAATTAAACAATCAGTGTGTGGTCCAGAAATGTCTCATGTTTTATTTTTAATCTTGCAAATGATCATAGGAACAGCAGAAGTGCTTCAAGAGACGTTCCGTGGTGTGAACTCCACGATTCAAGGCAGTGACTGCAAACGTGGAGAGAGAAATCCACTGAGAAATCAGGTGCACTTGTTCAGGGGTTGAAAAAGATAAACCTGCAAGATAAATTAATGTACAAAATAAAATCATCAGTGGTTTTGAGATTGCGGCTACATCAAACTGATTTAAATTCTTTCCTGAATGGTGGCAGTTGGATTGAACACATCTGCACAGACCATTCTAAGGTTTGATTGTTATTAGTGAAAGTTTTAGTGTTTAATTAATTAGCACTGTTTTTCAAATGTTTTGGTTTTTTTTTTTCCTTAGGGTGGTAATAGATGAGCAAAACACATTTTTGGAGTCTTTTATTTATTTGAAATTTCTGAGGGAGACCCCTGAGTGGACAATTTTCTCCCTGTTAGAGAAAACCTTGTAAAGTTTCATTCCTGCAAATGCCAGTCTGGTTTTGTTTTGTTTTGTTTTGTTTTTTTTTTAGTATTTATCTCCCCTGTTTTGGCCGTGTTATTGATCGCTGCTGCTTTTCAAAGAAATGTAGCATTGCTTTTTCATGGAAAATGTACCATTAAATTGCAGATGTCATGGATGAGAGCACTGTAACGGCAAGAAAAGAGATTTGACATGCAAATATGTCAGGATCTAATTCCATTCTTGCTGAAGTCAATGGGAATTGTAAAATTGTCTTCAAATGGGGACTGGAGCAACCGCACAATGCCGAGATTAAAAATGAAAAGAGACCTTGCTGCTTAATCAGAGATGCTTCTTATTGTCCTGGACCCACTCAGATCTACAAAGTAGCACTTCTTAGGAGTGCCTGGGTTTAATTATTTTGTTAGTTATGTTAGTTAATGATGTTCGTGCAGCCTTGCAGAGGAGTCTGCTCAAAGGCACAGAGGGCTGGTCCTGACAAGCACTGAGTGCTCCCCAGCAGTCACATGGACAACATCAGGCTGGGAATGGGGCTCCCAGTCCTTTGTCTGACCCCTTGGGACCTTTGATCAGTTCCTAGAGGATCAGAACACAGGGATGGATCAGTGATTTCCTTGGGAATCTCCAGGTGCTTCCTCACAATCCTTTCAGCTCACAGCTCCATCAAGCAAAGTGGTGACATCTTCTTTTATGATTGATTTTTTTCCTTGGTGCCTTGTTTTCCAGCAAGTGCTTGGATCACTGCACAGAGTGTAAAGACAGAGGGGTTTCTCTCCTGTGCTGTACCTTGGTGGGTTCATTTTAAAAAGTATTGGTTTCACCTGAGCATGTACAAGTCGGAAGCTGGAACATTCTGGATGCAGAATGCCCTGGTTGGGAAAAGGGTGCTAGAAAACTTAAGAAGCAGCAACAATAAAAAAAAAAAAAAAAATGAGCTTTTCAGTGGAAAGTGGAGGGTTTTAAGGCAGCTCTGTGCAAGTTTAGCACAGTGTTGGGATCGTAGATCTTGGTGATGGCACGAAACACTTTCCCTCCTGAGGGCCCTGGGGTGGAGTGAGGGGAGGAGCTTTTGGGGGTAAATCCTGCTGTACCATGCAGGGCCCTGCACATGCAAAGTAATGCCATTGCTCCTTTACAGCTGCTGAGGTGTTACTGAAGGTGTTACTTTTTATTGCCAAAATCCTCACTTGGACACGCCCCCAGTCACAGCCCTAAACCTGCAATGTATTTACAGCCCGAGAAACTCAAGCACTGCCCTTAAAACACTGAGAGAAGTGTCTCCTTTGGAGAGCTGAGATTTACGCTCTGAGACCCAAGATTTACACTCAACCTCTGCTTTCAACCTCCTTTGCTCCTTAACAGTCCTTTCATTAAACTCTCAACAGCCCCATATATCCTCTACTTTCCTGGGAAGACACAGTCTCCTGAAACTTTCTGCTCTTAAGGATGTCTGCACTGTCAGGAACTGCAACTCCCCTGGAATTATATTTGTAAGACACACAGTGTGGCTAAGTTTCTCTACTTCTTGTCTGTAATTCTATTAAGTAAGAACCGTATTTTAATTTGCTTTCAGAAATTATTTCTTTAAGTGCAGAGGTTTTTTTACTTCCTCAGAAAATGACTGAGGAGGAGGGAGGAATATTTATATGAGGTTAGTTACAAACCAAGAAATGAGGATTTCTTGAATTACATATTTACTAGACCTTCATTCAAATGGTTTTGGTATCTTAGAGTTGCCTGAAGGGGGAAGTAAGTAAGATTGCCTTCATAAAATCTTTATGGACACTTGAAATTATCCCCAAAGTGTGTTTGGAATTCCTATTTCACAATGTTTGCTAAAACAGATAAAATTTTCAGATTTGGATAGTCGCCACAGAATGTTAAAACACACTCTTGAAAGAATAGGCGAGAAACTTTTGATGGGATCTCAAACCATATTTTGAATGTCACCGATGATCAAGAACATGATAACACTGAGTTTTTCATTTTGACATTATGAGAATTTCTCCGGGTTTTTTTAATACCAAAGTGAAAAGAGATTTGACTGAGCCTTGAAAAGTGTCACATGCAATTCAGTGATATTTTTGTACCTGTCCTTTCAAATAGCTTCCTTCCTTTGTTCTTGTCTGAAGGAGGGAGGCACATCTGCAACAGGTTCCCTGTGTGAGGGAACAGCCTCTGTTTGCTCTCCTCAGCCCCATGAAGTGTCTGTGGATTCAGGGTTAGCTCTGTGGCTGCTCTCAAATGAGTTTTTACAATACAAATCAGTCAATTCTTCCCCCAAGAAGTCACTCACAAAAGCTCATTCTTGTCTAATTTTTGCTTGTTGCTGTCAATAATAAATGCTTTGGGGGAGAGTGAAGGAAAAGACAAAAATTTATAGCAAACTAACAGGAAGGATTTTTTTTTAAATTAGCAGAAGCAGAACCCTGTACAGCACTTGATTTCCTATCAGAGCCCCTCTGTGACACAAGTAAGGAGCTCTGGCTCCTCAGTATTACCTGGGGATATCCTCTCAGGGCATCTCCTCTTGCTGTTCCTAGGAACATCTGGGTTCCAAGGAGCTTTGCCAGACCCCTGGCTCAGCTGCTCTTTTCTTCACTGCATTCTCAACATTTCTAGAGCTCCCTTCCCTTTTCTGTAGTTGAAGCCAATAAGTAGAAATACACTGTGGTTATTTTTTCTTCTTTTTTCTACACCCCCCCCCCCCCTTTTTTTTTTTT
>VXBQ01004319.1:362924-444051 GCA_013400175.1 Phainopepla nitens | reverse complement strand
TGGAGTCTGCTGCCTGTGCTGAGAGGAGGAAGGGTCAGAGGGCCAGAGAAGGTGAGCTGTGTGCAGGGGACACCCAGGGTCAGGGGCTGGGTGGGCAGGAGGGAGAAGGAACCGGAAAGTGTGTGGTGCTGCTTGGGGAAAGGGCTGAGTGATGCTGCCTGAGGCTTTGCTTATAACTCCAGGAAATGTTTGGGTTTCTCTTCTAACTAAAAAGAAAGTTTAGTCCTGTGGTGCTGCTTGGGGAAAGTTTTAGTTCTCTGAAGGAGTCAGAAGGCTGCGTAATGCTGCAAATAGGGAATTTAGCACTCTGAACAGTGATGTGCTTGTCTCAATTGTGACATGTGGTGGCAACTGTGACGTTCTTTCATGTGTCTTAGATGTGGTCCTTGTGAGTTAAGTGTTTGACTTGGTGGTTTTAGGGACCTTTTCCAATCTTAAGGTTTCTGTTCTGTGATTTGGAGGTGCTCTGCTTCAGTTTTAATGGGGTCTGTGGTTTGTTTGTTTGTGTCTTTGTTTTGGTATGATGGGGCAGCTACAGCTTTTCTGGGCAAGGCCTGTGGCAGGCTCTCACCATTCTCACAGGGATCAATTTCATCTTAATATCCAATGTAACCCTAGTCCCTAGCAGTTGGAGAGCGTTCTCCCCTGTCCTGTCATTCCATCCCTTGTAAATAGTCTCTCTTCATCCTTGTAGGCTACTATTCCTCCTTCTGTCCTCACAGTGCTGCCTTTGGAGCTGGTTAAGGCTCCAAAATTCCCATTTCTTTACACACATTTGGCCGCTGGATGCAGTTGGACAGGGACAGAGAGCTCTGGTGGTGGCCTGGCCTGGTGGCGGGAGGAACCTGTTCCTTCTGCCCCTGGGGCTCAGAGTGCTCTTGTTTAGCAGCCCCAGGGTGATCCGGAGACATCAAACTGAGCTGGTTGCAGCTTTTACCTTTTCCTGCTGGTTTCAGCTGTGTTTCCTCACAGGAAGGGTGGTCAGGCACTGCAAGGGCTGCCTGGGGAGGTGGTGGAGTTACCACCTGCATGTGGCACTCCATGCCATGTGGGACAAGGTGGTGCTCGGTGTCAGGTTGGACTTGATGGTCTCAAAGTTGGTTATGTGGTTCTGTAGCAGCGCTTGTGTGTGGCCATTCCTGTGGGATCAGAGCCTGATGGATCTCAGGACAGTCTCAGTGCCACTTTCACGAGGGGTGTCAAAAGCACAAGTCCCTCAGTGAGGGAAAATATCCTTGTTTCTACCAAGCTCTCCTCAGATTCCTGGGATTGCAGTATGTGCAGCATTCCTTTAGGCAGTGAGATTGATGTTCAGGGAACTGTGTTCCCTCCAAAAGCTCCCTGTGTGTGTGTTTTGTGTGCCTGACCTTTCAGCAACGGCAAATAGAGCAATGCTTTTTTTTTTATAAAGCACATTTGTCTTCCAGTCCTTGACCTAGGCTCAGTAAATGAAAACGTAGCAGAACTGAATCCCCACAGGATCAGGAGAGGGGCAGTGCAACTGAAAGGGAAAATAAAGAAAATGTACTGGCACTTGTGCTGAAGAACAGCAGAGCAAAAGCCACTTTGTGACTGTAAAAGTCACGGTTCTTACCAATTATTCCTTATCCCTGGTGGACAGAGGGTGCTGCCCACCCCACTGTGACTGTGTGAGACGCCACACATCCCTGAGTGTATCCAACTTTGGATATTCACGTGCTCTAGGAACAATTTCTGCATCATTTCTTTTGCTGTGAACCCTCCTAAGGTTATATTTTGCCTCTGCAGAGAGAGAGCAATAATCCTGCTTTGCCTTTCCTTCATGAGAAACCTCCTGTGGTAACAGCTTTAACGAGAGCTCATAAAAGACTCCCTTTTTTCAGTGATTCCCTCCAGGAATCTTCCATCGATTATTCTGTAGACAAAAGAGGGAACTAAAGAGTTGCCATGCAAGAATATTGTACAGCATGAGGTGACTAAAGAGAGATCTTGACTGCAGTTTTATTGGGATAGGAGTGAGGCTTAGTTCTTCAGATACTTCAGATCAGGAAGTGCAGTTGATAAATTCAGGGGTACCCATGCAAAAATAGAAAATCAGCTGCCAATCTGAAACCCAGTGATTATTTCATTTCTGACATTGATGTTGCTTAAAATTGTTTGAGTGGTTTAATAGCAAAAGGTTTGGGGTTTGTTGAGTATAATTTGTTAAACACTGTCAGTGTTTGATAGAGTTGTGTTGGGTTTGCTGGAAAGAATGGTCCAGTGTTTCTGGCAGAGAGCAATCTGTTCTGTCAAGACACTGCGTTCAAGTGAGGAATCTGGGAAAAGAGCAGGAATATTTGAGATCCTTGGATAAGCCTGTTTACTTTCCTGCTTCAAAACAGGCACTGGCTGGTTAAAATGTAGTGACAGCTGAAAGGCCATTGAAAATGTTGGGGTCCTTGTCAGCTGTTGACTGTTTGCCATTTTTTTGGCTTGTTCTTCTGTGAAATACATGCATTTATTAGCACCTTTGCTTTTGGAAAGCTGCAATCTCTGTCACACGAACAGTTTGCACCTTGGAGATCGTCACACCCACTTTAGGACCCAGGGAGTAGTTAAGGATGCAACCAGGCTCTTTCCCTGCCAGGATAAGAGTAATCAGCCTTGTTTCTTTCATCATAAGTCTTGTGAGGAATGAAATGAAAACTCTTGGCTGTTGGGGAATTTAGAGTCTCCATCTGAAAGACATCTTAACTTGGACTGGTAGCCTTTGAGTAACTAGTTCTTCAAGGTTCTGATTTATTTTAAACAGAATGTTTATGTATTTTCCAAAGTTTTTAATGCACAACAAAACAGAACAGGTGACCAAATACCTGACCCCATGAAACCCAGCCATGGCCAAACTGAAGGAGGAGGTTTCTTGTATTTCCTTTAATTCCTCTTCCATTCCCTTTTGCTTTCCTGAGCAGATTTTGCTTTACAGTCATAAAGACATCATAGCATTGGAAGTGGCTTCCCTGGCAAAGGACTGGGAGCTATGCCTTCAAGAAAATAGGGAACTGAGCCCCTCTTGCATTTTGGGGCTAGGAGTTCTGATATTCTGATATCTCAGGAGCAGCTCTGTCTTAGAACAAATTATCAAACTCACATGCTCTTCCTGGAGAGGCTGACTTGTGTTCCATAGGAAATCTTCTGAGGGAGCATTGATCATCTCAGGGACACACAGGGGTCTCAGTTTTTGGTTTTCCAGGGCCTATGTGTGAGTGCTGACCTCTTTGTGTGCCCAGGCAGGGGAAGAGATGGAGCTGTGGGCAGCAGGAGTCAGGAATCAAATCATGTCCTTATGAAACACAGATGTGAGCTCTGCCTGCCTCTGAAAGGGGAATTCAGGTTTTCCTCCCTCCTCCTACTGCTGCTGGGCACCTGAGCCTTAATAGGGTGGTTTACAAGTGTCCTACAAACAGGAGCATTTTCATTCTTTGCTCCTGGCAAGTTGCAGTGTTTTTACAATTGGGGACATCTCTGGACAAGGCCTTCAGGTGACTTTAAATGTCCCTGGCTGGGGAGAATGAGCACTTTATCAGGCATAACTAGGGCTGGCTCATTTTTACAGTGGGCAGGCAGGGGGGAAATCACAGCTGCCTGAAGCCTCCCTGCCAGGGTTAAGCACAGAATGCAGATATTTTGTTTTTGCGTTTAGGTCAGCTTTGACTCTTATGGGCTTTGAGTATACCTGAACGGAATATACCTCAATGAACTCATATTTGTTCTTTTTGTTATAAAAGAAAACATTTGTAAGCACAAGCACTAAAGATATTTTATGCTATTCCTAAAATTTAATCACAGGTGTCCTGAGAGTATTTAGTGATCTCCTTGAAAATAGCAATGGTGTAATTTGGGGACTCTCTGTTGAGAATGAAACGAACCATGGAGTACAGACTCTGAAGGAACAGCATTCCCTCCTGTTTTCAGGGTGTGGAGATACTGTAATAGGTCCCTTCAGTGCAGCAGAGTGCTGGCACTTCATTGTCTGAACAGGCTTCTCTGGAAAACTAATGGAGGAGGCGAAGGGCTGCTTGCACCATTTGTTCCTTTCCAGGCAATTTTTCTTAGAGTTGGTTTAGTGTCAGGCTTTAGAGCAGCTTTGGTAAAGGCTGTGTTGAGTTGTGTATTGATAATCTGCTCTAGGAAAACACCTTTCCTGGCCTTAATATTTCTCATGGCATCAGGACCCTGCATTCCAGCTGCACAACTCCTGTATTTCCCCAAGGTGAGCCTCTGACAAACGTTATTCCAACTTCTGATTTACATGGCTTGATTTGCTTGGCTTCAGAATGGAGAGAGGCTTTTAAGAGTCCTGAGCATTGATTTGTGCCTGGTGTTCCTGCAGCTGAGTGCACCCATTTGAAGCTCTTGAAGGTGAATTGACACAGGAGAGGCAGCTTGGAGTGCATTTGTGACCAGAGAATCCCAGAGTGTTTTGGGCTGGAAGGGACTTTAAAGTCCATCCCATTCCAACCCCTGCCACAGCGCCGAATCCTTTGGATTCGTGGATAGACAGTCAAGCTTTGCTTTAATTGTTCATGTCTATATTTTTGTTAAGGCTAAATCAGCCACAAAATATTTTCCCCAAATGAGCCCAAGTGAGACTTTGTGCACTGGCAACTTTCCATCCGCGTTATATTGATGATTTGACAGCAGGGCAGAAACCAGCTGTTAAATTGACCCTGCCTGAAAAAACACCTGCACATTATTCTGTTCAAGTGGCCAAACAGTGCTGATGCAACAGATCCCAGCACCGACCACACGAGCAGCTGGCATTTAGAGCACACTCCCTGCATCCCATATTTGCAAGTTCAGCAGGTCATTGTGGAAATTTGAGAAGGTGAAGCTGAGTCACTGTTAAGAAAAGGGTCTGTGTAATTCCAACCATGCTCCAAGCAGAAATGACTGCAGCTTTAGAATTAGGTGATTATTATTTCAACTTCGACAGCTCAACTTGTTTATGGCCACTCTATTATTGAGACAGCCTTGCTTAAAATTAATGCTGTGAATATATTTTAAAAATTAGCCTTGGGGTGTTGAAGTAAAAATTGTCACCCTGATGACCTTGGAAATTTGCTGGATGTTGGTGTCTTGTGGCCTCTGCACAGGCAGTGCCATTTGCTCACTCCCTGAGGTGCTTTCATTATAACTGTGTAGTAACACCTAGCTAAAACCCTGGTTAATACCAAAGCAAGTTTAATTCATTGAATTTCTTCCTTTTATTTGAAAAATCAGGAGATTCCAGAGTCATAGCTTGCTCACAAGCTCGTATTATATCCACCTGGTTCACAGGGGAGATCCAGGTGGTCTGATATATTTGTGTGGTTCTCTGACAAAATTAGGGTATGCAAAATGAAGATGCAATTATTTTAATTGTCTGCTTTTAGAAGGGGTTCTCACTGTCTGCAGGGCTGAGAGACCACAGGGAGATTCCATTATTTGGGTTACAGGAGTCAGTTTATCAGCAAACCAGTCAGCTCCTGATAAAATATATCTTTCATGTTAATATTTCACAAGCTGTTGCTTTTATAGCCTCTAATTTGTAGTAGGAGTTTGTAAGATTGAGATTTGAAATAATAGTAATTTTCTTTTAATAGCATTCAAAGAATGTCATTTCTCCAGACTCTAAAAGCTATAGAAGGGGTGGATGCCTCAGTCCTCACTGCCAAGAGTAGAACAGAATTGTTTACATTTGGTTCAGTAACTGGGAAATTCTGGGAGCGACCTCTCGGGTGGGTGGAGGTGACATGGATATGTGTAGGTCCTTTTATGTGATGATTTTTAGTCCTTTAAGAAGCTGGTGATACTTAGATTGATGTTGCATTCTTGAAGAGGGGAAAACTAGCAGAAAACAGGAGTTTTTCATGATTTTGCCTTGTTAGGTTATTTCTTGTGGTGCAGTGGGTCAGCTGGAGTTTTACTGGGATCTCTGATACCATCTCTGCTTCTTTGCTCATCGAGTCATCAACCTTTCCTGCAGCCTCTGCTTCATGTACCTTCTTTTACTTATAGTTTGGGTCACAAAAAGAAAAAGGTTTTGGCAGCTTTACCCCTGCTGAATGTGTCCTTGTAGAAGGATGACCTTTGTGGGAGGAGAAAAGCAGCAAAGCCAAGAGTCCTCCAATGGTACTGCCACCTTCTTTTGTTACCCTGGTTTCAGCTTGTCCAGACTCTCTGGGTGCTGTGCAGTTGAGAGTTAAATCCTATCCCGGCTCAAAATTCAGGTGGAGCGTGCAGGCACAGCTCCTGCAGAGGAGAAGCCCTGGAGTGGGTGCTTGGAGGTGTAACACACAACTGGGGCTTTGTTCCATGCAAGGAGAAGAATGCACAGCAAGTGTGTGGTATGGAGGAAATCAGGCAGGATTTAGCATGATAAAAGGCAATTGGAGTCATGTTGGAAGTGATTAGAATTTCATGGATAAGCTGGTGTGCTGCAAAAAGTGGTAAATAAGTGAAATCTCCAAATGCAAACTGCTGTGCCAATGTGGAGAGGCAGCTGTTGTTCCAGATGCCTCAAGCAGCTTAACAGGGAGCAACTTTTCACCACCTGATCATTGCTATTGTTTGCAGAGCTCTCATGTAGGACTAAGAGCACTGAATCCAAAGCCAGGATGCACTGGGAACAAGTGATTGGCTTTTCAGAGAAGCACAACCCAAGGAGCAGAGCACTAATTAGGGAATCCAAGGAGTTTTCCATGGAAACCTTCAGAAACAATTCCCAAACCCTTCAGGGAACAGTCAGGTTCAGAGTGCCCCTTTGTGGGACTGATGTAAGGAACCTGGGGAGAGCTGTAGATCTTGAGACTAGGGGAATTAGACTCCAAGCCTTTGGGAAGCACAACCAGCAAGAGCTTTTTGGGCTCACTCCTTCCAGTGAGGTGACTGTACCCCTGAGCACTGCCACCCTCTGAGAGGGCTCTGCCCACACCAGGTTGGAAGTAATCAGGAGAAAAGATGTGGGTTTATGGCTGAAAGAAAAATTGTATAGAAGGAAAAGCCATAGGAGGTAAAAAACACCTTGTTCACCCTAGTGGGAGACAGAAGAGATCACTTCTGGGTTCTTCTTAAAGCTGGTTGCTTGACTCTGTTTCCAAGGTTTTGGTTAGTTGAGGTCATCCCAGCAGGGAAAGGTTGGGTTACTCCTGGTAGCTATAATCCAGTACCATCCTAGTACCCTATAATCCAATGCAGAGATGGGTAAAAATGTAATTTAGCTGTAGTATAGTTTTCAGTTTCCTTGTAAGATTTCTTTTTCTTTTAAATGCTTTCAGTTCCAGCTCTGCTGTAGGATTGATACCCTGCATTCTTCCTCTGCTTGCCAGCCCCACACCCAAGTCTGCCTTGCAGAAATGCTTGTAAAGCAACTCCTGGAGAAAAAATATTTTAGAGCAAATGTTTTACCAGAATATCCTAAACACATCATTATGCCAGGGGAACTGTGGGAAAACTAGGATGGAAGAGAAATAATACTGTCATTAATTGAAGAAGATCATAAACCTTCATTTTTCTGTTTAACAATCTCAGTGTTTCAAAGTTCCTCCCACACATGTTGGTAAAGTGGGAGAATGACAATGGGTGTTACAACAGCACAGTCATTAAGTTTTAAAAGTGTGTTTTATTTCATTTTAGATGTCTGTTAAAGTCCAGAGAAACTCCAGGTTTCTCTCAGGAAATAGCTTCAGTGAAGGAGAAGCTGCATTTGGCACAGTGCTTTTTCCTTCATTTTTTTGCCTCATAAAGAGGAGAAAAACATTTTGAATGATCATCTTCAAATATGAACAAAAGTAGACTTGAAATTAATGAAGGAGACTTATTATTACAAATCCTAATCAGCAAACATCTCACATGTGATTAGTCACGTTACACTTGTTTATGGTTAACAATTGTAGTAATTGAGTTTTAATTTAAATGGTGAAATTGAGATCTGACATTTCAGATAAGCAGTTTGGGAGACTGAGGTGACACTAATTTTTGTCGGAATGCAGTCAGGAATTGACTTAAGTTTTATTTCTTTCTTTTGATATTTCATCAATGATTGGGAAAGTCCATGAACACTCTTTTTTGCAATAAATATGCCCACGTTTGGATGAGTTTTTGAGTAACCTGGTGTAGTGGAGGTCCTTCAAGGCACCATAGTGGCTGATTAAACAGGAATTGTGGTGTGCCATCCTAAGGCTTAAGGGCTGTGTGTCATCTGTGTTATTGTTTTTCATGGAATTTCTTTTAGATTGCTGCTAATTTCAGTCCATCAAGTCTCTTTCCTCATAGGATTTTGCATCCCTTGCAAATCAGCAGATTGAAACCCTAGGCACTCTGGGCTGTGGCTGGGAGCTGGTTCCTTTCTTTTGGGCCAGCAAACTCTACCCAGGTTCATTTCTCCCCTCTTCTCTCATTTTCTCTGGGAAATTTGGTTCTGCTTGCCAGGGGGATTCCTGAAATTTCTGATATCAAGTATTTACCCTTAAGCCTTATATTTATACTTGAATCATTATTGATTTGCTTCCTTTTTTCTCTTGTGATGCCTGGAGAGCATTAGATAGAGCAAATTTCCTTGACACAGTGTGTCTGTACTTAATCACTTTGCTTGAATTAAAAGGATACACTGGAAAGAGCAAATTCTTTTGAACAAAATTCTCTAAAGCTCTCTACTCCCAAATCCCAGCCTCCAGTAGTTCATGTCTGAAGCTCCTCAGCTTCTGTTAGAGCAGAGAAAGCAAAGCAGAAAGATGAGAAGTCATGAACAAAGTACTCCTGGGGTCTTTTTTATTTTTGTTTTGTTTTGCTTTTATCTAAAAATAGCAGTGTCTTCCTTTTCTGTGGGCTACATTCACAGCAGCCAAGGACAGGGGAGAATTCAGATTTGTGCCAAAGGGATCAAATCAAGCTGGATGTGGAAGGGACAAGAGTTTCCTTAGGTCACAGATGAAAATCTGTTTCTAACTTGCAGTGTAAGGAGAGGAAGGGAAGTTTGCAGGCATCTGCAAGGACAGCCACCCCAAAAGCCTGGTCAGAGTAAGGGAAGCCTACAGGAAACTGAAGAGGAAATTTATCAGTGGTATTTTTTGGGTGTTGGGAAATACTGATCTCCAAAGCAAATGGAAGAGAAAGTGATTTCAGCCCTGTGCATTCAGAGAGAGCAATGGGAGCAGTTCAGGATTCAGGAGGGGATGGAGGTAAACATGAGTGGAAGTGTCCCAAACACAGTTCCTAGGCACTTTTGTCCACCCACACATCTGCTATATTTCAGAAAGAATGTTCTCATGTGAGGAATTACTGCTAAAACCACTTGGAGAGGGCTCTTCCCCAGGACCTGGAGTCATGGGGCAAGGAGCAACAGATACCAACTGAAAGAGGGGAAATTCAGGTGAGATATTGGGAAGAAATCCTTCCTGTGGGGGTGAGCAGGCCCTGGCACAGGGTACCCAGAGCAGCTGTGGCTGCCCCTGGATCCCTGGAAGTGTCCAAAGCCAAGTTGGACTTGGGGCTTGGAGCAGCCTGGGACAGTGGGAGGTGTCCCTGCCCATGAGAGGTGAAACCAGGTGAGATTTAAGGAAGCTGCAAAAGGCGATGATCAAGTGCAGTATTGTTCAGGCAGCAGGAAAGTGGCTGGAGCAGAGGTAGGAGCTGAACTTCCAGAGGTGAAAAAGGTTATTGCAACTATAATAGAGGGGCTGGGGAAAGCATAGGCACAGAAAATATTCCTGTGCTTTAATAAATAGCTGGGCAAATGGAGCAAGTGTTAAAGCGGTGATTGGTGAGTGGTGGCTGGGGAAAGCACAGGGATCCCTGAGAGGTCCATTCTAGTCCTTTATTCCCTGCCTGTTCACTTTGGAATGATGCATTTGCTGCTCTTGTTTACAGGCACTTGGCAGTCTTATATGCTCTGTCATGTCCAGGGTTTAACAGACTAAACCCCTGAAAAGAGCAGGAAAATATGGAGGCAATGTCCCTCATCTTTGCTGATAATCAGATCTGGAAATTGCAGGAATGAATTCATTGCTAAGGCATGGCAGGAACAAAGTTGATGCTCTTGTTAAGCTGAGCTGAAGGTAGATCTAAAAGGTGAAGAATCTTTTGATTTAATAAAAAACCAAAATAATAAAAAAGAGTATTGCATTTAGAATACTCTTCTCCCTGTATACAAAAAAGGCTTTTATTCATTTCAGAAATAATTTGACCCAGAGAACACAGAGTCTCCAAAACCAAGGAGGCAACTCAATTTCCATGGAAGTTAATGGAAAAATTTTTGGGAATGTTGTGACAGGTCCTAGAAGAATGAGAATGATAAGTAGGCCAATTCAATAATCCCACAGGGAGAGATGATCATCTCTGTTGAGATAAAGGTGTTCATTTTCACTTGTATTTGTTTTATGAAGTGCACTGAATGTGTCTCTGACTTGATGGCACAAGTGATAGTCAAATAAAAACCTCGGACTGGGCTGCTGGGGAAGAGCAGCAGCTCCTGGAGTTGAGGAAATCTCTGTGTTCTGCTTTAAAAGGAATTTGAGGTTCTTTTTCCCCTTACAAATACCTCAGAGAACAGGAACTATTTGGTGTTTATACGGAACCATTTTTTATGCTGCAATTAAATAACAATATTAAGGTTTTTCCCCTCCCTACAGGCCCTGTGCCAGTGTCGCCCTGTCCACAGGTCATTCTTCACCTCCAGAGGTGTGAGATGCCGGTCAGGAGAGAGAACATTGAGCAGCTTTTATTGTCCTCCAACCCTGAGGCCCTGGAGGTGCCTCCTGTCTGTTCCCTGGGCACAGCTTCCTGCTCTTCCGGAGGTGCTTTTTGTAGCCATTTCAGGGGAAAATGTGGAATTGCTTGTGGGTTAGAGCATTTCAGAGTGCTCAGAACATGACTTCTTGTTTTGCTGTTGCTGGAGGCATTCCCATGGCCATGGCCCTTCTCCTCCAGGATTGGGGTCATGTCAGTATCATTCCCACTTGATGTCCTGGGATTTTTGCCTTGCTAGGAGCCAATCCTTTATGTCAGGATATCATATATCCTCAGTCTACAGCCCCTGACTACTTGTGCTTGTCCTTTGCTGCACTGCTGAAGCCTTTGCAATGTTCTTTCTGATCGCTGGAGGGTTTAGTGTGTTAAAATATTACATTATTGATACATACTCTCCTGCTGGGAGAAGCCAAATGTGCCACTTATTTGGGAAAACTAGAGACTCCAATTAGGGATCCACAGCAAGGCACTGTTTTCTCTCCATTTATCTTTGCTACTTGCCACTAAAGTTATAATGGAGATTTTATTCCAGCTTCTCTTATTTAACTGCAGCTAAATTGGAGGATTTTCTCTTGTCTTTCATGTGTTAACAACTCTAAGAGGATTTAAAGAGAAGTTTTCCCTCACACAGTTGTTCCCATTCATGCCTATTGCTCTGGTTTTCCATGCTGTACCTCTCCTTTGCCCTTTGGTGTGACCTCCATCCCACTCCCTGCAAGGATCCCTTGTTTTAACTGCTTGGGAGATTCTCGTAGGAGTAGGGATGTGTATTCCATTATCTCATCCTCATCTGTACTCACATCTAGTATTCTAGACACAAAAAGATTTAGCTTGGGTTATAGTCTTTCTTTATTTCTTCATTATAGAATAAGTAAGTATTATTAAGAATAATAAGAATATGTGGATTCGGGTACCTTTTTCCAGTTACTTCATGAACTCTTGAGTTCTGGTTTAAGAATTGTACAATGGTTTGGGTTGAAAGGAGCCTTAAAAGGCGTTGAAATCCAACTCCTAAAACTGAGCAGAGACACCTCCCACTGTCCCAGGCTGCTCCAAGCCCCAAAGTCCAGCCTGACCTTGGGCACTGCCAGGGATCCAGGGGCAGCCCCAGCTGCTCTGGGCACCCTGTGCCAGGGCCTGCCCACCCTGCCAGGGAACAATTCCTTCCCAATATCCCATCCATCCCTGCCCTCTGGCACTGGGAAGCCATTCCCTGTGTCCTGTCCCTCCATCCCTTGTCCCCAGTCCCTCTCCAGCTCTCCTGGAGCCCCTTTAGGCCCTGGCAGGGGCTCTGAGCTCTCCCTGGAGCCTTCTCCTCTCCAGGTGAGCACCCCCAGCTCTCCCAGCCTGGCTCCAGAGCAGAGGGGCTTCAGCCCTTGGAGCATGCAGTGGATCCGTGTCCTTCATGTGTGGCAAGTCTTTCTTGGATGTCAGAGCCCTGATGATCCAACTTTCTGTGCCTCCTTCTCTTCCCATGCTCGTGGCTCTGTTAATCACATACTTTTGGGGGGGTAACTGTCGGTGGTAGGCAGCAGCTATAAAACCTCCTCACCTTGTTTTTGTCAACCATGGGAGTTACCTTGTCTCCTTCTTGTCCATTGTCTGCAATTAAATCCTGAACAGGCAGCTGGGAGCTGGATTTGCAGGGCAGACAAATGAGCTGCCTCCCCTGGGGACACTGGTTTTGGTTGGATAACAGCTATCAGGGCTAGTAAAGAGTAGAAGTTTGGTGTGACTGAATTGTGTTGCTTAATGACAACACGAATGCCAGCAGTGGGTTGTGCCTGAGCTGCTGAATTGCAGGCAATTTGTTTAATTTCTAATGTCAGACGTTTATCAAGGTTATTATTTTTTAAAAATATACTGGAAAAACAGCAAAAGGAGAATAAAGTTGAACTGCTGGTTAGCTTTTGCCCAGGACCTTGCTCTTCACCATATGCTTGGCATTTTAGAGCTGGTTAAATAGAAATATTTCCTTGTACTGCATCCATGTCCTCATTTCGTGTGCCCTTCCTTGCTGAAAAATGCCAAGGCCAAAGATAGTCTGCCTTTTCTAAAGTGAATACTTTTGTATAATATATAAAGTGAGGCTGAGATGTGTTTGGTACTTTATTTTCTTAGAAAAGGTGAGTGAACAGGCAGTTCTCAGTATCACAATTCACTGCCATGGAAGAGACAAGCCCAAGTGATAAGAGATTTAGTACCGAAAGGACATTTGAGCTGGATCATCTGGGTAAAGCCCAGCTACATGAAAGGCTGTGTTTCACAGCAGTTGATGCAGAGTCCAGAATCCTTTTGGAAGATGTCTGTGAGGAGTATTCATGCGGAGCTCTGTAATAAATCAGACACAAAAATATTTAGATTGGTTTCACAAAGCTGCTCTTTCACAGAAAGCAAGTTCTCTGAAGAAATCTGTTCTATTATGCATTTAAGTAGCTGTGACATTAATCATTGTGTCATTAATAATTTGACATCAGTAATTTGTCCCATGATTTAATCCCTTTTAATCTCTCTACTACAAGATGCAAGCATTAAAAACAATCAGTCAGACTCAGTGTTTTCCCCTCTGTCCTCAGAGCTCTGGGTAATTTTTAGGTGATGTGAAGAAGTCAGATCTGTCAATTCATTAATACCAGGTTTGGGGGCAAGTTCAGATGTCTTCTGGGTCTCAGTTTATCACAGTTCATGTTTGTTCATGTTGCAGTTCTATTTCATTTAGGCCTTTTCCTGCTCTGTCCAGCATTCTTAGAGGAAGATTAAATTTGTGATTTTCGTATTGTTGGCTGGACAGGATGAAATTTTCATTTCTGGGCCTTCTAGCTGTTTTGATTGTGTTGAATTACCCTGGGATTAGCTGTGGTTTCCTTAAGGAGCTGTAGTTTGGAAGGCTCAAAGAGAAGGGTAAAAATCACTGCAGACAGGGCCTGGATCTTCTCCCTTCTGACAGGAATGAAGTGGCAGATGGATTTGTCTGTGGGCTTAGAGATGGTTAAATAAAAGCAGAGTGTTAAAAGGATGATATTATCAAGGACAAAGAGTTTATAAAATTTAACAGATGTGGGTTTAATTGTGTTGCAGCAGCTCAGAGCTGCACTGGAGGACATTGCTAGATAATACCAAGGCAAATGAGCGTGTGCATTGCAGGCATGAGGGGCAGAGATAAGGCTGCATTTGCATATTGCTTTCATTTGGTTCCCTTGTTTCCAGAAGTTGCAGTTGAGGACAAGCACAGTGCTGCTCTTGCATTGACTGAGTTACTGTTGTTTGGTTTTAGAGGATTTTTGTGGAAATATAAAAGCTGCTTGAGGGCTGCAGTGACTGTTCAAGCCACTGCTGTTACAGTGATGGTTTGCAGGAGGCGTGGGACTGTAGCTGAGGGAAAAATCCCTTCCAAGTCTGGCTGCTTCCTTCTGGAGAACCCCATTCCTTGAAGCAGGGTGCATTATCTGCAGCACCAGCTTCACCTTGCATTCTCCATCCAGTTCCATTCATTTAACCCCCAGTTCTGTGTGGAATCCTCCTCCTCCTCGTTTGGATGCCCACTTGTCTGTGAATTGGCTGCTTCCTGTGGTGTCCTTGGCTCCTGGGTGTGTGCCTCACCAAAGCAGGGCATGGAGAGTGAAGTGGCTGCTCTGAGCTGTGGAGCGGCCAAGAGTCCAACGCTTTCTGTGCCCTCAAAGCAGATTGCCATCAAACCAGAGCATTTCCAGCACAAAACTCTTCCTTTGCCCTTTTTATTTAGTACTGGTCCTTATTTCTCATCCTTTTACTTAGCTTCACTTTTATCACTTGCCTTTTACTTCCCTCTTACTACTAATCTCTTTACCATCAGCCCTTTTCCTCAGGAGCACGTGTATAGCACGTATTTTAGTCTATTTGCTTCCTGGCTGTCCAGGAGGAAAAAAGAGTTGTTTTTTTTTTTTTTTTTTTTTTGGTGAGAATCAATGCACATCATGCCTTGGATAAAGGGAAAAACTGACAGATCAGCCATGTCATAACCCCCAGGGCAGGAAAGATGAAGACCATGCAAAATAAAGCTGCTGAGGAGTGAAGCTGTCAAGAAGCTCAAGAGATGGGCACAGGCAGAGCCTCTGGCTGAAAAGTAGACTTTTACCATATGCAAATAAAAAATGGAGAAGAAAACAAAGCAGGAACGTGCTGAATGGCATGAAAGGCATAATTGTCCTCGGCACCGGTGCCATTGAGAAGAGACAAGAGCAAGATGCTAACAAAGGTGAGTCCCAGGAATGTGAAGGAAGAGTGTGAAATGAAGCTGTAACTGAGAGCTCTATCTCTGAGACTGACACTCCGTTGCAGGGGAAGCAGCATTTAGGAGTATGCATAAAGAAGGGGGAAAATTAAAAATAATAAGTAATTCATAGTGTGTAGCTGACAGATCTGTTGCTGCACTGTTTTCCTTGTTCTTTGGAGGGGACAGGCATCTAAAAAAGCTTCCAGAGTGTGCCAGGAAAAGAGAAAGATTTACTACTAATTTTCTATGACATATGGCCACCCATCCCTCCTCTGAAATTGTAGGCATTAGTTAAGGGATAAAACTGTCGTACTTGGCTTTTAACATTAAAAGCAGGGTCTTTGGGAAAGGAGAATGTTCTCGCAAATTGGAGTCTGAGAACAAGAGCTCGAGATTTTATGTGATTTGGCACCTATAGTAAGTTGAGTTGTCTAATAAATGCCAGCAATTCATCATCTACTTTCGGAGTCTGAAGTTTAGTAGGCAGTCATACAGTGTGTCTTTTGGTGCCTACACTATCTCAGGAAAAAAAAAAATCATGGATTTTGGAGGGGCAAGAGGATTATTGCTTGATTTATTTGGCAACAAAATTGACTATAAAACTACTTTTACTATGCTCAAGGGAGCAAGGCATAGAGATGTCATATTGAGTAATAACGTCAGGATAATATCAAGGTCTTTGGTCATCTCGCTGATTTCACACAGGCAAAGCCACAGATATAAAACACTTGATACCAGTGGAATAGGACATTTCATGTGGATAATAAACACCTGGGAAAATTAATGACCTGTCTGGCTAAAGAGATAAACCCTGAGTCACAATAAGTGAGAGCTCTGGAGGGAGAGCCAGTGTTTAACTGTTTTAGTGCTGCCTGAAGTATCACTTAGCAGGGAAAACGTGGTTTGTACATCAAATATTCCTATGGAAGAACCAGTGCTGCATCAAAGGAATGCCCTGAGGTGTGCTGAGTGCTGCCTAATTGCAGTAGTTGATGAATGAAGTGCATTTATTGTAAGGTCTCTTTTCCCTGGGACACATTTTAATGGCAAAGTGAGGAATGAGCGTTTAGAGCTGGCAGTACCCAGGTGTCCATACTCTGTGTCAGTGAGACACTGGGAATCTCCTCACAAAGGGATTGAGCTTCCCTGATTTTTGCCTGGCTCCACAGTGAAGTGTCCAGGATTACACGACAGTGTCCAGGAATGTTGAGCTTGTCCACAGCTCTGGACACTCAGAGCCCAGTGGGTCAATAGCCCTGTCACTGCCTCAGGGGCTGTGTTGGGAATGTGAGGTGCACATGGAAGCAGCATCATTTAGAATCTTGTGGCAGCAGATCCCACTGCTTTTCCACCTGTGGACATNTGGCTCTGCACAACTCCCTGACAGGAGGGGACAGCCAGGGGGGGTCGGGCTCTGCTGCCAGGGAACAGGGACAGGAGAAGGGGAAACGGCCTCAAGGTGTGCCAGGAGAGGCTGAGCTTGGACAGCAGCAGGAATTTCTGCATGGAAAGGTGCTCAGGTCTTGGAAGGGGCTGCCCAGGGCAGTGGGGGAGTCCCCAGTCCTGCAAGTGTTCAAAAAACGTGTGGATGTGGCACTTGAGGACATGGTTTCATGGTGAACAAGTTGGTGGTTCTGTTTGGCAGCTGGACTTGGTGCTGTTGGAGGCCTTTTCCATCTTTACCCATTCTGTGATTCCGTGGTACTGCTACTAATATATTGCAAACAGATGAAATTAATCTATTCTAAAGGACAAGGCAATTCAGGTTGGGATTTCCCTCCACTGGGCTTGTTTCTGTTTAATTTTTTTGTTTGTTGTTTTGCAATGCCTTGCTTTGGCCTCTCTTCTGGTGTTTTTTTTATGGGGACTGTCCCCAAATTCAGTAGGATTGATTTCAGCACAGAGTTTAAATGTGCCCTTCCCTGCAAACATCGGATCCTGCTGAAGACAAAGCTGAATGAACTCCTCAGTGGAGTGAGAAGGACATGGAGGGCATGCCCTGAGCACTGCTGGGTACCTGTTTAATAATCTGCTCACCTGATGGGATGTTTGACAGGGCAAACTGAATTAAGCAGGGGTGAGGAAAGGGCAGTTTGGAACTCCTGCCAGAAAAATCTCTCTGTTTTTCTCCTGTACAAAGTTTATATTCACACTAAAAGGGGAAGGAAACAGATCAAACTCCTCTGTGGGTACAAAGCACATGCGACAATTGATCTGTTACACCAGTGCCATTTTCCCCTATTCTTTAAGGTGACCAAAACTGGGACTTGAAATGGCCTTGTAGAAGACATATTTATGTCTTCCTCAGTCAATAGAGTCATTTTGAAAGACAGAAAAATCTGTGAACAGTTCAAAAGGACCTCCTGAGCCTTGGGATGATTCAGTGAGTGATGAATCAATCCTAGGGAGGTAGAGCAAAATAGGGACAAAATCTGGCAAAAACTAGGGAAGGCAGAATGGTGTTCAGGCATGAAATGGGTCCAGATCCTGCCCTCATTGGAACTAAAAATGCTTGAAACAAACTTTGATCTTATGTGGGTGGGGAAAATGCCATAAGCAGAGAGTATTCAGATCCAAACACTATTTTAGCTGAGGAGCTGGGAAGTTTTGGAAGGAAAAAAAGAGAAAGATGGCAAGAGTTGGTTTAGAAATGCAGAAATGCAACCTGGAATCACTATCAGTTGTGCTCTAGTTTATTGTGTGCTTTATAAAAAAAATAGGTGAATTTATATTTGAAGAGGTGTTTCTATGGGGTTTGACCATTGTGATGCTCCTGATGCTGAATTCTGTAGCAGGTCAAGTTAGAAACTGCTCCAATATTTGCATTTTTAATACCTCATTACATTTTATGAGTTACAGTTGATGCTTTCCCATTTATTATCCTTTTATTTGGTCTGTACAGGCAGAGCTCTTGCAGCAAAATTGCAATTTACAGCTGTTCTCTCACAAAGAAACGTTTTAAGAATAGCTAGGAACTGTTATCCCAAACCTCTAATTATGAAATTTATCTCAAATCACTAACAAATATGTGTGCCATGTAAAAGATAGATTGTGCTGGGGTCTGAATGCAAATAAGTGATAAAAACACCAACACATCTTGTCAATGGGTAGGTTACAAAGGAAAAGTTTATAATCAAGCACAAATGAACAGGACGTTTTTCACAAAATTTAGTGGCACACAAGTGTCCCTTTCTCCAGGGGCCAGAGAAATTGGAAATTGCCAGAGGAAGTGTGCACAACATGAGGGTGCATTGCACTGTTGGATTATAAAATAGGAAAAAAACCCCAACCAAATCTGTTACCTTAACACACGGTTTGGAGGAAATTTTGGTATATAAAAGCTTGATCCAGTCTCTCATAGGCTGAGATAGAAAAGACAAGCCTGGGTCAGTCAAGATCTGTAGGAAGCAGGGAGGAAAAGGCAATTTATGATCCAGAGACCTCGCTTGGTAGGAGAAAAAAGAAAAAACACAGGGAAGGATCTGGCAAATTTCTGCACTGGGGACAGCAAAAGAAGTCTCTTTGGGACAAGAGAAGAGAAATAGGATCATGTCTCCTATCAAATCAAGCAACCTATTGCTGTTTACCCTTGGCTTTAACAAAGCAGCCAACTCAGAACCGAAGAGACCCAAGCAAAAGTTCAAGGGCTGCCAATCCCAACAAGTCCCCGGCTGTGTCAGCCCTGCTGGGGGTGTGAGCTCAGGCAACAGGTACATCCCGTTCCTCGGCTGACTCTTGAGGCAAATGACCTAGTTTAGTGATTTTTTTTTTTTTCTTTATTTTATAAGTTCCAGATCGTGGCAAGTCATTTTTCACCACTGAGGTTTCTTGCAGAAAAAGGTGTAAATGCTAATTGGCCTTTGAGGCTTCCTAAAGTACTTCAAGATGGATTATTGGGAGTGATTCACCAGATTTGCTTGAATAATTCAAATTCTAGCCGTGATCTTCAAAAGTTGCCATCGTACTGTTGTTTCATTTATTTGTATTCTTGGAGAAAACCACTGGTTATTTGGAGATCATTTAATTCCTTTGTTTGTTAGGGAGAAAAAAACCCCAGCTTTTGCCATTAGCATGAGATGAATTTCACAGAGATGTAGAAGGTGAAACAGAAGAGAAGGACACAATTGTGCAGAGTTATAATTGGCCATTTCTTCTGTGGCTTTCTGTGGAGCATGGGGAAAGGGTTGAATGGTAATATTAAAAAAAAAAACCAACAAAACAAAAACAACAAAAAACTCTACCAGAAATTCGTTTTCTTATCTAATTATTTGACTGTGATTCCTGGAAGAGTATTTTCACGAGTGACCTTGTTTCTGTATAACGTGGGAGATCTAAGATTAAGTGATGGAATCAAGACCTCATTTTCCTGCAAAGATAATTAAATATAGTAAAAGTGTAGCTCACAGTTTGGTCGTGTCCCGAGGCTCTGATCTTCAGTGCTTTCAGTGCCAATGGGATTTTTGTTCTCCCCGTGCTGAGGTGAAATGGCTCAAGGATGAAGCTGGTCCATGTAATTCTTTCCCACTTGGACCTTTCTTAACCAACACAGAGGTTGTCCTTGCAAACTTCTTGTCCTCACAGTCTCAGTGGGTGAGGAGTAATTGCTTGCAAAAAAGATGGTGTGTTGTTCAGGTTGCTTTAAAAGTGAAATGAGATGCATTCATTATGTTATGCTTCACAAATTTAAGAACTAAACCCCTATTCTCTTCAAAATCCTCCTTTTCATTGTGCCAGGTCTATATTACCTGGTGTATCTATGAACTCAATTGGCCTCCAATTTTCTGCTTTTAAAAAATGGTAAAAAATATTGAGTCGCTTGAAATTACATGCAGATAAATGAACTGTATATCTTTGCTATTATCGTCAATTAAGAATATTGCCAGTTGGTCATATTAGACATTTTTATGCTGCTCTATTTATGTGGTTGTTGCAGAGACTGGAACTGCCAGTGGAGGAAGGATTTTAAAATGCTCATTTGTTTCTTTAGACTGGAAGTGATGCTTTGCAGAGGGTGGTTGAACTCTCCAAGAAATTCCTGCAGTTAACGAGGTTTTTGAGATCTCTCCAGGGAGAAAAGCAGGAATCTTCAGTGTGTCTGTGCAGTACATTGAGAGAATCACAGAGTGGTTTGGGTTGGAGGGACCTTAAAGCCCATCCAGTGCCACCCCTGCCATGGGCAGGGACACCTCCCACTGTCCCAGGCTCCTCCAAGCCCCAAAGTCCAGCCTGGCCTTGGGCACTGCCAGGGATCCAGGGGCAGCCACAGCTGCTCTGGGCACCCTGTGCCAGGGCCTGCCCACCCTGCCAGGGAACAATTCCTTCCCAATATCCCACCTAACCCTGTCCTCCTTCCTGTAAAGCCACTGCCCCTTGTGCTGTCACTATATTCCATTGTGAAAAGTCCCTCTCCAGCCTTCTGGTAAGCCCCCTTTAGGTACTGGAAAAGGGGACATGCAGAAATGTGGGGAAATGCAGATCCCTCTGCTTAAAATCTGATTTCCAAGTCTCTGAGTCTGAAAGCTACACCTTCAGCAGGTTTTAATCACAGAGCAGGTGATTAAAGCAGATGATTTCAATTAGCTCTCCTTTCTAATTCCTTATATTGAAGTGCTTAAGTTCTGGAGGAAAAGGAGATTTTAAATAGACAAGGTAGGGAATAATCAATTCCTCACTAGAGTGCCTTGAACTCACTGTTCAAGAGTGAGTAGAGATAACCTTCTGGGATATGAAATAGTGGAGGTTATCCAATGTTTTCTGCAGTAACAGGTTGAGGTCATGAGTGTACAAACACAGAGCTGAAAAACTCAAAAGAGTTCTCAGAGAGAGAGAACTCTTTCTCAGGCTGCTGATGAGAAGGGAATTCAAGGAATTCCAGGCTGAATCTTGCTGCTGTGACAGGAGCAGACTCCCTGACAATGGAGATTTTTTGGAGGGTTTTGATCTCTCAGAGTCAATATTAAATGTCAGTGTGAAGAAGCTGATACTGCCAAATTGTTCATGATATATTTACTTTCAAGTGTCTTCAGTTTTTAGGTCTGGCAGAAGCTTTCATGAAAGTTGAGTTAATTTCCAAGACGTTGTTTCTAATTTGGTACCACGGAGTCAGCGTTAATCCTTCACGTGTTCCATGATAAAGGCCATACTTTGAGTGATGGCAGAGATGCAGTGGGAGAATAACTTCTTGCTTCTCAGAGACTCTATTAATTTTCAGGAGGTGGTATTTTCAGTATTGATGTCTCTGCAGAAATAAATCAGAGCTTTGTTCAGCGGAACATCGGAGTGGAGTCAGTCTCGCCAAGAGCAGGAGCCCAAGCAATGCATCCCCCACAGGGACCTGGAGCAGGAGGGGCAGCACCAGAACTGCCCAGACTTGGGCAGAACCCAACCTCCAGGTGCAGTGGGTTTGTGCCATGTAAATGTTGCCCTGCAGATTTGGTAGTCTCAAAGGAGACCATGGGAATTTTCTTGCCTTCCATGATTTCCTCAGAAGCTCCTGTTCCAGGGGAGTGTATTTTGTTTTCTCAGTGAACATTACAGCACAGACAGCAGTAGTCTGTTTGTCAGACTTGCATCCAGCATTAGCTGGAGCTGGTCTGGTAAATCTGAAAGTGGATCATTCAAGTCTGAGGGCTCCTGTTCTTTTTTACCCTGGGAAAAATCCCCTTGTTTGAAAGAACAGCAAGAAGTTCTGTGTGTGATCAAACACAGTTCCCACTTCAGGCTGATTAAACTGGATTTGCAATGCTCTCATCTTGAGGAATGGTTCCTGATCTGGATCACACCCTCACTGCTGCAGGGTGTGTGATCAGAGCTTGCACAGGCCAAGGCTGGTTCTGCTCACAGACCGACCTGCAGCTGCAAGGGGCTCAGGCAGAGGAGGCTGCAGGTGCAGCTGGGGATCACCAGCAGCACATTCAGTCATGCTTCCAACCCCTTCCTGCAGCATGGCTTTCATTGCAGGTGTTCGAAGGTAGCAGTCAGAGGGATCCTGGCTCTGGATCCATGAGCAGCCTGGGATCGTGTTCCTGTAGGAGGATCTCACTGTACTGCTGGACTGTCAGAGACAGGGGACTGCTGTGGTGCTCAGGTCTGGCCCAGAAACCTGACAGGATCACAGGATCATTGCAGCTGAAAAAGATAAAGGTCATCAGGTTCAACCATCAACCACCACTGCCACCCTGTTCTCCACCAAACCATATCCTTAAGTGCCACAGTCATGTGTTCTTTGAACACTTTGAGGAATCCATCACGTCCCTGGGCAGCCCCTGCCAAGGCCTGAGCACCCTTTCCCTGCAGAAATTCCTCCTCATGTCCAAGCTGAGCCTCCCCTGGCAGAGCTTGAGGCCGTTCCCCCTTCTCCTGTCCCTGTTCCCTGGCAGCAGAGCCCGACCACCCCTGGCTGTCCCCTCCTGTCAGGGAGTTGTGCAGAGCCAGAAGGGCCCCCCTGAGCCTCCTTTTCTCCAGGCTGAGCCCCTTTGCCAGCTCCCTCAGCCTCTCCTGGGGCTCCAGCCCCTTGCCCAGGGGCCATTGGCCTCGTGCCCCCCTGGGCTCCTGTCCAGCGCTGGCACAGCACCCCCAGGGCCTTTCCCCACGGGCCCTTCCCAGCCCCTGTGCCCCAGCCTGGAGCTGCAGGGTGACCCCAGGGCAGGACCATCACCTGATATATTCCCTTCCATCCCAGACCATTCTGGGATTCCATGATGAGATTCCACAGGTTTTCCTTCCACCTCACCCCTTTTTGCTGTTGTGCAGTGCAGGCTGGGGGCTGTGATTCTGCTTTCCCCAAGCAAAGGCTGAAGCATCCTATCCAGACTTGTTAGTCCAGTCAAGGTTAAGTTTCCCAACAGTGAAAATTAATTCAAGCAACCTCAGAATTCTTTATTTTTGAAGTTTTTTTTTGTACAAAATAATAGACCCATTATCAGTAAGTTGTCTGCCTGATTTCACAGTTTCTCTAGCTCTACCTTTTCTTCTCATCTGACATGCATTAAAATTAAAAATGGTCTTCATTCTTCTTAACAGCATTTCAAAGATATGCTGAAGCACTACATTTACACGAGATATAACATACAGCACTTTTCAAGGTCTACAAAAATTATATTCTTGTCTTTTAAAACAGATAAAAGCCTTGCAGACATGAACTACGACAGTTTAGAAACAAGGTAAAGCCTTAAAACGGTGTAATTAATTAAAGAGCACTTGTAAAATAATCTCATACTTGAGCAGGGCATCATCATTTCCAGGAACTGATGAGGTTTACACTGAGTAAATCTTTTTTTCTTAGTTGGGAAGTTGTGGGACTTGCTTTGCATGAGGTATGAGTTTCCCAATGGTTCCCACATCAGAGCTTAAGGCCCCCCAGGTTTCCCAGGCTTTTCCCAATGGAAATGAGATCCTTCAGAGCTTTTCCCAGTGGCAGTCTGGCTTACATCAAGGTGATATTGGCCAAAAACTGGAGGGGCAGGTTTAGTTGGAGGGTTGTATTTTATTTGGTTCTCCAACATATTTTTATTGTAGGGGTTGGGAGTGCGAATTCCTCTTGCTCTGTTGGACGTGAAATCTCTGGGATTCCCGAGGTGGAGTTTCCCTGTGTTGTGGAATCTGGTTCATTTCAAAAGGGGTACTAGGACTTGCTGCATGCTGTGGTTGGAATCCCAATCTTTCCAGTTACAAGAAGTACAGGGGAAAAAGCCAAAACACTTCTGAGTTAGGGCATTAGAATTTAAATTTGCAGCACTCAAGGAATCAAGTCTTGAAGAGCAAAACTCGGGTAAGAAGTTAAATGCAGAGTTGAAATTACAGAAGGTCAGAGACAATGCAGCCTTTTCTACGCATCGTTTCCTCCCCTTGATACCTCGTCCAGGCTTCCAAATGAGTGTTCCCCCGTGCGGTTTTGAGGGAGAGAAGTTTGTTTTCTCATCATGAAATGAAGTTTGAAGCATTATCTCCCTCCTAATGAGGTGAAACTTGCTTTCCCTTTCCCTCCTGGTGAGTGCAGGTAGCCAGAGGCCTTGCTAAGTGCTCATAAATTTGGGGTTAATTTCAGCAAATTCTAAATTCAACAGTTTCCAAATGGGAATATGCTGAGGTAAGAGACTTTGCTAAAATATGAAGAATTTAATTGTATTAAGTTCTCACCTCATTAGATGTGTTGGAGAATTTGCCAGAAGTAAATGCTGTTGTCCTGGTTTCACAGTTATTTAGTGGTTAGCTTGGTGTAAGTGTTTTAACATCACAATTAGAACACAGATACATTTTTATTCTTTTGTAGTAAAATGATGTAGTATGTATAATTAATCTAGTATGTATAATTAATCAGGCCTGCTCTGGGTTTCTCACTGCATTCTTAGCTTTATGGCAGGGCTGTGTGAGGAAAAACAAAAAATTCTAGGCACTGGCATTAATTTTCGTCTGTAATGCATGTTCCTGTTAAAGGAGAGAGCATAAACACCCTAGTGCTACTTCCAAGGGCAGTTTCTCTTTCAGAGAACCTTGGTTTTGTCTGGAGAGAGCAGGGACCAGAGCAAGGAGTGCCTTGTTCCTAGGATACCTCCAGGGATGGGGAGCACTTCTCTGGTCAGCCCTTGGCACAGATGAGCTGGAAGCATCAGAGGAATTGCTCAGTTTGGTTTCTATGTGACCTAATGAAGTTGCAGCAGCTGAAGCTGGATATTCCTCTCTCATTCCCTGAGCAGTCATGTCTTTCACCTGTCTGAGGAAGGTGTGTCAGACTTTCATAATGCCACTTTTTCTTCCCAGGATATTTCATTTCCTGTGGGGAATGCTGCTGTATCTGTGCCTCCATCCCTCTGTGCACACTTCTTCCAGCTGTTTCATTTGTTTAGAGGTGAGGATTAAAGCTCTGCTTTAAGTATGGGTACATTTTTCAGGATTCTCTCTCCACTTAATGTATTAAAAACAGCTGAAGATGTGAACACACTCTTGTTGCTTCTACCAGCTCAAGGCTGGCTCTTGCTGTTAGTTAGGCTCAGGGCTTTTAAATTCCTGGAATGCTGCATTGGCCAGCTGTCTGGCAGCAACCCTGGCCTTGGAGAGGCATCACCAGAGTAATTTAATTTTTCCTCTCTCTGGTGGAAGCTAAAAATAGAAAAACTCTTTGCTGTTTCCAAGAAAAACATAGGAAAGAGGCTCTAATGTTGTTTCTGGTTTTCCCCTGATGTTTTCTGACTGCAGCCTTCTGTGCCTGGGAGACAAATCCAAAGTTCTAAATCCATCCACAGTTTTCTGACTCTCTCTCTCTGACTGTTCAAGCCTTTGACATAATTCCTGTTGAGTTGTTTTGGAGTGTTAGTGATGCATTGGTGGATCAGGGGGTTATTTTCCCTAATGGCTTTCTTGGCTGTTTTCCTGGTAGGAGAAGTGAGAATTGTGGACATGAGCTTTATAGAAGGGCATGAGCTGTGGTTGGTTCTTGGAGGATCTGTCAGCCACAAGCAGAAACCCTCTTGCCTTTCCTGAGAGCCCAGACCTTGGAGGCTCATGAATTCCCTGCCTGTTCTCACAACTTCATTAAATGAGTCTTATCAAAACTGGGATAAAATTTAAGATTTCTTGGGCTGGTTGCCCACTGTCCCCAGGCTGGGAGATTTTGGGTTTTTTCTTCTTAAAATCTCCTGCCTGCACTGCTGAACTGACAACTGTGCAGGTAATCCTGAGAAGAGTAGACACTTGCATCCTCTGGAATGCAGAAGTTTGATAGCAACTGGGGTAACACTCAGGTCACAAGACTTCAAGCCTGTAATAGACTCTGATATCAGTGTGCATAAAAGGATAATCAAATCCCAGGATTTCCAGGGTGATGTGGAGTCTGTGGATCTCTACATCCACAAAAGGCTGCTCACTGATCTGGAGGTGAAGTTCTCCTGATATGATGTATGTGTGATATATTTGAAAAAACAGAGGAATATTTTGAAAACCCAGGATGAAGTTTGGTTTCTTTTAGCTGTTATCTCTGCAGCTCTGTCTCCTGGGACAATCTGAGGGACAACCAGAGTGGATCTCATTGGATATTTCTGTTGGAACAGAGGGATGTGCTGTCACATTCTCTAAAACTGCTGTTGTGTTTTGGGATGGGAACCAGACCTGTACAGCTAAGGAGGTGTCACTGCTCCCCCAAGGAAGGTCACATGTGGAGTTCCTGTTTGAAACTTGCTTCTCATGTTTATTAGATGTAATTTTCTAACAGGAAACATTGTCCCCATCTGTAAAAAGGGTGGACAGGAGGAGCCTGGGAGCCACTGCCCTGTCAGCCTCCCCTCTGTGCTGGCAAGATGCAGGGACAGCCCCTCCTGGAAGCTCTGCTGAGGCTCACAGAGCACAGGGAGGGGATTTAGGACAGCCAGCACGGCCTCACCAGGGCAAAATCCTCCTGACTGACCCCGTGGCCTTCTCTGGTGCAGAGGCTCCGTCAGTGGACAAAGGAAGTGCCACAGATCTCATTTATCTGGAATTCTGTGCAGCCTCTGACACAGGCCCCACAGCATCCTTGTCTCTGGATTTGATGGGTGCACTGTTGGTGGAGAAGGAAGTGGCTGCACAGTCACAGCCAGAGGGTCATGGTCAATGGCTCAGAGTCCTGATGGACGTCAGGGATCAGTGAAGGCCTTCAGGGCTCTGTGCTGAGACCAGGGGTGTTTAATATCTGCATCAACAACACAAAGCAAGAGACTGAAGACATTCTCAGCAGATTTGCAGGGCACACCAAGCTGAGGGTGACCTAATAGTGACCTTTCTGAAGGGGCTGACAAGAAAGGTGAAGAGAGATTTTGCACCAGGGCCTGGAGGGACAGGACACAGGCAATGGCTTCCAACTGCCAGAGGGCAGGGATGGATGGGATATTGGGAAGAAATTGTTCCCTGGCAGGGTGGGCAGGCCCTGGCACAGGGTGCCCAGAGCAGCTGTGGCTGCCCCTGGATCCCTGGAAGTGTCCAAGGCCAGCTTGGAACAGCCTGGCACAGTGGAAGGTGTCCCTGCCCATGGCACAGGGGTGGCACTGGGTAGGCTTTAAGGTCCCTCCCAGCCCCAGCTGTTCTATAATTCTGACACTGCCCTAGTTCCAATGAACTGCTGGGCAGAAGGGAGGAGAAATTTGTAGAAGGAAAGAAAGGCAATCCTATTTTCTCTCCTTAATTTTCTTGTCTTCTTTTCTGTCTTTCTCGGACACTTGTCCGGAGTTGCTGGTGTAGGCTGCTTTATGCAAGGTAAAAGAACATCTTTTCCAAAAGACATCTCCTTCTGTGTGCTGTCTGGAAACTCCATGTCTCATTTGATGGGTAATTACATATTTGATTTCCAATAAATGAGAATTGTTTTTTTTGCTCTGTAGCAAGGAGTGTAAAGGAGGATTTTAAGACCTGAAATCCCCATTGGGCCTGTTTAAAATTCCTGTGTTGTAGTAGCACAGGAGAGAAGTGCTGCTTTATAGTGTTTAAAAAGAAGAGCTTTTCTCTAGCAGGGAACTAGAACCCTCTAAATAAAATCCTTGTCCATAATGGGTAGTTCCAGGGAATGCTGGCACAAGTGACAGATCCTGCCAGTCTGAGGGACTGTCCAACTTAGTGTCTTCCATGTGAGAAATTAATCTTCTGTGAGCTGTCACACCATGGAATAGAAAGTTTTATCTTAATTGAGGTTGAGTTAAAGGCCATGGGAGTGTTGGATGGATGAGTGTCCTGCCTGTACAATTCCTGGCTTTCCCCTATCCCAGGCATCCAGAGGGAGTTCTTCAGAAATCAGACTGTACTTTGATAAAGGGAGCATTTTCCCAAACTGATAAGATGGATAAATAACACTCTGAACTCTTGGTTAAGGCTTTTTCTCAGAGGGTGATTTCTGTACAAGAACAATTATTACTCAGTCACGTTCCTTTGAGCCACGCTTGATGTTTATTAAGCCTCTTATTCCTTTTCACAGATTCTTGAAATAATAATAACTTTTCCTTGCTTGATGCTGAAGATTTATGGGAAGGGACCCACAAGGATCATCTAGTCCAGCTCCTGTCCCTGCACAGACACCCCAACAACCCCACCCTGTGCATCCCTGGCAGCACTGTCCAAACCCTCCTGGAGCTCTGGCAGCTTCGAGGCCGTGCCCATTCCCTGGGGAGCCTGGGCAGTGCCAGCACCCTCTGGGGGAGAACCTTTCCCTGATCTCCAACCTAAAACCTCCCTGACACAGCTCCAGCCATTCCCTGGTCCTGTCCCTGTCACAGAGAGCAGAGCCCAACGGATGTTGCAGACAGTCTTTTAATGCTTTTACTTTTATGGAAGTAACAAAACCCAGCACTGGAGTTTCAGGGATTTTCATAGCAGATTTGTTGAATGGTTATAGCAGAAAACAGGAATAGTCCCTGGCTAGGCTGCACCTAATAAATATCTATTTATTGGTGTCATTTGCTATGCTCTGCTTTCTTTGAGGAGGACTTGGCAGTCGTAATTAATTCGGAAACCAACCCAACCCTGAATTCCACATTACATGGCTGAGAGTTTTTCTCATTTTTGTTAGAAGAATCCAATTTAGCTGTGATTGACCTTTGTTTCTTCCTTATAGCAGAAGTTATTTGAGGAGCGGGTTTTATCTGAAGCTAATGTATTTGATGTGTTTAGGGAGAAATTTATAAGGAAGCTCTGAAAAGGCTGCAGAAAAATTATGGATTTGAAAATATTTGAGGAATTTGGTGCATTCCGGTGCAGATATTTTAAGGCTGTGACAGCACTGGATTCAATCTGTTTTCCTCAGCTGAAATGAACACCCAGATTTAGCACCAAGACCCACTTGGATTGCTTTTAGGTTGTTTATTTTTCCTTGTTTTCCATCTCACCTCTTCTTACAGTTAAGAATGAGGAGGTGCTGCCATGCTGGCAATATTGCCCCATGTTACTTTGTTGTTATTATGATTATTAAAAATAACATTGTGCCATGAGTTCATATGGGGATTTGTCATGGAAATAAAATATGTTTGTCTCCCTGAAGGGATCAAATAATTGCTATATTTGCAATGTGTGCAGTTGTCGTATTAAGTAGGGATGGCACATTCCTGCCTGGAATGGAAGTGTGTGAGGCTGCTTCTGCAAAGTTCCTGGAGCTTTAGAAACTTTCTTCCAACCCAAACCATTCCATGGTTCTCTGATTCTATGGACATCATCTCAGGCTCATATTCTGCTTTCATCTCATGTACAAATACAGAGAGGGTCAATTTTGATCAAAGTTTGAATAATTTTCTGGATAGGGAACAGAAATGAATCATTTCCCTAAATGTTTTATCTTACCTATGTCTGGAACTTTCATCCAGACATGCTGTTTTTGAAGCTAATGGCAAGTACTGAGCTTAGGAGATTTTAAAAACACTGCTTTTTTTATAAATCATCCTCTTCTATCTTTTTTTTTCCCTTTTTAATCCCATTACATCCAGCAGATCAGAAGTGAGAATTATTTTGGAGTGGAATGGGATATAGTGTCGGTCTAGTGGCTGCTGAAGATGAATAGTCTCTAAATAAGTAATAAAGCTGAAGTGGCTGTAACTTGCTCTGAGGAGTTTGTTTATTGATACTTTCTGCCACTTGAACTTAGATTTTGCTGCCATCAAGTTGAAATGGGCACTACTACTGTTTTTTGGGGAGGTTTTTTGCTTTTGTTTTTTGGGTTTTTTCTCTTTGTTTCTAAAGGAGGAGTGGGGGTTAATTGTGGGATTTGGGTTTTTGGATTGGTTCTTTAGAAGCTGCATGAGCATTATCCTGACAGGGCAGTTATTTCTTATTACAATGTACTCCAAAGCAAGGGTTGAAATTACAGTTTAAGGGAGGTCATTATACTTTACTGCATCATCTAGAAGTTTGCTGAGCAGAATATTTGTTTATGAAGAATTCCATTTGGGTTTCTGCAGAGCTGAACCAGTGACCAATCATAATTGGTCTTTCGTGTGCAAAAATATTTTTCATGCCTTCACTTTGTTATGAAATTTATTCCTATTTACCCTTCACCAGATACTAATAATAATTAATTTTAAAGCTTTATATGAAACTGAATACAGCCATGAATATTCATTTTTTGATCCATTTCCCAAACAGTGCCCTGTTTTTTAATGAGTTTAACAGAAATGTTTGAATGTGTCAATGAAAACTTCAGAGCAGCTGTGGCTGCCCCTGGATCCCTGCAAGTGTCCAAGACCAGGTTGGACTCTGGGGCTTGGAGCAGCCAGGAACAGTGGAAGGTGTCCCTGACATGGCAGGGGTGGCACTGGAGGGGCTTTAAGGTCCCTTCAGCCCAAACCATTCTGGGATTCTGGGCTGGTGCCTTCTCCTTCATTTGTCCCGGGGAGCTGTGCTGCTGCAGCCAGTCCTGGAGCAGGAGTCAGCCTGAGCCTGGGGCTCCTCTTCATTCTCATGTGGTGGCTTTTTCCTTCTCCAGCACTTGGGAGAGTGGTCAGGCTTATGGTGTTATGTCAGGTATGCAGTGGGAAAGGGGGTCTGGATTTGGACAGCCCATGGGGTATCTGGATCCTGGGGTTTACTTAGAAACCTAAGGAGATCAGAGCTTTTACCTGACTTGATTCCCTCACACACTCGCCCCTGTGAGCCACCCTCAGCCCCATCTTTATTCTCTCTCACCTTTCCTGCCCTCAGGGCAGATCCCTGTGGCTGGAAAGGCTGCACAGGAAATCCTAGTTGTTCATGCAGTCTCTCTGTTACCAAGGTTGAGCACCACCAGCCAAGGTCCCTGGGCAGCCCATGACACTTGTCTGCCCAGACGGCCCCCGTTTCCAGGCTCTCCTTGCACTGGCAGCATCTTTCCTCCAGCCAGGATGATTGCTCCCTTTTTTCCAGGCCCCAAGCCCTAGGTTCCACACAGGATCAGCTCTCTGATTTATGTTTCCGCCTCACCTCTCTTTATTAACAGGAGGATTCAGGATGTGGCAATTTTGTTTAATCCAGCATTATGAAAATGTGGTGATAATGAGTCAAAGGCTTCTGTGGAGAGTTTGAGTTCACTTTCACACCTTCATGCACAATTCTGTGCTGGCTGTCACCATGCACTGTTTAACCATCATAAGGACCTCAGGCTGCTGCGTGTCCAAATGTCCTGACAGCTGCAGGGATCTCATGGCACTGCTTTTTTCCTTGTGCTCACTCCCAACAGAGCCCATTCCACAGGTGGCCATAGCTGATTAGCTGGGGCATGATCCTTCTCACACCAATGGTTTTCCAGCCCTGCAACAAATTGTCCATTTTAGAGTCATATGATTCCTTTGCATTAGCAACTCAATTCCAGGCTGATTCCAGCCAGCTTAATGGAGCATGGGAACACTTTTCCAAGTGCTTGGCTGACAAAAGGGGAAGATGGATGGTGGTGGCAGGAAACACTGTTGCTGCAAGAGGAGCTCAGTGTGTCCCTGCTCTTTCTCTTCCTGCTTTTCTCAGCTGGGAGAGCAGGAAGCTATTCCTCAGTGCTGGAGCACTTGGGTGTGCTCTGGGCTGAGCATTAAAATCCATCTGGCTTTTGGCTTTTGTCTCTAAACCTGGGAGTCGCTGCTTTCCTTTTTCAACTCCAGGTTTGTCTATCTGCTGTGGTTTTCAGCTGTTGATTGTTGCAGGCACTGCATGGGCCAGGGCTGACGAGGAGCAGTGCAGGTCAAGGCATGGGAGTATCCTTCTTTCTCCATGGAAAGGGTGCTCATATCTTGGCAGGGGCTGCCCAGGGAGGTTTGGAGTGCCCATCCCTGGAGGTGTCCCAGGAAGGGCTGGAGGTGGCACTCAGTGCTCTGGGCTGGGGACAAGGTGGGCATTGGGCACAGCTTGGGCTTCATGGGCTGGGAGGGCTTTTTCACCTCAGGGATCCTGTAATTAAACAGTGATGAGACTCTCCTTGGCGCTCTGGACTTCCAAAGGGAATTAGATTGGGAAGAGAGTTGAATGCAGTTGTGTGTAGGCTGGCCCTCAGGAGTGCCTTTGCCTCTTCCTCCCTCCTGGTTTAGTTCTTGGTAAAAGGAATATTTTGGAAAGATGGGAGCCTCTGGAACGGAAACAAAGCTCGTGTTTCACGTGGCACTTGTGGAAAATCTGGCGATCTGAGACTGCCAAACAAAACTGCTGCAGGTGAGAAATCAGCAGTTGTAGAGGATCAGTCTCTCTGTGCTCTGTAGAGTTTGCTGTGTACTATAAAAAGTTAAATATGGATTCTTGACTCTTACTCCAGCTATCCAGGAATTATTTTACCAAGGGGCACGACAGATTTTGCTTGTGGTCTCACCCAGCTGGGAATGACACACTGACCATGGTAATCACACATGATGAGATTGTTTGCTGTGAGTTTTGCTGAAAAGTATAATTTTAGGCACATTTTATAGCAGTCAGGATAGTTGAAATCTAATGGCTATGTGGGAAATGTCAGAATTCAGCAGTCAAACAGTCAAATTCCAAAAGCCTTTTGGCACCATTAAATTCTGATTGTGCAGAAGGGAGATCATCACCTGAAATGTTCAGTTTAAAGACAGTGCCTCACTCTGCAGGCACTAGTATTGAAATACACAAGAAATAAAGAAGGGTCACTATTTGTACTTTCTGTGCTGGCCAAGGGATGTCTGTGCACATCTGGAGCAAAACCAGATGGGCAGAGGGTCAACATTGTCTTTTGGTGTTTTGCCACTGTCTCAGAGCTGAGGATGAGCTCCAGGTCCCGTCCAACCTCCATTCTTTAGTGATTCTCTGATTATTAAACGAGGAGGGACCAACAGAGAGTGGAAGAGACCTTGAGGCTTTTCCACAGAATAGAAGAAAATTGATGAGGCTCTCAGTGACTGTAGAGTCTCCAGCAGGCCCTTCAGAGAACAGCTTCCAGCTAAGCAGACCTTAAGAGACAGGATCAAGTAGTCCTTTTATTTAAATGCTTTCACACAGCGTAGTATCACTTTTATTGGACTATTCCATAAAAAGTTCTGTGCCATATAATCACAGTAAAATAAAATGTGAGGGCTTGGAAGATTCTGCCGGATTGTGTTGGCTGTGACTTGCCTCTCATCAGATCATTGGTATTCACCCATGTCTCAACCCTCAGTTTTGTACATTGTGATAAAAAAAATCTTGAAATATGACTTCATTTTGGAGAGAATATAATAATTTTGTGAGAATTACTCTAGTGAAAAACACGTTCTGACATTAGAGATGGATAGTTTGTAGAATTAATCTTACTTCCAGAGTATTCACTGATATATTTACATAGGTGATATGTTCTCCATGTTCAGAATCCCAGACTGGGACAGGCTGGGAGAGACCACACTGGGGCACCTGGTGCCACCTCCCTGCTCCAGCAGGGCCATCCCAGAGCCCAGGGCACAGCATTGTGTGCACACAGCTCTGCAGCAGCCCCAGGGAGGAGACCCCAGAGGCTCTGTGTACAATCTGCTCAGGGAAGAACTTCCTTCAGTCCTCTGCTGAGGTCACAAAGGAAGGCACAGTGCCAGAGCAAGGACCAGAAGGAAATTTCTGCCGTCTTTTTTCCAATCCTGAGTTAAATCCATGTGCTGCTGCAGGGCAAGAGATGGCAGAGGACGTGCTTTGGATGTAACACTGGGATCCAGTGGCTCTTTCTTACGGCCAGAAACACAAAAAAAAATTGTGTGACAGCATCATCTTGACTTGCAGTTCCCCTCCCCTCTGCTCCCTCTGGGGTTCTCTTCCAGAATTCCCCAAAAGAGAATCCATAAAGGCTCCTTGCAGTCAGCAGTCTCTGCAAGCCATGTGCTGGGGCTTTCACCACAACCACAAGCCAGGCTTCCTGTGTGACCAAGATCACTTGCAGGAGATTTCGAGGCCTGGAAGGTGGAGAAAAGGTTCTGCAGATATGCTTGAACAAACTCAGTCACTTAAGTCACTGTGCATTTAACATAATTGTTCCTGAAGGCTGTGAAAACCTGGAATTATTTCACATCAACTTGCCTCATTATGGAGGTTATTGGTAGTGCCACGTTTAATTTGCTGGAAATGAAGTGCTGTGAGAAGAGATGCAATTTTCGCAGTCATGGAATCTTGTTTTGCAGCATGCATATATAAACACACTTTTAAAACTGGGGTGCATTTATTGATTAATAAAATACTCAGAAACTTCTGGATCCAGCAGAAACATCTTGTGGGAACTCAACAGTGGCCTTCAATTGCGAGGCCCCACAAGTGCATGCTTTTAGTTCTAATTATAGGGGTTTTCAATATCTTACTTAAAAATATATAAATGAAAATAGAAAGTGGAGCCCTGTGGCTCCTTGGTGATCTGAAAGCTTTTATAAGCTGCTTGTGCCACTCTGGGAGTGTGAGCAGAGACCAAACGTGAAGTTGTAAAGACACCTCCAAATGTGAAATTGTTGAACGATGGGCTATGGAAAACATGAACTGCTTGGAAACCCCTTCCTTCACACCTTTTAAGTTGGAATAGTTAAATATATTCAATGTTTTTGCTGGCTGTAAAACATTTGCTGACTGAGAAGATTTGTCCTTTGCAGAGATCCCCCTGACCCCCATCCACCTCCACTTCGGCAGCTCACTGGGAAAATTTAGGTTGGATACGTGGAAGAAATTCTTCCCTTTGAGGAGGGGGAGGCCCTGGCACAGGGTGCCCAGAGCGGCTGTGGCTGCCCCTGGAGTGATCCCTGGCAGTGTTCCAGGCCAGGCTGGACTGGGCTTGGAGCAGCCTGGGATTATGGAAGGTGTCCCTGCCCGTGACAGGGGTGAGGATTAGATGAGCTTTGAAGTCCCTTCCAACCCAAACCGTTCTGTGTATGATTTTTATAGTTGAGACAGGCATAGTTGTGTGGCAGGTGATGAAGTATCAGCAGGAAGGTTGCTGAGGGTTCACATGCACCATAATTCCACACTATCTTTCCCATGCAGACGTTTGCCCTGCGAGATACCAGCAATTTTATGGTGTTTCTTGCAACCCCTGGGAGTGAATTATGGGTTCATTTCTGCAGGGGAGAATGAACAACATTAATGGGACTTTGGAGAGCAGTTTGAGTTGCAGAATGATGTATCCTTATCTTTTGAAGTTCTCCTGTACCAATCTTTGGAGCAGATATGAAATCATTCAAATGGTGCTTTATGATCTCCCTTTAGGAAAACAAATGTCCGTAAACATCGCTCTCTTTTGATGCCCTGAGAAGCAGCTCCTTCCTTTATATACTGATTATAGCCACTGTACTTATAGATCCTGCTGTCTTCCTCTTTTATCTTCTTATTTTTACCCCAGCTCTTGTATATTATTTTGGTTCAGACTGGGAAAAGCTTTCGCATTCAGGCAAAGTTGGGTGTGGAAAAATATGTCCCAAAAGAAACGTAGGGATCTTGTAACTAGGTGGGTACTGATAAAACTTATTTCCACTTGTAGACCACTGATGAGAATTAAATTGAGGTCAGCCCTGGGCACAAAGGTTTATTTGAGATTGTTGGTGTTGAGATGAGGTACAATTAATGTGTGACCTCGGGGTGCTGCAGCTGAACACATTCTATTGTTCAGCAGAGAGAGCTGTTCCCCTGCTCCAGAGCGAGAGAAAAACAGCTTCAAAGGCAGCTGTCAGTAGTGCCACCAGGGTGATGGGGCACTGCTGGGCTCTGGCATCCATAAATGACCACGGGGCACCTTAACCTTGTTTGTTTTCTCCTTTAGGGCCCAGTTTCTGGAATCTTTTCCCTGGGACTATAAATTGAGCCTTAAGTGGTTCCCTGTCTCATTCCCACCTCGGTGGGTTCATTCCTGCTGTACAGCCATTGAGGGGAGGGGAAAGGAAAGGAAAATAGCCCCTTCTATACAGTGGTGTTTAGTCCATGGATATTTACAGTCAGGAGCTGGATCCTGTGTCAGACTCACAATCCTCTCACAGTACAGGTGCTCTTTGCCCACCTCTGTCAGTGCAGGTACAGTGGGTCTGGGTAGATGAGGCCAGAGCAACGATGGAATTTCTGGTCACATCTTTTCCTGATACCTCCTGGGGCTCTCTCTGCCTCTCCCCACCCCTCACAGTAGGTGTTTGTTCATGGTCATCTGGGATAGACTCATTCATCCAGACTTTCCTCACATGAAACATGGATCACCATGAAATTCTTTCTAAGCCACATCCTTACACTCAAGGCCTCTTTCACACCTTTTTTTTTAGTCGTGTATACTTTTGTGGGTGTGTTATTCTCTGGATTGTGAAAGAGGAGGTGCAAAGCACTGCTTTGGAGCACCTGGCAGGTTTCTGCGTTTGCCAGCTGTGGACCACTTTTCATCAGAAATTAAAACATGCTCTTTTTTCTTCATATAGAAATTGTTTAGTGCAAATCACATTATTACTGTTATTAACAGTCTAGCGTTAACCCTCATGGCTGGGTCAAGCTTCTTCCCACACAAACTGTGTTAAGTCCTTGGAGGAATGACTTGGAATGCCACAGGGTATGCACCCAAATGTTATATTCTCCAAACTCTGGTATTTAATAATCACTTGGTGTTCCTTGCCCCCCCACATGTTGCTTGGAAAATGTTCTCATGAATTCAATCTGAAGCAAATCCAGTGTTTTGAGCTACTGAGGCTTTAAAAATCAGGCTGGATTTGGGATAGTAGAAGGCTAGTAGGTGTCATCAGGCTCACACTGCTGTAGTATAGTTTGGGGTTCTTGGTGTTTGGGGTTTTTTTTCCCCAAAATTCACACTATTTCTCTGTTAGACCTTTGTAAAGAATACATCTTGCCAGCTGGGATAATTTGCATGGCAGTTTTTCCCATTTCACTGCTCCTGCTGTTTATGCATGGATGTAATTTCAGTTGTAATTTGACACAGACTCGTTTTTCTGTCATTGTGAAGATTTTGGTGAGGGGGGAGGTTTGCTCTCCATCTCCACTTGATGAGCAATACAATATTCAGATGCTGTGTGGACTCTGCATTTCAATTTGGCTCATCATTGGATGAAATATGGAAAATGTTCAGTGCTGTGTAATCAAATAATTCAAACCCTGCCAAGGCGAGGAGGTGAGGGGTGGGAGTGCTGAGTTTAAAAAGCAAACCCTGGATTCTGCAACATCTTTGGAGGGTCTAAAGTAGTTTTAGGAGAAGACTGGGGAAATGCAGGCCTGTCTTTAAGAGAGAACCTGGAGAATTTGGAGAACCAGGATGCATGGAGAACTTGGAATGCCACAAGCTGGAATGGTCTCAGGAGGGATTCACATGCAGAGTTTGTATGGGTGAGTTGTTGTCCTGATTCATTGCTGCTGTGTTTGGACAGCAGAGCATGGAAAACCGAGAGTCCTTGACTTGAGGTAAGCACGACCCAGCAGCAACCACAGCATCGGTGCCTTAGCAATGGAATTCCCATCCTGAATCCCACAGCACTGCACCAGCTCCTGGGAGGAAAAATAACTCACTCCCAGGCAAAATCAGGGCTTCTGGGAGAGCAGGAATTTGCTTTGCTTTCATTTGTCTTCAAAAAAATGGAACAGGATCAGACATGTAGGAGACACAAAGAAAATCATGTTGGATTGGGATACTTGGATGTGTCCGTAATCGAAGGAATGCAGAAGCTGAGAGGGAACAGTTTAATTACATTATATTTGGTTAGGAAAGACCCTTTTAACAGTCCCATTTTTTGGAGCCTCCCCATTTTTCTTCAGTGATTCCTGCACCATTCCCTGTGGGCAGCCAGGATTTGTGCCCCTAGCACTTGGCATTCTGGTGACATCAGTGGTCTGTCACTTGTTTCGTTTTTCTCCTTGTTGTAGGGATTCTGAAGTTTCTTCATCATTTCATGTGCTCTACAGAACATTACTGTTATGCAGAGGAGAAAATACTTAAGTTTTATTCAAGGGGGTTTTGCTCATTTGAGGTTTGTGTTAAGAAAAAAAAAAGTGGATTTGGATTTTTTGAGTGTGATTTTCTTAGAGCAGCCTCTTCCAATTAAGAAGTTCCTGATAAGAAACAGATTAATAGAAAAGCTCTCTTGATGTGAGAATGAAATGAGTTGTTTGTTTTAGGCTTGTAATTATGCTCAGCAATGGTTTTAGAGTTGTAACTGATTTGTAAGCGTTAATAATCATAATATGCCATCACACCTTGCAGCATTCCATGGATAACTCCATCTCTGCTCCCGGCGTGGAGTATCAGCACATTTAACATGCTTGTGCTTCCTATGGTTTAATTAAGACTTTTAATTACCACAGTTTCAAATTGCCCATTCTGGCAGACTGCAGATGGATGGAATGGGGATCAAATCATTGTCTTGGGAGAACACTGGAATTTACAGTGGAGTCTGTGCAACCACGCACGGCTCAGGTGGATTTTGGGCATTTGAAATCCGTGTGCGCCTTCCTTCTCCATCAGTCACAGGCTTCCTGTAAGATTGCTTTTCCTGGCACACGGGCAATGAGAATTCTGTGTCCCTGACAAATAAAATGAGTATTTTTCCCTCAGAATTAGTGAGGAGAGGCAGCCAGAATGACTCCCTGTCTATAATGCATTCATTTGGAGCAGAACAAATGGTGTGAGATCCCCGCTGTCTGCTCGGGTTCCAATTTCACTACATGATGACTTAAAAGGGGAAAAAAAAATATCATGCAATGTTATTTTGCTCTATTTGAGATGTGGAAGGAATTTTAAGTTCTTTTATGTCAAGAGCACTTTGGCTTACTAAATATGTAGCTGAATATTCAGCTTCAAACAGAGACAAGATTAATATATTTTGTCATATAATATAAAATAATAACATTACCACATAATTCTGTGATATAACATAGCAAATAACATCATTCAGCTGAGAGACTGGAGGGGCTAAGGATGAAACTGAAATACTGGAGAGCATTTCAGAACCATCAAGAAAAGATGCCTCTTATTGAAGGTAACAAATATATTTAAGTGTTGTCTTGAGAATGGAAACACCAAAATCATCCAGACTTTAAAGCCATTTTGATTTTTTAAATTAAAATGCTTATGACACTCAAATCTCCACAGAAATTAATGCTATTACAAAACCTCAGTAGCTTTAAAATTAATTATTCCTAGCCAGGAATAATTAGAGTCACCTGTGATTTGGTAAAAGAGACACTTGAGAGGTAAATCGTCTTTTTTTTTTTTTTTTTGGCTTTCCTACTTCTTGTGGGTTTAGTCAAAGCCTTCTTTTTTACACTATAGTCAAAAGTCTTTAAATCGTCACCCCCCAGCCTGCTGAAAGCAGTGGGGTTGTTCATTGGGCAATGCTCTCAGAAGGTAACAAAAAATAAAGTTAAGACTGGCCACTTAAAATCTGGATTTTTCAACAATTTCCTGTGGGGTTGAACCAGAGCTTCTGTATATTGGAGTTTTCTTCTTCTTTTTTTTTATCTTATGGCTGAGATAGGTAGAGGATGTGGAGCTGGCAAAGGGGTGAATTTTAATGGGTTTTGTCCTGCAGAGACTGTTCCAAGGCTTTACCAATGGGAAATTCCACAGTTATGTTACCAATATCTAGTTCCTTTCTTTCTGGGAAGACTCTGTGATTCAGCTGATGAAATATTTTTCTCTGCATTTGATTTCACTGCTTGTTTTGTTCAGTATGAGGGAAAAGGTCTGCACAAGGGTCATGGAACTCCATCGTTTCATTTAGGGAGGGATGGGATCAGAAGGTCTGGTTTTCAGGGGAGAAATATGAAAAAATTCTGTCTATTATATCCTGGATATAAAATACTGGCTGTAAAACTGTAGATATATTTTACAGATAGTATTTAACTTTTAAGTAGTAAAAGCATGATGTTTGCCAGCAATAAAGGATTCATTGGAAGGTAATAGGGTACCAACAGCTGGATCATAAAACAGTTTCCTCCAGTGCGGCATGAGAAGAAATTACACTTCTCATGGATGGCAGAGAAATCCTGCTGCACACAAATGGGATCAGTTAAAGGAGGATGCATGAAAGGAATCAAATTAGGGTGGAAATATGCTTTGCTGAACATCTAATTGCTACATAAAAAAAACCAAAACCCAAAAAACAAACCAAGAACAAACCAGTGTTTATTCTGATCATCTTCTGACTCCAGATAAAACCCGAGCCAAGAAGGGGATACTGCAGCCTTGGAGTTCCTCCTCTGAGCTGACTCTGCCTGGGTTCCCTTGATCAGTGAATCCCAAACTGGTTTGGGTTGGAAAGAACCTTAAATCCCATCCCACCCCACCCCTGCCATGGGCAGGGACACCTCCCACTGTCCCAGGCTGCTCCAAGCCCCAAAGTCCAGCCTGGCCTTGGGCACTGCCAGGGATCCAGGGGCAGCCACAGCTGCTCTGGGCACCCTGTGCCAGGGCCTGCCCACCCTGCCAGGGAACAATTCCTTCCCAATATCCCATCCATCCCTGCCCTCTGGCAGTGGGAAGCCATTCCCTGTGTCCTGTCCCTCCATCCCTTGGAAAAAGTCTCTCTCACTCTTTCTTGTTGGTCCCTCACGTACTGGAAGGTCATAACTAGGTCACCCTGAAGCTTCTCCTCTCCAGACTGAACAATCCCAATTTTCCCAGCCTTTCCTCAAGTGCTCCACTTTCCACAGGCTCTACTCTTGAATTTCAAGAAAAACTTCAAATTTTCTCATATAATTTTCTTGTTAAAATTTCTTTTGTTTGTCCCTTTATCCACTGGGACTTGCCATTTCCTTCCCTGGATGGCTTCCTGCCTTTATTACTTAATTTTAAAATAAATGGAATTTTATTTACAACGTTTCAGGCATATTAACAATGAAGGTAATCACAAATCCTGTAATGGAGTGCCCATCCCTGGAGGTGTCCCAGGAAGGGCTGGAGGTGGCACTCAGTGCTCTGGGGACAAGGTGGGCATCGGGCACGGCTTGGGCTCCATGGGCTGGGAGGGCTTTGCCAGCCTAAATGATCCTATAATTGTATATTCAATGGGCAGAAAGCCTGGGAAAATCTATCTAAGGGCTTTTTGTCCACCTTTTTTGTCACATGCCATAGACTGAGGCACATTTCTCTTCCTAGGGATGAATTCCAAGCATCTCTACAAACACATTTGTATTTTGAGGATGTTGTTGGCAGCAGCAAGAACTTCAAAACTGCCTCATTACTTGGTGCCCACCAGACTCAGAAGAAAAAGTTGTTTCTTCCCCTGATTAATGGGGAAAAATCACTAATTCTTAACATTCTCCTAAGGGAAGATCCGAGAATTCAACGCTCAGACTGGATAGCCACAAAATTGTGACATTCCTGAGAATCATCCTGGTATTAGGGATCATTCTGGGGTTCTGAATCCTCAAGGAAAGTATCCCTGGAGTGGTGCAGTAGCATTGTGATCTGGCTGGGTGCCTCCGTCTGTCCCTCTGGCATGGGGATAGGTGCACAGCAGACCTCTGATGCTTCCCTGCTTGCCAGGCAAATGTGGGTAATGGAAAAGGAGCAAAAAAAACCCCAAAACTGCCTGGAAGCAAGCCCATTTCCTTTGTACAATTTGCTCTGTAGAGCACAAGCAAAGAAGCAGAAAAACACAGTAATTAGAATCCCTGTCTTGTAATGGATATTACAATTATGAACGGATAATTTCCCCGATTTTTCTCTTCCTTGCTAGCCTGGAATTCTGCGTGAGCAGGCCCCAGTGCTTTGTGTTTCTCAAATTAGTATCCCCTCCTGATTCAGTGTTTGAGGCTGGGTTCTCTGCCCCTGGCCTGTTCAGAGGTGAGGACAGCACATCCTGTGCCACGAGGGACCTCTGGGAGGGGCAGGGATGGAGACCTTAGTGGAAAAACTGGCTCTTTGCTTGGTGGGCATGCAAGAGCACCACATCCTGCAGCACATCCCTCTCCCTGCTCTCAGGACCTCCGAGCACGTTCCAGCAGTGGTTCCTTCTTTCTGAGTGTCCTCTGGGTGACACTCTGCTGTCTCTCTGATTTTCAGGCTCTCTTGCAGACATGGCGAGATGCTCGTTCAGCCATCAGCAGCGCCGTGAGTGGTTTTCAGTTCATCTGGGTTGGCAAGAGACGATTCTCTGGTCTCTTGAACCCCTGGAAATGACAGCAAAAGGAGATTGAGAGGTGAATGTGTCTGGAGAAGATTTGGTGCAGCAGGACAGGACTTTCATGCAGGCACTTGATCTTTTCCTGCCTTCTTCCCAGGAGTTTTTGTGGGTGGGAGTTTTGCCTGCTGTGTGTGTAAGAATTGCTGTGTTTGTTGTTTTAGGATGGCTGGATTGGTGCATTTTATGGATAGATGGCACTGCTGGGAGGCTGCCTTAGCTTTTGTTTAACCAGGTGAACCTTGTATTTTTTGGCCAGCTGATATGTAGAATCACAGAACCCTTAAGGTTGGAAAAGTCCTCTAAGGTCATGAAACCCAAACATAAACCCAGCATCACTCCTAAACCATGTCCCCAAGTGCCACATACTCATGGCTTTTAAATACTTCCAGGGATGGGCACTCCAAACCTCCCTGGGCAGCCCCTGCCAAGGCCTGAGCACCCCTTCCATGCAGAAATTCCTCCTCATGTCCAACCTGAGCCTCCCCTGGCACAGCTTGAGGCTGTTTCCCCTTCTCCTGTCCCTGTTCCCTGGCAGCAGAGCCCGACCCCCCCTGGCTGTCCCCTCCTGTCAGGGAGTTGTGCAGAGCCACAAGGGCCCCCCTGAGCCTCCTTTTCTCCAGGCTGAGCCCCTTTGCCAGCTCCCTCAGCCTCTCCTGGGGCTGCTGGACGTGTTCACATGAAGATAATCATACAGATATGACATTATACAATACTGACTTAGCTCTTAGATCTCCCTCATTCTCTACTTTGCATTTCTGCATTGCAGCACATTTGTTAGTCAGGGAACATGGATAGGGAATATCCTTCCCTTATGGCATGCAGAGGGAATGAACTGATTCATTCAGTGAACTACTGAAAGAGGAGTTTGGGTTGCTTTTACTTTTAGTGACTTATTTAGGATTACTCTAATTAATTATGCAATATGACAACCTTTATGTCTTCAATTCTTCTTGTCTTTATACTATATTAAAACCCTTGATAGCAGCATTTGGCTGCAGAAACCAAAATCCATGTCCCACTGGTGGGCCCAGGACCTCCCTGCTCCCTCTGGATTTGCTGCCTCTGTGAAGATCAATGCCCCAAAGTTGCCAGCAGCTCTGGATGAGCAATGCCCTGACTTCTGCTTTGTGCCCCCGGGCTTTGAAGGTGTCCCCAGCCTGAGGAGGGGTCACAGAGCCCCACATAAACCCTCCTCTTCTAAAGAGCTCTGCTTTGTGTGATCCCTGTTCAAACACAGACTCTTGGCCTTTCACTAGCAGGATATTCACTCTCCTGGGATAAAGTGGTGGAGATTTGTCTGAGCCAGGAGAGAATGGACCACATGACAGCAAGGGATTAAATGGTTCTGTTGATGCCAAGGGTATTCCTTGTGGACAGCACCAGAATGAATTGATCCTGAAGCGCAGAACGATTCTTTGTTTCATTTTCAGGGCTAAGATTTATATCCTTCCAGCTCAGTTCCTTCCCATAAAATACAGTAGAAAAAGCATTAATGACCAGCGTGACACGAAGTAATCATGACTGTGAACCCAAAAATGCCATCAGATTTCAGTTTATCAGGGAATTAAGAACCAGATCTGGTGATGTTAAATACCATTTAGGGATTGTTTAGCCCCCTCCAAGGGCCTGAGGGGAATTAGGAGAAAGAAATGTGATGCTGGATGTGCTGTACTTTTGTTAGTTATGTGAAATTTAAGAGATTAAGCAGAGAAAAGACTTTGCCTCAGCAGGAGGTGCTCCCAAAGGGTGGGATAACAGCTAATCCCCTCATACTAAAGCTGTATATCCCAGCTACAACAGCAATCAAAGCAAAGCCAGGACAGCCTGCAAAAACCTGCCTGAAAGGCTCTCTGGGTGCTACAGAGGCACTTTCAAAGTTGGTAGAACAAGATCAATTCCTTCTTTATCTAAACACTGCGTGTTGGATGTTGGGGCTCCTCTGATGCTGCCAGGAGCTCTGGCCCGGGCGGAAATCTCTGAGATGTCAACTTCTTTAGGAGATGGATTAAAACCCAAATGGATAAATAAAACCCCTCTTTGAATGGGTTGGTGTGTTTGAGGAGTATGAGGGTTTTTAATTCTTATTTTATTTTTTGCCAATAGCAGAATTATGTTATTTTTAGCCAGATGGCAGCTCTGATGGATATTTTGTAGGCATAAGTATCTGCTAACCTGCTGGATATGGGGAGAAAGGGAGAAATACAAGTGAATTCCACTTAGAAATTGCAGGAGAGACTGCTAGTCTGATTGTCATCAGGCAATCAGAGCAAAAATGTCTGTGAGGAGTTCCATTTTTAGCCTTTCCCCCCCGGGGCTCCCTGAGAGAGCCCTTGCCTGGGGCTGCAGCTCTGTGAAAGCTGCCACTCACTGGAGCTGGCACTGTTGGGCATGAGGGTGAGGCAGGATTTCCCACTGGATCCCTTCCCTCAGGCCAGGGAAGGAAGTTCCAGGTGAGGAGCTGTGACTTTGGAGATGGCACAGCCATTTCCAGGCTCACAAGGGCATTTCCCAGACTCTTCTCCCTTTTTCTTTGATGTAAGGATGCCTTAAGGCTGTTTGGATCTGGTTTTCTGAGATTTCTCCTTGAAATGAAGCCCTGCTTTCTCTGCCTTGCCAGAGCCTCCTGTCGTGTGCATGGGCTGTGTGGGTGGCTGCGCTCCTGTGATAGCTCTGAGTACTTCAGCACAACGATGCAATTTCAGAAAGGAAAGATTAGGGAAAGATTTTCTCTTGCCTTTCAGTTGTGAGGGCTCCTCCTGACAGCCAGGAGCCCTTCCAGACATTACCCTGTTATCTTCCTTGAGCTGTGACTTTTATTTTTCCGATGATATGCAGCCGTGATGTGATGAAATGCAGAACCATCATCAGCCTTTTACAGAGACAGATCTTTGAAGCTCAAAACATTTGCAAGCTCATTTTTAAGATTTGCCTTCACCAGTGAACTGTCACAGCAAAAAAATGACTAATATCGTACTAAATAAGGGACAGGAGAGGTACAATTCTATGGGAGTGCTGCTGTACATCCCAAATTTAAATAGCTGTTGGTGATGATGGTGAGTCTTAAAATGTTCCTATATGATTGCCATGATGGAGATGAGTGATCCAGCACTGGGTGGCCACATGTGAGGGTAGTGTCAGGTTACTCTTTGGAAACCGCCTACTGTGTGGTGCCTTCCTCCCCAGCATCTGCTGTGCTCTTCATATGCCATGTATTTCTTCTCAGTCTCTTCTTGGATTTCCTTGCTTCTCTTTTCCTATCTCAGCCTTTAAAGCCCTGCTCCTTCCCTGGAGTCTTTGTTTAGGACTTCTGAGGCCTAAGCTTTTGAGAAAGGTGTGGAAGTACCTTGCACCCAGTTCACTGAGCTATGGGGATTTGGGCACAGCACGGGATGGAGAGTCCTGCGGGAACCCTCAAATCAAACCTTTATAACTGCAGAATATACAGGCAATATTAGAAGAGTAATAGAACAAAAAAAAAAAATCTCTGAATGCCCAGGCTATTCTCCTTGTAGCCTTTAAATGCTGTATAACCACCAGGAAAGCACTGAAACATTTCATAACTACCAAGTGAGGACAACAGTGCAAACATAGAATAACAGGATCTCAGACTGGTTTGAGTTATGAGGGACTTTAAAACTCATCCCATTCCACAGGGAGGGACATCTTCTACTAGAGCAGGTTGTTCCAAGCCTCATCCATCCTGGCCTTGGACACTTCCAGGGATGTGGAGGTATTGTAACATTGTTCTGTAAAATTAATATGGATGAGAAGACAGCAGTGCTGAGTCTTGGCTGAGCATTACCTGCTGTAGAAATAAAGTTCCCTAGGAGAGGAAAGATGTGCTTGTAGCAGTCTCACTATTTAATCATTAATTAAAATATCACACCAGTTTGTGGACAGTGAACTTTGAGCAATTAAAGGCTTTGCTTTGATGCTGAGGGTTTGTAATGGTGGGTCTGTGCTTGAACCTCTGGAGGGTGTCTGTGAGGTCACTGCTGAGCTCCCAAATCCACGTGTGTGTGTGTCCCCTGAGCACGTGAAATGCCTGATGGAGCTTTATTTGAAGAGCTTATTTTTCTCACTCGGATGTTTTTGCCTAAGTCACATGGGGAGCTTTTTTCCACATGGCTGAGTGTCACCAAGGAGGTCTCTTGGATTCTATTCTGCTGCCTTTGCTGTTCTGTAGCATTAGGCACTTCCCCTGCTCCTCCCATACTTCACAGGCAGTGGAACCCCATCCAGAGCCCAGCTGTGTTCCTTCCTCTCAGTCAGCAGCCACAAGGCAGCCTAGGTGACCCCTTCCTAGGTTTTTGACCCCTGGTATGTGGGACATGCTCTCCACGGTAAATCACCAGCCAGGAAATTAACGGTTGTTTTTAGGACCATGGATGGAGGCTTGCCCAAAAAAGGCGTGCATGAAGCTTAGACTTTATTTCTTCCTGGAGAACCCCAGTGCACTGTGGTGCCAGCTTGATATAATTACATGCCTTGATGTGTGGGCAGCTGTACTAATTACAAACGAGCAGAGGCAGTTTTACCCTTAACAAGGCCCAGCTGTGCCCAATAAGGGTGAGAGGTATAAAAGAGGGGGTTGCTGCCCCAGAGTCACTTGGAGTCTGCTGCCTGTGCTGAGAGGAAGAAGGGGCAGAGGGCCAGAGAAGGTGAGCTGCTGTGCAGGGGACGCCCAGGGTCAGGGGCTGGGTGAGGGCCAGAGAAGGTGAGCTGTGTGCAGGGGACACCCAGGGTCAGGGGGCTGGGTGAGGGACAGACAGGAGTTTGCTGGGTGGGCAGGAGGGAGAAGGAACCAGAAGGCTGCCTGGTGCTGCCTGAGGAAGGTTTAGTCCACTAAGGAGTAAGGAGTCAGAAGGTTGGAGCAAAAACTCACTCTAAACAGTGTTTTGTCCATCTTGACTATGATGTGTGCTGTGACATACATGACTTAAGATTGTGGGCAGCCCCATCACCGGTGTCCTTTGATAGCCTTGATGTCCTTCTTGCCTCCTCAGAGAATTATTTAGGCTGGCAAAGCCCTCCCAGCCCATGGAGCCCAAGCTGTGCCCGATGCCCACCTTGTCCCCAGCCCAGAGCACTGAGTGCCACCTCCAGCCCTTCCTTGGACACCTCCAGGCATGGGCACTTCAAACCTCCCTGGGCAGCCCCTGCCAAGGCCTGAGCACCCTTTCCATGCAGAAATTCCTCCTCATGTCCAAGCTGAGCCTCCCCTGGCACAGCTTGAGGCCGTTTCCCCTTCTCCTGTCCCTGTTCCCTGGCAGCAGAGCCCGACCCCCCCTGGCTGTCCCCTCCTGTCAGGGAGTTGTGCAGAGCCAGAAGGGCCCCCCTGAGCCTCCTTTTCTCCAGGCTGAGCCCCTTTGCCAGCTCCCTCAGCCTCTCCTGGGGCTCCAGCCCCTTGCCCAGCTCCGTTCCCTGCCCTGGACACGCTCCAGCCCCTCCAGGGCTCTCTGGCCAGGAGGGCCCAGCACTGGAGACGGCCCTCGAGGTCCTTCAGCAAGGCCAGCACATTTCTGCTGCAAGCCAGAATACTTACTGCTTTTGAAGCAAAACTTTATTAATCACTCATTCTACAGAAAACACTATTAACTCCAAAAACAATAGGTTTAAGAGAAGGAAGGGTCCTGGGGAACAAGTTAGCTCTTTAAAGCCTGAAGTACCAAACTTGCTGTAATTGGAGTTGTGAGAGGTTGCAGTTTAGAGGCGTCCAGTTAAAGCCAGTCTCAGCCTTGGTTTTGGTGACTGCTCAACAAGAAAAAAACGCTCTGAAAAGACTTTTCCTTTCGAGCATTTGTGTGTTGATTCTCTTAAGGCATCGCTGCAGTAAAGCCCTGGGAACTGCGCAAGCGCACAGTGAGTAAAGGGACAAATTGTACCGAGGTGCTTCTGTTGAGGCGTAAAGCTTTATCTCTGCAAACACCTGGTGGAGAGGGAAAAATCTGGAATGAGGATCAGCACCAAGGCATCACCCTATCACCTCTTAAATGTGGGCGATACTGCTGAGAAGTCATATCAGCTCAGGCACCTCAAAATCTTTCTGTGAGCCTTTAGAGCTCAACAGTTCCTCTTTGCTCCACAACTGTGGCACTTGTGCACTGTCTGTCAGTCTGCCAGAACACACACTCATCCATTTATCATGAAACAATCAGTCAGATGAAGCAACCTTTGGGGCTTTGGAGTGTGAATGTTTCCCCACTCTGTTTAGTAAAATATTTATCCTAAGGCATTTTTGAAGTGTAGTTTTGCTCCCAGATAAGTATAAAAGGCATGGCACTGCTTTTCCAAAGGATGAAGTGTTGAATAGTATAGTTTATAAATATTTTATTAAGTGCTTCCCCTCAGCATGAGGAGCATTGGAAATACAACCAGAGTTCATTCATTAATTACAGGAGACAACGCAAGGGTCCAAGGAGGACTAGATAAAGTTAGAAAAATAATTATGAGATGATTGTTATTCAAGTCACCAGACTGAACAAGTTCCCCCTGAAGTATCTGCGCAAGTGGCCAGAATAGTCTGAACTGTTGCCTATGACCTACCCAAGTGCAGGAGAGGTCCTAGAGGACTGACAGGGGAAATTCTATTCCGTAAATAATTGGTTTAGCAGATTTGTCATTTTTTTCCAATTCAGTTTTTCTTTTAGAAATTGAGAAGTGAACATCAGGATTATCATGTGGGTTAAGTTTCCAGAAATGTAGTATTGGCTGAGTGTGAGCCCACTGTCTTCCATGCCTGCTGCCACAGAGGGAGATATTTTCAAACCTGTCCCAAGCTTGTAGCAAATATTAAACCACAATTGTCATGTTTAATTTTTATTTTTCTTCATTGAATTTTGAGAGATCATAGATTAGAACCAGAAAGTCGCAGACAGAACGGCTTCAGAAAGGTCTGGAGGCATTTCAATAAGGACAGACTTACAATTCTAAATGATGTTGACACAGGAAGAAATGATCGGAAATAATTAAGATTTATTTTAGTCACCATGAGTGCTTGACAATGCCAAACAGAGGAGAAATGGCTGTGCATAACTAACAGGCCTGAAAAAGGCCTCAGGAGGAGTTGCTGGGTGAGGGGCATCGTGCAAGCAGTCGTGGTGTGGATTTGGCGTGTTCAGCCTGAGAGGTGCAGCCGCGGCCTGCGACTTGTGGAGGAACAGAAGCTCCAAAGCTGGGGAAAAAGGGATTATGGGCAATATGTGAGTTCTTTCTCCTGGCACAGGGAGTAGATAGGGCACATCTGCAATGAAATTATCTGGGAGCAGATTTCAAGCGAGCCAGTGGATGCTGTCCTGTGGCATGGGCAGCACTTAGGGCTTGCTGCCTTGGAGCTCCTTCCAGTGCCCAGAAGGGCTCCCAGAGAGCCTGGGATAAGGGATGGAGTGACAGGACAAGGGTAATGGCTTTAAGCTGGAAGAAGTAGGTTTAGACGGGATATTGGGAAGGAATTGTTCCCTGGCAGGGTGGGCAGGCCCTGGCACAGGGTGCCCAGAGCAGCTGTGGCTGCCCCTGGATCCCTGGGAGTGCCCAAGGCCAGGTTGGACTTCAGGGCTTGGAGCAGCCTGGGACAGGGGGAGGTGTCCCTGCTCATGGCAGGGGTGGCACTGGGTGGGCTTTAAGCTCCCTTCGAACCCAAACCATTCTGGGATTCTGTGGGAAAAGCTTAGGTGGGTTCAAGATGCAGTCTGGCAGCTCCATGCAGGAAAAGCTTTCCTGTGACCTCAGCAGGCCAAGGCAGGACCTCAGGCTCTGGCAGAAGATTTTGGCTGCTCTCAGGAGCAGCTCTTTGGCTGGGGAAGTTCCCCTGGAGCTGAGGGTGCTGATCCTCTGCTCCAGGATCACTTCCCAAACCCGGCTGCTCCAGCACCGAGTTTCTGTGACTGCAGCTTTTGAGAGAGTTCTGAGCCTTGTGCTGATCTGTAGAAAACACTGAAATGAGGAATAGTTTTTCTCTGTAGTTAAGGTAAAAAAGAATCTCTGTGAAATCATTTTTAGGCTACTTGCCATGAAAATAATTTCACGACTTGCTTTTATTGTGCAATACATTACCCACAAAAGAGAATAACAGATTAATTGGACCAATTTAACTTAATCCCAAATAGTGTGCTGTTTTATTAAGCAATGCTGTGGTGTAATTAAGAGTTGTAACTGATTAAACACCTTGTAAAGACAGGGCTGTTAATTAATACTAAATTACAATAAAATTAACAAAGTAACATAAACAAGCTATGTAAATGTTTTTAAATGACAGGGATAATTCATCAGCTAAGAGCTGCTTATGTGAACCATTTCCTAAAGAGTTTGCTCCAATTAATATGTCTATAATAATTGCAAAAATGGAAATGGGGCAAGAAGAGCTTTCCTTTAGTTTTTTAAATTCCTATTACTCCTTTGATAAGAAACATGGGAGTTTTTTAAGCTGGATATTCTCTAATAATGTTGAAGAAAACAGCTTGAACCCCAACTCTAGGGTATGCAGGGAAAAATCTAAAATTAAACCTCAATGACACCTTTAAGACCACCTTTGCGTCTGACACTTGTTTGTCTCACTGGAATATGAATCTGAACAACTCCTGCCTTGCGAAGCTTTAATGTGAATATTTTGTATTAATGCTACAACTCCAATTCAGATCTCATTTGCAGGAATGTCAGGAAATGGCTGAAACTTCTTTGCATACTTAAAAGGTTTGCTAGATTGGCTGGTTCACAAGTGCTGGAAATCCCACAGGTATTCCTTTGTCGTTGTGAATTAAGTAGAGAAAGACAAAATCCGGGATCTCCAAGTGCAGGCCTGCAGGGGCCTGTGGCTGCAGGAGACACAGAACTAGTCCTGAACTTTTCCACATTTGGGATCAAATCTGATTAAGGCCAAATAAGTTGAAGCAGGTTTTAGCAGTGTCTGAGAACCCCTAGCAGCAAGATTGCCTAGGTGTAAAATACCACTCAGGTCTTGGGATTGGATTCTGTGTGACGCCATGTACAAACTCCTCAAAATATCTCTCAGTTTTAATAGAATTCTGGAACTTAGTAAAAATTAAAATTGACTTTTTCTATTATCTCACAACTAGAAGCCCGAGAAATAGACTGTGGTTTTTCCTCAGGAAGTTATTCAAATTTAAAGACTAACATTATTATGCTTGTATCATGCTGTTGAATAATGCTCCAAGTGCTGAAATTTTGCAGAATAGACCCAGTGTGGGTACCAATTCAAGCCCCAATGTCTAAACCAGCAGCATTGTGTGCACACAGCTCTGCAGCAGCCCCAGGGAGGAGACCCCAGAGGCTCTGTGCACAATGTGCTCAGGGCTGGCACTGCCCAGGGCAGAAGTTGTGCCTCCTGTGCAGGGGGAACTGCTGGGCTCAGTCCCTGCCCGTGGCTCTGGTGCCATTGCTGGGCCCCGCAGCAGAGCCTGGGCCCTGCTCTGCCCCTCCCTGCAGCCAGGGACAGCCAGGCCTGAGGGCCCCTCTCAGCTGGGCTCCTCTCCAGGCTGAGCAGCCCCAGCTCCCTCAGCCTTTCCTGGGCACCCAGATGCTCCAGGCCCTTTGTCAGCTGCGCAGCCTCCGCCGGCCCCGCTCCAGGAGCTCCCTGGCCCTGCTGTGCTGAGGAGCCAGAGCTGGACACAGCCCTGCAGAGGTGCCTCCAGGGCTGCCCACAGGGGCAGGATCCCTCCCTGCCCTGCTGCCAGTGCTCTGCCTGCTGCTGCCCCCAGGACACTCTGCTGCCTCAGGGCCAGCTCGGTGTCCCCCAGGACACTCAGGTGGTTCCCCACAGAGCTGCTGGTTCTGGAGACTTTTCCTCCACAACCAATAATGAACAATTTAAACAATCCTGGACCCACCAGTAGAAACCACTACCCTGGCGACACCACCGGTGATAGGCCTGTAGGTAATTTAAGGTACAGCTCTGGAAAGATTTGTGGGAATTCATACTTGTCAAGTCAGTTCTTGTGCGTGATCCTTAACAGGAATTGCCTTGCTTTCAGGTGCCATAGTTCTTGTGGATGTGGGTGTTGTCTTGAGCATTAAAGGCTGTGCATTTCTGATTTTGTCTTTAGTTTTGTTTATCAGTGGATAGAGGGCTGATGGAGGAAAAACAGCTGGGAAGGCCTGTGTCTGGAGACATAAATCTGTACATTGCTGAAGGTTTCCTCGAATAGTTCCGTGTAAGTGGGAAAAGTATTAACCTAGCCAAGCACAGCCTAAAATGGGCTCACAAAAATATTATACAGATAATACACACAGACTGGGGGATGGATGACTGTGGGAGTCTTTACACTTCAATATGCTGTTCAGAAATTCCTGAGCCTTATTAAGCTGGGGAGTAGGAGGGAGATTTCAGGAGGACAGGGATGAGTATGAAAAATGTGGAAGAGCATCCCTTTGTTTAAAGGGATGTTGTTTAAAGGGATGTTGTGCAAGTTCATGTCAGCCCTATTTAAGAACTCCTTCTGAGCTGTGGGAACACCCAGAGTGTAAATGAGGGATTGTGTCTGGGAACATCCATGCTCTGGTTGAGCCCAGATTGTGGCTGAAACTACAGTGTTGTGTTTATGGTCCAGGAGCAGCTGCAGCTCCATGTTTGCACAGATAAGTCCCGAATCCTTTCCCGTTCTCTGTGGGTTTTGCATTTGGTGCCTCTTATTGTCAGTTTGCAACTGCAGGAATGTGGGTCTGATTGAACCCTGCATCCCATGCAGACCTAAATTCCCCTGAGGTTTGAGGTTTGAAATGCACATTGGAGGGTAGGTATCCCCATCTTTCCAGAGTGGGAAGACTGTTCCCAGTTTCTCCCTGTCTATGCTGCGGACAACGTGCAGCTCCCCACCGCTGTCCCTGCATTCCCACCTCCCCAAACCCCACAGCTGCAGAGCTTCTGGAGTTTCTTGCTAAATGAACCCGTCCCCTCCACTCATTTGGCTGTGATGAAAGCAGGTTCTGGTGTGCTCCGTGGTCTGTGCTCCCAGCAGGGCTGGGGGAGTGGGAGCCTGGGCAGAACAGAGTGGGGAGCAGCTGGGCGTGGGCAGGGACACACATGGGCACTGCCAGCTCAGCACTTGGCGGAGCTGCAGCTGCTGAGGACACATCCATGAGTTCTGCCTCTCCCTGGGTTTCTCTCTGGCTTCCTGATGAATAGGAGCACTTCAGAGCAAAGGGCTGGGGCACTGTGTTTTCAGCTTTTAGAAAGAAGTCAGGATTAAGAGAGCTAAAGCTATTGCAGCCCGAATTAGCCAGAGGAAAGGAATTTTTTCGATTTCTCCTCACATCAAACCATTGGGTGCTCCTCGTTGGAGGACCCAGTTCTTTTGTCCTTTAAGACATTTTCTGAAAGGAAGATGATGGGAAGGAACAAGGTAGTGCTCCTGTGCTACCTGCACAGCACATTCCAGGGATGGGAATGTTGATCTGGAGAAGAGAAGATGACAGGGACAACTCAGAGCTTCTTCCAGTGCTTAAAGGGGTTCCAGGAGAGCTGGAGAGGGACTGAGGACCAGGGATGGAGGGACAGGACACAGGGAATGGCTTTCCACTGCCAGAGGGCAGGGTCAGATGGGATATTGGGAAGGAATTGTTCCCTGGCAGGGGGGGCAGGCCCTGGCACAGGGTGCTCAGAGCAGCTGTGGCTGCCCCTGGATCCCTGGGAGTGTCCAAGGCCAAGTTGGGGAGGGACTGTATGGTCTTTAAGGTTCCTTCCAACCTAAACCATTCTGTGGTTCTACAAAGCAGTTCAAAAATCCTGACTTCTTGGAATTCTCAGCTCCTGGCCAGGCTATCACACTCAACATCTTGCAGCAGAGAGTCCTTGTCATCTGTTGGGTGGGTTATGAACCTCCCACACGTCAAGTTTTCAGAAATCTGGAAAGTTCAGTGCCTTATTCAATTCCATATTCTGCTCTGATTTATCAGAATGCCACACTGGACTCTGAGGTTCCACCTTGAGCAGCTTGAAATCCCTAAAACCAAACATTTTCCAAGGCACTGGGGAATTTTGAGCAACCTCCCCTCAGGAAAACATCTTAGTCTTTTTAAAAGTACTTGGGAGGTTTAATTTTATCATAAGCAGTAAATTCTTTAAATGCACTTCAGATGCAGTTGGGAGATTGTGTGGTAAAGAGCACAGAAAAGAGAATCCAGATTTTCATTTTGGAATTCAGTATCTGCTCCCATGTGCAGCCAAGCAAGTTCCACCAGCTGAGTGAGAGCAGCAATTCCATGCAGTAGAAACAGAGGCAGTGATAAATATATATGAAATGTATTCAGAAAACATGAAATAATACTAAAACAAATCTTACTTTGACTCAAGCTTACTTCCCATTGCCAAGAAAAACATGACTGGGTTGATTTTCCACAAAAAAAGTTGGCAGTAAATCAGATTTTCATGGCTCCAATTTGACAAGAAAACTTATAATAAAAATGCCAGGGTAGTACCCTTTACATATTTGCAGTATTTGATGGAGACTTTTTTGAAGATGGTTGTTTTCCAAGAGTTTCTAGGAACAAAACCTGTACTTTTTTTTTTACCAGAAAATGAGTGTATATTTGAAACTCAGATCTGGAGCAGATGAGTTGTATTAGCTCTAGAGGACGTATTTGCATTTGTATTTTTTTCCGCTGAAAACTTTTAACACCTTCTTCAGGCAAAATCAAACCCTGTTTTTTGCTGCAGATGAGGAGAAAAAAATGTTGAAAGCAAAGCAACTCTGCTTCAACCACAACCTCAAATTTTGGTTCATAACTGTGCCTTGCAAGCAGCAAAAAAAGGGAACAATTTGTTTTTGCAGAAAGCAGGTTCTGTGAATATTTCCAGGCCTGATCAGTATTCTTTGCTTTCTTGAGTTAGGGATAAAAATTTCTGGAATTCTGCATCAAAATGGCAGATGAGCCACTGAGAGAAGTACAGAGATGGAGTTTGCTAGGAGGTGATACAGGAAAATGTACACACTCTAAGCATCATTACAGGTAACACTAACTTAATTAAAATAAAGAGGGTAATTTTCAAAGCTGCAGGAGAGATTTAGGAGTCTTGCTTCATGAGAAATGTGAATTTGCTTTCTTTAGCTGAGGTAATACTGGTCTTCATGCTGGTTGTTAACATTTCTGAGTGCTTACCCGAGTTACTTTAGGTGGGAAGAGGCCAAGTGAAAATCTCATGCTGGGGAGGAAAAGGTAAACTTCAGGTAGAAACAAATTGGAAAGGGCCAAGAAATTAACGAAGATGATCTTTTTCTCAATTCCCAACTAATGGTACTTGTGGAGGTCAGGAGGGTTCAGGCAGGGTCAGACTGGGAGGGAGCTTCAAGGGCCTCTTTGGAGAGGTGTAACCACCCAAATCCTGGAGGCCTGAGTTTAAACTTAAACCTGATCCCACCCTCTCACCCCACTCCCATAATCCAGTTCCTAACCCCACTATTTTAATCACAGAACCATGGACTTGTTGAGGTTGGAAGGGACATCAGAGATCATCCAGTTCCATGGGCAGGGACGCCTTCCACTGTCCCAGGCTGCTCCAAGCCCCAAAGTCCAGCCTGGCCTTGGGCACTTCCAGGGATCCAGGGGCAGCCACAGCTGCTCTGGGCACCCTGTGCCAGGGCCTGCTCACCCTGCCAGGGAACAATTCCTTCCCAATTTCCCATCCATCCCTGCCCTCTGGCACTGGGAAGCCATTCCTGCCCTCTGGCAGTGGGAAGCCATTCCCTGTGTCCTGTCCCTCCATCCCTTGTCCCCAGTCCCTCTTCAGCTCTCCTGGAGCCCCTTTAGGCCCTGGCAGGGGCTCTGAGCTTTCCCTGGAGCCTTCTCTTCTCCAGGTGAGCACCCCCAGCTCTCCCAGCCTTTCCATCCCTGTCATCATCTCCATTGCCCTTAAGAAGGAGAAGGCTGTCCTCAAACATGACAATCTTAGGAATGCACCAAAATCATGCTTCAGATTTAACAATGGGGGTTGTTTTTTCAGGCAGTCACTAATTGTAGAAATTAAGTTCTTTAATTTCAGCCTGGAATATGTAGATAGTGAGCCCAGTATTGCACAATGGTGCTAAAGCCACTCTTGCTTATTCTTCTTTATTGAATTTTGGGTCTATTCCCTGTGGTTTTGTGCATGTGAATGAGGAAACTAAAACAGATTTGGTGTCCAGTGAGCACCAAATTCTCTGCTCCCACTAACAGGGGTGTGAGAGTCCAAGGGGGTGACTGATCCTTCCCATGGAGAGTGTAAAATCCAAAGTGAACCCCAAAATTATAGACAGTATAGATGAAATGGATCCAGCAGCTCTTATTTTCCCTTGCTCCTCTCCCACCAAAGCCCAGGCTGATGGAACAGCCACAGCCCATTGTTCTGTCCTCACCTTCCAGGGAAACTCAGAATTGAAGACTCTGGCTCTGTTTACAGCATTAAAATACAAACCAATTCCCATCCCTACAACCCTTTTTGGTGGTGTTTTTTTTTTTTTTTTTGTCTGCAAAACCATCTCCAGGACTCCAAGCCCTTGCTGATTAGAGGAGAAGTGTTCTGCAGTGTGTGAACAACACACAGCATGATGCATCTTCATTACCAAAATTCACAATGACGATCATTTATCATAAAAGCTGCTGACAATGGGCATTAATCTCTGAGTAAAGCAAGGAGGAAACTGTTGTCATGGCAGTAGAATTCATTTAGTACCTCTCATCGATGCCTGAGGGACTGGGAATTCTCTGGGCAAAGCAATTGCAGCCTTAGCAGTGTGGATTTTTGGGAGTGGAATGGCGAAGTCTTTTGCTCAGACATGAAATCCAGAGGTGCCCACACTGCTTGCTGAACGTGTTTGTGTTTCACACAGCCCAGAGCAGCTTCCCTCCCATCCTCAGTTTTGGAAGGAACCTTAAAGCCCATCCAGTGCCACCCCTGGAGGCCTGAGTTTAAACCTGATCCCAACCTCGCACCCCACTCCCATAATCCCGTTCCTAACCCCACTATTTTAATCACAGAACCATGGACATGTTGAGGTTGGAAAGGACATCAAAGATCATCCAGTTCCATGGGCAGGGACACCTTCCACTGTCCCAGGCTGCTCCAAGCCCCAGAGTCCAACCTGGCCTTGGACACTGCCAGGGATCCAGGGGCAGCCCCAGCTGCTCTGGGCACCCTGTGCCAGGGCCTGCCCACCCTGCCAGGGAACAATTCCTTCCCAATATCCCATCCATCCCTGCCCTCTGGCAGTGGGAAGCCATTCCCTGTGTCCTGTCCCTCCATCCCTTGTCCCCAGTCCCTCTCCAGCTCTCTTGGAGCCCCTTTAGGCCTTGGAATGAACTTGGAGGTCTCTCTGGAGCCTTTTCTTCTCCAGCTCTGTTTAAAGCAGAGAAAAGGAATTTTTTCAGGTGGAAGTTTTAGCAAAATATTTCTATACTGGAAACATTTATTTTTCTCTTTAAAAAGATATTAGAACTGTTGGATGTCTTCAGAAATACAAACAAATGTCTGTAATGAGCTGCATGTTGTCTATGCCTTGTATTTGTCTGGTTGTACTTCTTTCTTTTTGTATATATAGATATATATAGAAGAGATAAATGGTTTGGTCAAGCAGACCTGGGGAGAGTGATGCACTCCCACACACATCTGGTGTCTTGTTAATGAAGCTTTACTCATTTTTACTCAGTTAAATTGTGAAGGCTATGAAAATACCATGTTGTTTCCCCTTAGGGAATATTTTGTTGGAAGTAAACACAACATGCACGTATTTCCCTAAAATTCCATCAACTTTCAAAGCTGAGAGTTATCTCCTAAATCTCACTGCCCAGTGTGGTGTGGATTTATTCTATGTCAGAGTAAGGCAGCAGTTTGGGTTACTGCAAAGCAAACTATGTGTGCCTAAAATTCCCTGTTTCTGCTTGGAGACAAGGGCAAGCTGACTAATTCCAATGGAATATTCATTCTGTGCTGACCAGCTTGGGGGAGGAGAAGGCTCCAGGGAGATCTTAGAGCTCCTGTTAGGGCCTAAAGTGGCTCCAAGTGAGCTGGAGAGGAACTTGGGACAAGGGATGGAGGGGCAGGACACAGGGAATGGCTTCCCAGTGCAGGTGGGATGTTGGGAAGGAATTGGCTGTTTATAAGGACCTGGATTTTCCCAGAAGCAAAAGGTGAAATGAGCCCAGTGCCTGAGGAATTTGATTTTTCAAGCTCCCCAATAAGGAGTTTCAAGGTGCCCCCCACTATCCTGGGTCTCTTCCTTCCTGTTTGGAGCCCTGGGGTCTCTGCTCTGTGTTTCCCTTTGGTGCTGGGAGAAAGGGGAAACTTCCAACCCAGTCCATGCCTGGAAGCCCTAATGCCTCCTCAATTTTCCTGAATTCCTCCATGGAACAGTCTCAGGTGGATAAACACTACAGAAGCAGCCCCAAAATACCCCTGCACCCCTCGGTTGTGTTCTCCATCCCTGAGATAACTCACAGGCGCAGGGCAAAAAAGAGCTGGAAATAGCCAGAGATTTTTCCTGTTCAATATTTCATCTTGGGGAAGGGCGGAGAATATATTTGAGTCGAAACAAATTACAGATAAGTGCCTGATGTGTTTTAGGGTGGATATTTTAGAGGGATAAAACTTGTTATGAATTTCTCCCTGGTTTCCGAGTTGACAGCCTTCATGAAAATATGTAAACTACTTTAATGAAAACCTCAGGCGTTGTTTTCTTGTTTTTTTTCTTATTTGAAGCTGCCTTTATCAGGAATAAAACAGCAGATATTGAAAGCTGTGTGTTCTGCTCTTCTCTGTTTGTTTGGGAAGTCAAAACTATTTAAATAAAGGAAAATGTGAGATTAGTTGTTCTTAATCAGTAATTAAGATATGAACAACATCATTAGTCTTCTATTTTATATTTTTCAGGTGATCAACATATGATCTCCACAGCTATGGCTGAGAAGTGCAGTTAAGGTACTGTGATAATTCCATTTTAATATAGGCATATTTTTTGCTGGAAATCACTCCCAAAATTCTTTCTTGACTATTTTGTAATAACCTGTATTCCTTGAGGCTGAGTTCACCTCTGGATGGTTTTCATTTGCCAATTTGTCCACTGCACTTTCTGAAAACAACTTTATTATTTTTTTTTCCCTTGTATTCCTTAACTTTTGGTTTCCTGGTGTTAAATTCAGGAATGTTTTAGGATGTCTGTACAGACATACAATGAGAACCATGCTTCCATGATGTAGATCATGTCTTTGAAATGACTAACTCTGAAAGTGTGGTGGGGAAAACGTGTCCCTCTGGAATACTGGCCGCTGCACACTCTGTGGCACTGAGAATTCCTTGACTGGAATCACAAGATGGAAATTGGCTCAGCAGCTCTGCTGGACCACAGGATCTGCTCTTTTCCACAGGGAAAAGAGACTTGGTTTTGTTGGGAATGCACATCTCATGACCAGGATTATCTCCCTTCGAGTTGTGTTTGAATTCTGGCTGGGATTTTGAACACAGAGCGGCAGGAGGGGAGGAGTAGGAGGAGGACATGTGGCAGGTTCTTTTTTCTGGGCACTGAATTCGGGTGCCAACACAAACTGCAATGAAAAGTCATTTCTTTCCTAGGAAAAATTCAGATAAAGATTGAAAACTTGATGAGCAGTAGGAAACAGTTGTTCTCAAATGGCAGAAACTAATTCTTGCCTAAGAAATTGTCAGGGCAGGATTTCCATTCCCCTTCTACATCCACGTCAGTTGAATGTTGCTGTCAGGGGAAGAAGCTGGAAAATCATCCTGCAATTCCAATTCTCCTTTTAGTTGGAATTTTCTGCTGCTGAGTCTGCGTGGTTTATTTTACTAAAGCATAGCAAAGCTCTTGGCTTTGTTAGCGTCTTCCTTTGAAGAAAGTGAACCCATCACTTTCTCGTTTGTCATTTCCGCTCCCTAGCAAAAAACCTTTAATGTTTATTTCCAACTGGGAATAGAATGCATTCTGATGTGCGAATACTAGGCAAAAGGAGATCCTGGAAAGTCCATGCAGATTGGCTGATTTCTTAGGTCAGGTTTGGAACAAAGAATAATCCAGGAGGTCCTGAGTGAAAAGTGGGATGAAAGGGAAAATTCTGCTCAGCAGGTGATTTTATCTGAGTACTAGGCTGGTTCTTTTTGCTGAGCCAGTGAACATCTCACACTACAGAGCTGCAGGGGGCTTAAGCTCTCTGGATTTATAGGCAGCATTTATTCAGTGCAGTTCCCAGAGGAAATTATTATTGAAAGCGGAGATGGCACAGATTAATACAGGAATTAGAAGGAGCTGGCTAAGGCAGATAAAGAGCTTGGAAAAGAGGGGACTGGGACAGGATGAGGTGAGCTCCAGGTGCAGGGGAGGGATCAGAAGCATTCCTGAGGAACAGCTCTCATGAAGAGCCCTCCCTAATACTCTTTTAGTGACCTTGGCACAAGGTCTTTGCTGCAGGTTTTAAACTTCTGTAATGCTGTGAAGGACACAAGAATTACACAAAAGAATTTTGTTGACTTTGTGCATTAGTAGAACAAATGCAGCATAAGATTTAGTTGTCATAAGCTATTGTATTAGGGACTAAGAGCAGGGGGGCTGCTGTAAACAAAACAAGAGTTTCAGCATATGGAAGTTCAACCTTTTTTTTAGAGAAAGTGTTTGGTTGTAGCACGTAGCTGATGCTCTCACAACTCCAGAACTTGCCAGGACACCTGTTCCTCCAAGAGCTGCGATTTACTCTAAGTAGTTCAGAGCCTAGGTATGTTGTAAAGTCAGAATAAATAAAATTTTAGATCTAAAATACCAAGTTCTGAACCCGATTCCATCAAGTATGAATCGGTGCAGGTGTGAAGCCAACCTTGCCTGGGGAGTAGGAGGAAGGTGCCAGACTAGCAAGAAGTGGGTTATTGTAGCAGCCTTGCAACTGATTTTCGTGGAACTGGCCCATCTGCCTCCTCCCCTCCAGAAATCCCCAAACAAACCAAAAAATGGAACCAAGCCAGGGTGGATCTCAGGCTCTAAGTGAGCAGTCTTGTTCCTCGAAGTAGGAATCCTCCATCAGGGAAGGGGAACTGCAGCAGCTCAGCCACTGGGACAGAGCTGGAGGCAGAGCCCTCCCAAGGGGAGTTCCAGAGGGAGCTCTTCTAATTCCATGCTCCTGCTACAGGCAGGGACACCTTCCACTCTCCCAGGCTGCTCCAACCTGGCCTTGGACACTTCCAGGGATGGGAAATCTTAGCACAGCCCGACCTGCAGAGCAGCATTCCCAGACTGATACCAAGATGATAGTTAAAAGGAGCAAATGAACCCCAAAATGGGTCTTCATCAGTGAAACAGGAGCAGATCATCAGGAGCGTGCTGAGCTCTGTGTCCAAGCCTCTGAGGATTTGGGATTAAAGCCAAAAGGATGAGGAAGAAAAGAAATGCTCTACAAATCAGTGAAAAAATTGGTCAAAAGATAGGCAACAGAAGGTTGGAGTAACTGAGCAGTTTCCTGAGTGAGAGGATGACAGCAGCACGGTCTCCAAGGAATCTGCACAGACCTGTGATACTCAACTGATAAATGAGCTGTGAAAGACATGGGGTGTGCTGTGGGTGCTTCCTCCAGAGCCCTGGAGCTGAGTGCTGACTCTGGAAAACTGCAGCAGGACTGAGGCAGAATTAACTGCTGGGCAAGGTGGTGGCAGGTGAAATCCTCCAGAGGTGGATGCAAAGGGAGGAAGACAATAATTCCACCCAGGAGCGATGAGTGCTGAGCCTGGGCATTGCCACTCAACAGCCAAGAGGTGTAAAATACAAAAGGTGCCTCTCCCAGAATCATCATCAAGGAATCATCCCAGAATGGCCTGGGTTGGACAGGACTTCAAAGCCCATCCTATTCCAACACCCTGCCATGGGCTGGGACACCTTCCACTATCCCAGGTTGCTCCAAGCCCTGTTCAACCTGGCCTGGAAATATTTGGAGCCATATGCAGTACAGTTGCTGGGAGTCTTCAAGTCCATTCTAAAGTGCCATTTTAAAGCATCTTAATTATAGAAATAATCTGATGGAGACCTCTGACTCTTGTAAAAGAGTTGGACCAAAGAATAAAAGAGGCAGATGAAAAGAATGGAATGGAGACCCTTAGTCATGTGAGCCAGCACATTTTCATCAACTTGGTTTTAATAATTTAATAAATTAGGCAGTGGAAAATATTTCCCTACACTGAGGTCTCTCATTGTAAACTCAGCATTGACATTTTTGTTGGGAATCAAAAACTTATCAGGACTTTAAACTAATTTCTTTCTTTGTTTGTTTTTTTGTTTTGTTGTTGTTGTTTTACAGTGAAAGGAAGCTGTAACACTGTGGGGATTTAAAAAACAAACAGAAAACCGTGTGCATGTAATAAGATGGAAAATGGTGTCACTGTTACATCTAACAGGGCCCATTAAGGACAGATGTTCCCAGAGAACAGATATCCATTAGAACACGATGGAAAGGGGGAGATTTTGAAAGGGAGCCAGAACCTACAGATGGAAACTTTAAATAAATAAAAATCAACTTGTAAGTAGCCAGTATAAATAATGCAGTGGATGTGTAACATGCTCTGGATTGCTCAGAACAGCAGACAGACAGTCCCCGCATTCCCAGCGGGCTGGAAGGGATGGAGCAGCCTGCAGTGGGATCACCTGAGACGGGGTCAGAGCCTCTGGGACAAAAGGAATGTCCAGGAAAGAGCAAAGACTTTGCACAACTCGTTGTTTGAACAGTGATTTTTCTCTCCGTTGTACTGTCCACAGTTTAGTTTGGGGATGCTCCATCCCACAGGAGTTCTTTGGCCTATTTTGAAGATAAACAAAGGTGAAAGGAAAGGATGTAGAAGGACATGGCATGTTTGAGAGTGATAAAAGATGGGTAAAAAGAGTCCTCCCACTTGGCCCAACCTTTTCACTTGTTTCTTAGCAGAGGAGGTTTTTTTGGCTGAGTAGCATGAACAAAGACAAGAGTCTCCTTTAGAGAGTGGCCCCACTGTGTCCCACCAAGCCCCAGGTGACCTCAGTGGCAACAGAGGGCAAGTGCTTTGCTAAGCCACACATCAAAAGTGTTCAGGGATTGTTGATTTTAAGAAACCAGCCACAAGACTCAGAACAGTTTTAATGTCCAAGCAACAACAAAGACTGTGTTCCCTCGGAAAGGCCCCCTCACTGATAGGGAGATTGTGCTGGTTGGGAAACAGAGGATGACTGTGAGAAGGGAGTGGTGAAGCTTTGTGTGTCCCACGTGGCTGGTGTCCTACTCTGACGAGGGAAAAAAATTCAGCTTTAGACTCAGAGAACCAGAAGCCTTGTGTGAGGACAGATAAAATTGTGGTTTTCCCAGCAATTGCGGTGACCCCTCTTTTGAATGGGAATGCAACTTCTCAGGCTTTGTGTAGCTTTTACCCCGGTCCAAAAAAACCCCAAAAATCCCTGATTGTGTTGCTTGCAGAGCTGTCCATCTCTTAATTTCAGCCCATGCCTGTTGCCACCATGAGCGGTACATCCAGTCCTGTAGCCCCTTCAGGTGAAATCCATGGGAAATCAAGAGCATCCTCAGCAGCTGTGCAGGGGACACCGAGCTGAGGGTGCAGGGACACAGCTCAAGGACAGGGCCACCCAGAGGGGCCTGGACAAGCTCGGGAAGTGGCCCATGGGAATCTCATGAGGTTTAACAAGGCCAAGTGCTGGTGCTGGCCCTGGGTCTGGACAGTCCCAGGTAAGAGCACAGTCTGGGGGAATCCTTCCCTGGGAGGGTGGGCAGGCCCTGACACAAGGGTGCCCAGAGCAGCTCTGACTGCCCCTGGATCCCTGGAAGTGCCCAAGGCCAGGCTGGACAGAGCTTGGAGCAGCTTGGGACAGTGGGAGGTGTCCCTGCCCATGGCAGGGGTAGCAGTGAATAGGCTTTCAGGTCCCTTGCAGCCCAAACCATTCTTTGATTCTGTGATTCCTGCCCTATTTTCCATTCCCTTAACACCTTGCTTGGTTTTTTTTGCATCCCAGCTCTGCAGTTACACATTGTCAAGAAAATATCTGTATGTTGTGTTCCAGTTCTCACACACCATGGGTAAAATCCTGTCATTAAAGGAACCAATTTAGAACCCCATGTTTTTAAATAAATGCTTCCTGATAAACATCCTGATAGGGGCTTGATGCAAGAGGGAAGTTGCTGGCAAAAGTGTGTCATAAACCAGCCACTTCATATTAATTAACAGAGAAGGGAGAAGGCTTTGCATTTCCTTATGCTAAAAAAAAAAACAGCGTGAAGAAATTATTTTAAACAACGCCAGCTTGTTAGTGAAACCTTGTGTCTGATGAATTCACCTGGCTTGATAAAAAAAAAGGATCTGTATAATCTATGATGCATCATTGAAGTGATTTGGTTTAATGAAAGGCTGTGCCTTTTTGGTTTCTGGCAATTTGGGTGATCTGGGAATCAGACATTTGCACTCTGCACGACTCCCTGACAGGAAGGGACACGGCCTCAAGCTGTGCCAGAGGAGGCTCAGCTTGGACAGCAGCAGGAATTTCTGCATGGAAAGGGTGCTCAGGCCTTGGCAGGGGCTGCCCAGGGAGGTTTGCAGTGCCCGTCCCTAGAAGTGTTAGAAAAATGTGTGGATGTGGCTCTTGAGGACATGGTTAGTGGTGAACACAGTGGTGGTGCTGGTTGATGGTTGGACCTGATGATCTTAAAGGTCTTTTCCAGCCTTAGTGATTATAAGATATTCTCTGACTTCTCTTGTGCTGCTGTGTTAGAAGGCAGACCACTGTGTTCAAGGAAGCTCAGGGGCAAGACTGTCCTTTGTTACAACAAAAATGACTTTATTCTTCAGAAATGAGGATTATTGTGATAAATTTTGCTGCAGGAGCTGCATTTCTGCTGTTCCTCCCCTCAAAGCAGTGATTCTGGCACATTGGAAATGGTGGTTTAGCGCAGTGCTGTTTTCTTATTTCATTTGTCTCCCCAACTAACCCTGGAGCTTAATTTCTCCAGTCACACATTTTCCTTATTTTCACTGTCCTGTCTCAATTCCCTGTACTAAAACAATGCCATAAGGAGCAAAATGTTTGGCTGCACAAACTGTTGATCATGGCACTGGGAGCCAGCCAGGCAGCAGGATTGCTGAGTGAGATGGTATTTCTTGTTTGGATTCAGATGTTTATTAGTTTTTATTTATATCATAGTTTTCTAAACTGTGGGTTTTATAGCATTTTAAGGTCATAAACTAGAAATGGAGTTCTGTTTCTTTCTTTATAAAGCCTTTTAAGGGTAAACTGTTTAATTAAGAAATGTCATTTAAATTATTTTTATTTTTAACCTAATAACTAACCACCTGTGGTGGTCTGTAATATGGACTTTTTTTTCTAATTATATAATATCACTTAGACTTATGAAGAAGGTGAAGAAGGATAAACCTCCATCTTGTTTTATATATATATTACTGTATTTTAAAACTTTAAATTCTGAGCTTTCCACTATGTGATATTACACACTTCTATTTCAACTACACACCCATAATCCCAGTTCTGTCATTTATTTTTGGAAGCCTTCTCCACGGCCTCAGGTCAAATGCTGTGTTCTCTTGGGGGTCAGTGCCTGTCAGCACAGAAAGTCTAAAATTCTCAGTGACCAGAGTTCCAACATCTCCCCATCCTGTTTGAATTATGAATATTGTTTTGATAGTAAATATTGATTTTTGGTTGATTTATGGGTAGGATTGTGTTATTTAAGGTAAATAATGAAGTCATAAGGTATGTGTATGATATTTGATTTAGTTGGGGTTTTTTCTTTATTTAAAGTGGTTTTTTTTTTGTCTGTCAGCACAAAAAGTCTAAAATTCTCAATAATCAAAGTTCCAACAGATTCTTTGCCATGCTGTCACTTCATTATATATTTAGTGGTTATTGGGGTTTCCAAGAAGAGGAGTGAAACAGAAATACAAGTTTGTGTTGTGCTTTTGCTCTATCCTAGCCAAAACCAAGAGAGGATGGTTTTTATGGGTATTTAAAACTGCTGGAAAAGAGGTGCCAGTAAGAGACATTCCTGTGTGGAAGTTGGAGTGGATTTGGCAGTTTTGACTCCCTCAAGAGGAGTAGAGTCCAAACCTGGGCTTGTGCCTGAGCACTCCTTGGAGGACAATGCTCATCCATTCCTGATTTTATTTTCTGGATATATTTCTGTCTGTATGTTAAAAAAATGAATCCTTTTGAAGATTCTGTTTTGATTTAGGCTGGGGCCAGTCTTTTCTTGGTCAAAACCTTCCATTATTATTTCTGTGGGTAGTGTAAAAGCTTCCCTGACTCAAGAGTAGAATCTTTCCCCAGGAAGAATAAATAACATGCACACTGACCTTTCGGTCCCAAGGAGAGTGTCTGCTTAAGAACTTCACACTTGCTTGCCTCAGTGCAGGTTGACATTTGCAAGGTTGATAAGTTGGTTATTTGGATGTAAATCGACAGGGAAGGAAAACCACTTTCAATAGTTGTGATAAGAGTCCACTTTTTTTTCAATTTAATTTAAAATAATGGACAGTGCATCACAGAAACTCACCATCACCACCTAATTTAAATAGTGGCTGCTGTTATGCATCAGTCTGGAGGTCTGACAAAGGAAAAAGAGTTAAAATTTATTTGAATAAAGAGGAAAAAAATTCCAACCAGGGATTTTGTTCATTATGCCTTAGAGCATCTTTGCAAGCAACTCTGTGTGGTGGTAGTATTTTAGGAGTTAGAAGGGCAGTGGAATGTGAGCCATCCTGAATTCTGATCAAGATGTGCAAGCATCTGATACGGAGAAGTAAGAAAAATGAAGGTTTAGGCTTTTTTTCCTTTATTTCTTCCTTTGAAGACCCTGGATTTCATTCATGGTTCTGCGTGGTTGGCTCTGGCCACAACGGCAATGACTGCCCACACTCCTTGTTCTTGATTTAGTCAAAGCTTCTTCCACAATCTTTAGGAATTTGGTCTGGGCAGAAGCAGATTGATGTATTATCATGGAATATCCTGAATTGGAAGAGACCCACAGGGATCACCTAGTCCAACTCCTGGCCCTGCCCAGGCAGCCCAACAGTCCCATCCCATGCCTAAGAACATTGTCCAAACCCTCCTGGAGCTCTGGCAGCCTCGGGGCCCTGCCCATTCCCTGGGGAGCCTGGGCAGTGCCAGCACCCTCTGGGGGAAGAACCTTTCCCTGATCTCCAACCTGAGCCTCCCCTGGCTCCAGCCATTCCCTGCTCCCAGCGCAGAGATGGGCTCTGTCCCTCAGGAGAAGCCATAGGATGGTAATGGGGCCCTACTGAACAACTTTGTGCTCTATAATTCTCCATCTTCCCATTTGCAAATCATCTTTTTGGAGATAGAGACAAGACATTACTCCCACACTGCTGTTCTGGAAAGATGAAACTCTTTGTTTAGAGGTTTCTCAGCTTATTCTGTGCTTCTGACCCTCAAGGACCAGTGGCTAATTCAGTGTTGCTTTAAACATGACCTTATAAAATGGTGCTGACTGGGTCAGACTCTGCTTCTGAATCCTCCATGGCCACTGCAAACTTTGAGTCCTTACTTGGAGAGGGCTCCCAAAAACATTCCTTGGACTCTCTTGTTCTTAAACACACACAGGAGCTGCTCTGTACTGGAGCTGTTCCAAACCACTCTGGAGCTGAGGCAGAGCATGCTGTTCTCCTGACCTCCCAGCAGACTTTGGATGGGATATTCTGGAACTGCACACATTGGAAGGCAGAAGTAGGAGCATTTCGCCTGTCTGGGCAGTGCCTGCACAAGGCTCCAGGTTTGCTCTTTGGTGGACTACCCTTCCCCCTGCTCTGCTCGTGGCTTGTGACTGTGAGTGCTGCCTGTGCTGCCTGTCCCTCTGCAGGATTTACCTGTTGTGGCCTGGCCTAGCATTGACTTTTCAAGGAGGAAGCCTTCACACTCAGCTCCCTCTTCAAACCCTTTTGGAGCATTGCTGTGGACTGGTTTTGTGTTATTTGGAGTTTGTTCAGGGCTTTGTCCCTTCACCAAGAGAGTGATGCCAGGCTCTGCATCATGTCTGTCGTTCTGTAAGACAGGGATTGAGATCATACCCGAAATTAATTCCAAAGGAATTAATTAATTCCTGGGACTCTTACCAGGACCGATCGACCACCTCCTAGCCCTTGCCTTGAAACTACTGTTCCAGTCAGAAAAGAAGTGCTGTAATGCACAGAACATTTGCTAGATACACATTAGGCCCTCTTGGGACATTGCTACACTTTTATTTATCCAAACTTTCCCCTGTTCTCACCTCAACCCCTGAAACTCGTTATTAAATCTGCAGAAAAAGGGCCTTACAGAACACATGTTTATTCATCTGGTTCAAAATTATTGGCAAGCCTCCTTCCTGAACATCAAGGCATAGCCAAGCCCATCTCCTCCAGCCTCTGAGAGCTGCAAGTCAGCACAGTGAAACAGCCCAGTGCCTTTTATTAGATGTCGTGTACTTGACAGCCAAGTCAAATGCCAAGCTTGGGAGAGCAGTAATTCAATTCCTGCCTGAGTAATGCACAGAATGTGTCATTGCTGTCCTCCAGAGAAACCTGTGACCTCTGCAGCCAGGGCCAGCTGAAATAAAGAGTTGTGTCCTTGAAGATGGGTTTTTCAGGATAACATGAGCAGTGTCTGAACCAACCACCTCCACAACTGTGTGTCACCTTCCAGAGGCTCTGGAACTGGGCAATAAATGAGAGGCCATATCTGGTCTGTCTCCAGAAAGACAGGAAACCTGTAGTTTTTATGACAACAGAAAGTAAAGAGAAAACTGAAAAGTGGCCATTTTGGAGCAAATCCAGAGGAGGCAGCAAGATGATCAGAGGGATGGAGCTGAAAGGTTTGGTTGGGATAATTTCCATGCACATTTTTGTTTCACTCCAAGAGAAATTTGCAAGCAAAATTGCTTTTTTTCATATCAGCATTTTCCACTTAAATGTGCTTTTAATATTGTAATGGGTGGTACTGTGTTTAATAAATTAGCTTATTTCTAGCAGGAATGTTTAATAAATTGAATTTCACTACAGTGTAGATGAAGAGTCAGGGTCCAAGCATGTGTCAAGAGTTAAGCAATTTGTTCCATGAAGATTCCCACTCTGCTTTTTTGGGATCAGCGCAAGACTTTTCAAAGGGCACTAAAATCTCCTGGGAGTGTGAGGAAAAGGGTTTCACTTCTGTCGTTGAAGGAGTAAATGAACACAACCTAATGGCCAAAGTGGTGATGATGAAACCATTTTAAGGAAAAACTTCTAAGAATAAACTAAAGGATTGCCCAAGAGACAAAGAGGTAATGGGATGAAGTGGGATTAATTCATAGTCATATTTGTGAGTTTATTATTTACTTACTGCATTAAGTAAGATGAAACTGTGATTATTCAGCTTCCATCCATATGGAAATTCCTCAAAACCTGACACTTTGGATGTTAATAATGTAGTTGGAATTTGATGTTGGATGGGTTTACAGACCCATCAGATTTCAAGTACTGCTCATATAAAATGAATTTAAAATACCTGCAGGTTTTTCTATGGGTTGTAGAATATCAACCCAAGGGGTAACTCCACTCCTCCAGCTTCCAAGAGGTGAAAAACTGTTCAGGCTACAAATTCAACCAATCCATCCGTGCTTGCTGTATTTCCAGCTTCAGCAATCTCCTACACCATCTGCACCTGATCATTGGAAGGACATTTCCCCGCTGAAATGGTGATTGGCAGTGGGAAGCATTGATGTGCACGGCCTTAATTTCACATCTCCTTCAACTGTCCCTCTGTCCTCTTTCCTTTCAGAATTCCCAAGAGCTTTTCAAATGTTAAAAGGCAGAGGAGACCAAAACAAAACATGAGCAGATACCACTTGAAAAATACAACAGGTAAAGACATCATTCCTGCTGAAGGTGACAAAGAGCCGTTGGAAAAATATCTTTTCCATGCTTCTGCCAGCCCTGTTGGGAGACTCTGCTGTGGTGCCTGGCACTGGTTTTTAGGCTAAATCTTCATTTTATCTGAACAGATGTAACTGATCTGCAGCTATTCCAATTCACTCCTTGCACGCTTGGGATAAAGGAAGGCAGGCTCACTCCTCAGCTGAACAGGATAAAGCCTTATTGGGATGAGACTGGTCTCACCCACCAGCTTCTCTGGGATATAGGTTGTTAGTTTTGGGGGGTTTTTTTGGAGCCTGCAATGCTTCTGTCATCAACTTAACCCTTCTTGCCTTTTGCCTTCTTCCTGACTGTCCCTTTTGTCCATGTCACCACTCAGCAGGACTTCGGAGAAGACTTAACAAGAAAATTTAAATGGTGAAAGGGAGAGACATTGAAAAGTAAAGCAAATTCTCTGTCTTACAACAGGGTTTAAAATAAATTCATTTACTGCTGGATACTGACATTTTCTCAGTTTCATCTAAATCAACAATGGTTCAAGAACTGAGTGGATGTGGTGGTATTCAGTCCAAAGTTAGAACTTATAACCTTGGAGGTCTTTCTCATCCTGAATGATTTTATTAATCTATTGAATCCTAATGCCTAATGTGCAATTTTTATTTCTTGCTCTTTTTTTTTTTTTTTCCTCAATGTCATTATTTCATTCAGAAATGTGCTAAAGGAGGGTTGGGCTTTCTTGTCCCTCCTGGATTGTTCCAGGTGAATATCCTGCTGCTCCTGAAAATGTGGTTGGGCTGCCTTTCTCCCATGCCTGGCAAGGGCAGGAGGAGCTGGTTGTGCTGCAGTGGTGGAAAACAACAACTGTGTGCACAGGGTTTCTGGTTTAGGCAAAAATCTACCATTTTAAGGCAAAATAAGAACAGAAATCATAATGTAACTGAGTTAAATTCTTGTAGTTTGAAATTGTGAAATGCCTTCATTTGGGTACAAGGTTTGTTAGCTTTTTTTTCTTGTTGATTGATGGAAATGTTTTCCCTTAATTATCCTCTGTTTTCTAGTTGATGAAAAATAGACTAAGAATGAGCACTGACTGAAAAAAAAAAATCTCCTTGGGCAGAATTGATTTAAAGCCATCTTAGCACTGTTAAAGCTCCTAAGAGCCACTTCAGGGCTCTTAGGGACATTGGGCCTGTTTGGAGAGAGAGGGGAAATTCCACTTCTGTCTAAAATCAGGGAAAATCAGCTGGGGTGAGTCCAGAGTCAGGCAATGATCAAATTCCCTTGCTTTTCTTCTGATGAGAAAAACATGTAGAATATCCCAAATTGTGGATATACTTAAATATCTCTCCAAAGATTTTAAGCAAACGTGGATCAGGAATGAAAGGTCTGATGGTGTCTTGGAGCAGGAAATGTGGGTCATGACCCTGTTGAGGTTCCAAGCACCCTGGTGCTTGCCCTGAGCCCCTGATTTTGTCTTTTGTGAGGAAAGGCTGAGGGAGCTGGGGCTGCTCAGCCTGGAGAGGAGCCCAGCTGAGAGGGGCCCTCAGGCCTGGCTGTCCCTGGCTGCAGGGAGGGGCAGAGCAGGGCCCAGGCTCTGCTGCGGGGCCCAGCAATGGCACCAGAGCCACGGGCAGGGACTGAGCCCAGCAGTTCCCCCTGCACAGGAGGCACAGCTTCTGCCCTGGGCAGTGCCAGCCCTGAGCACATTGTGCACAGAGCCTCTGGGGTCTCCTCCCTGGGGCTGCTGCAGAGCTGTGTGCACACAATGCTGTGCCCTGGGCTCTGGCATGGCCCTGCTGGAGCAGGGAGGTGGCACCAGGTGCCCACTGAGCTCCCTTCCTGAGTGATTCTGTGGAAATGACATGGTTTTCTCCTTCCCAAAGGAATAAGGTAAAGGTGAAGGAGCCATGTGCCAAAAAGCTTGGAAAGGGAAGGGAACATTAGCAGGCCACTGTGATGTGTGCTGAGCTCCTGCAGAGGTTTGTAAATCAGAGCTGCTGGGGAAGGAGAGGGCTTAGGACCAACACTCGGTGCTAAACAGTGGAAAATTCACCTGGGCACCTTGTGCTGCATTCACCTAGGTGCTGGGGAGGTTTTAACTCAAGAGTGTCCAGTGGCGTTCAGGGTCCTGAGCTGGCATTTCAAAGGCCCAGTGCAGAGTTCTGGTTTTCTCTGGAGTTTAGCAGTGGCACAGAGGGTAAGTGACTGGAGCACGGAGGTGGCACCGGTGCCCACTGAGCTCCCTTCACTGAGCCAGTCTGTGACAAAAACACCCCAACCAGCACCGAGCACAGACACCAAGCAGGGCTTTGGGGCTGAGAATTCAATCAGCTGATGCTGCCCAAAAGTGCAGCTGAAGCGGGAGGTGGGTGGACACCACCCCTCCTTGTTTGGATAACCTGAGATACTCTTGATGCTTTATCTCTGCAGAGGACTTCACCACGTACCCGGACAATTTCAAACATAGGGATTTTGTTTTCACCTGTAAATTGTAGTGTAGGAAGACACAAGTTCGTTTTGCTCCAGTTAAAGCTAGAGAACAGCAGTGCTAATGGTGGGGACTGAAGCTTTCCCCTGTTCCCATTAAGTTAGCTTGGATGTTCCAGGTTTTATATTTCTGTTTTTAATGAGCTATTATAATGAGCTAAAACAAATGGCAGTGCTTGCCAGAAGCTTCTCAGTGTACTTGCTAATGAGAGAATGAAAATAGATTTGGGATTGTTTGTAGAAGTCTTTGGATTAAATGTGTTTATTTTTGAGTGACTTACCTCCCTGTCTGAATATTAACAGTATATTCACAAAACTCTGCCTCATTTGCCAGGGGCCTAAGGAGCCAAATGATTTCCTGCGGCTGTGCAATTTTGTTGCTAGAGTGTTGATTTTACCAAGTTTTCTGCATAACCATATGGTCAAGAAATTTGAAGGTGAGAGGCCATAAAATGGAACAAATACCTTTGAGGTTTCGGGTTTTGTTCTTCACAGTTACCATTCCCATCTTACATAATTTAAAATAATTATTTTTATAAGCAGGTAGAAATGATAAATAGTAGCAAATACTAACATTTACTAGCAGAGACCTTCCCTTCTCCCCAAACAGTGCTTTCACAAGGTCACATCCAGAGCAGGAATGTCCAGAAGGGACCAGGCAGGGGAAGCAAAGCCTGAGAGCTCCCAATGCCCTCAGCTGCAGCAACTCCACTGAAAATGTTTTGTGGAGCCATCCCTGCATCTGGATTTGTGGCTTTGAACAAACTGGAGTTTTTATGTGAGACCTGTCTTTTTATATTGACTCCAAAAGGAATGAGGGACGTGTCTTTACAAACAAGCTGTGAGTCTGCTGGTAAATAAAGCTAGATACTGAGAGAGAAAAGAAATGATGGGAAGGATTCCACTGATTGATAAATGGAATGAGAGATTTGTCTTTACAAACAAACTGTAAATAAAATTGGATACTGGGAGATGAAAGAAACAATGTAAAGAACCATAAATTCCATAAAGAATTCTACTGAGTGACACAAGGAAAAGACAGAGGAGGAGAGTTATACATTAGAAAGGAGTCTGAGGTATTAGGTCTTTCAGGTATTCGGCATTTTGGAAAGTCTGTACCTCTCAAGTACCTCACCCAGTGGGGAAGAGAGAGGGACATGCAGCTGGGAAATTAGGATAAAAAGGAGGCTTCATCCTCCAAAAATCTGAGAGACCCCAAGGGAAATGCCCCATGGCTTCTCCCTTTATTCAAACAAAGTTACAGGACTCCTCTGTCTCCTTTTCGGACATAACCCTCTGGTGCTAGTGGATTAATTTTCCTGACAACTCTGTTGGTTAAAATGAACAGGAATGCTAGAGAGAACTTCAGCACTGCATTTGGATCACTCCCAGAGGAGCAAACCATAAGCAAATGGTTTCTTTACAGAATCCAGCTTCTCTTCATTCGTATTCAATTCCATGGTAATTTTCCTGTGGTAGAGACAGGAAAATTAGGATTATCTCAGCTGCTGGACTGGCTGCTTCTAGAGCAGGCTTTAATTCTGCCTGGGTTTAGCTGAAGCCTCTCTAACTGGGCCAGGGAGCCACTGGGTCACCCCTGAGTAGGAGATTTGGTCTTTGAGATGATGCACCTGAGGACTCATTTTTCATCATGGGAAGATCCAACCTCTCATTGTGGTCGGGAGAATTTTCCAAGCAGTTGGACTTGACTGTGATCTGATTGGAGAGCACTTCGGTGTGACTGAGAATGTGGAATGAAGGCTGCATGGAAAGGGAGGAGCAACTTCCTGCCAAATGGGGAGCACGATCCTGCCAGGGTGGGGTGTGCAGTGTGACCTGGTCTCTGTGAGAGAGTAAAGGTACCACCAGCAGTGCTTTCCTCCCAAAACCAGGAGTTCCCTCCTTTGTGCCGTGGGCTGGCACTCAGCAGGTGGATGTGAGTGTGGATGTGGGTATGGATATCACTGTGGGTGTGGGCTCCTTCCATGACTGATGAAGTCAGAACAATATTTCTGATCTCTCCAGTGCCGTTTCCATCCAAAGGTGCTACTCCAAGGCCTTGCCACCTGTCTGTTTTTATTCTGTTGTTGTCACGTTTTGAATCATGATATCACGGAATCATTAATATTGGAAAAGTCCTTCAGGATCATCCAGTCCAACCTTGGACTGATTCCACCATGTCCCTGATCCATTCTTACTGTTCTTTCTTGCTTGCACCTGCCTTTTATTTGCACTTTGGACTTTTCCTTAATTTTTTTTACCATTTCATTCTTCTTTCTGGAGAAGGAAGAGTGCCATCACCAAAACCAGATTTCTCCCAGGAGAAAATTTCCTCCAGTCTTTGCAAACCCCGTCCAAAATGTGTCCCCACATTAGTGGGACATACAGAGATGATGGCAAAATGATTTCGTTTCATTCCGTTCTGAGCATGAATAGCGTTGTCCCAATTTTTCATTCCTTACAGGCTCTCACTCTGGGACACTGCAGCAACTCTGCCAGAGTCTGAGGAAGGCTCAGGAGTCCCCCTGAGTGTTTGCCTTCACAAATGTGCGTTACAAATGCAGCCATTAGCTCTTCATCCCTTTTTAAATCCGAGGCAACCGACACAATAGGGAACACTGATGGCAAAGAGAGGAGACGACGGCAGGGGGAGGAAAAAAAATAAAAACATCACAAACAAGGTTAAAAAGTGCAGCAGGTAAGAGCGAATTGTCAGCGTCTGACTCCTCAGGAGCAGAGGCAATTTATAACGCGGTGACTCAGCCGGGAGTGTGCAAGAAGGGAGCGCAGCGCTGCCTGCCTGCTTTGATCCCTGCCTTTCCAGGGGGCTGGGATGCGGCAGGGACCGGTGACTCACTGCCGGCCTGGGGCAGCTCCCAGCTCCGCGCCCTGCGGCTCCAGAGCCGTATCAACACCCTGCCGGCCCCTTAACGCACACCTTTGCAAGCCCTGTTCCGCTGCCTGCTCAGTTCCTGGTGGTTTCGGTGCCTTTGCAGATCTAATCTGCATTCCAGGGATAAACAGGGCGTTAATGAAGGTATGGAGAGCTCTGCCTGTGGTAATTGCAGAGCCGGTTTTGGAATTGCACGAGGTTTACAAAGCTGGGAGAAGTCACTACAGCGCGGCTGAAATGAGGTGATCATAAGCACCCGTGCTGTATTGATTAATGCTCTCGTGTGCACGATAAGGCAAAGGATGCTGTACCTGCTGTACTGCTTTTATCTGCTGTGCCTAATTGGAGTTTTACCCTGGATTTTACATATTCCATCAATGATGAGTTAATTGCATATGCCAAATGGATAATGAAGTTATTAGCAGTGTGCCTGAAAACCACAGAGGAATTATCCAGGAGGCTGCTTTCTGCTCTGGGTCCTGGCTGGTTTGATATTGAATTGATATTAATTTGAACACTGATGTCACGCTGTTGTATATTGTGTAAACAGTCAGCTTTGTTCAGCTGTATTTTCCCTGTTCCTTGGCTTTCTGTGGAGGAGGGGGAAGTCTTGTTTGCTCATGAACACCATGGCAGTGGGAGGGCCAGCTGCACGTTTTAGCTTAGGTGCAAGATTTCTGTTGGGGAAAAAAAAAAAAAAGGTAAATCCCAAGGGAAGATCTCTGCTGTAAAGCCTGTCAGTGCAATCTGCCAGAGAGCCTGGGATTTGGGCTTGGAAAAATCCCATTGCAGTAATCCATTAATCCATGGAATTACCTCTAAGCTTTTCAATATGAGGAAGTCCTTAGATGAGATCCCAATTCTTTTTTTTTTTTAATTGGTATTTAACATTTATGGCGCTTTCTGGTGCTTGATTTTCTTTTATCCACTGCCCTCTACAGGTCTCATGGATGGAGTTAGACTGAGGGAGATGAGGTTGCAGCAGTGGCTGGCTCTGGCTTTAAAAGAACTGCAGAGATGCTCTCAGAGCTGTTTTCCATGCTCTCTGGGAAGGGAAAAACATTTACAGTGGGAGAAGTTCAGGTTTTAATACAGTGATGGGAAATTCCAGCTTTTATAGGTACAAAAGCAGTATTTCCTTTCTAAAAGCCTTCCTGGTTTGTGATAAGAGCTATGCCACAACACTGTCAGTGCATCAAATGTTTGTCTCTTTATCCCTTCTTGGTGTATTCCTGTTAAAAACCATTTTCAGGGAGAGATCATACTTGCAGATGAACTGAGAAATGCTGCTGAACCTCAAAGTCTTGCTCTGAGTAAAAGGAGGGGTGAATTCCAGTCTCCCTGTGGTTCCCATCTCCTCACTAGGCTCTGGGGGCCTTTCCCTGTCCTGGAGACTGCGAACAACTGGTTTTCCATGGATTTTCCTTACATTTAATGAACAGGAAGTGAAACTGCAGCACGTCCCCTCACAGGGATGTGCTTTCCTCTATCTTGACTGCAGCTTTCCTGAAGTGATTTGCATCTTAATAGCTTTGATGCTGCTATCAAAGGATTTTAGGGGAAGGACAAAAAGGCAGCAGCGTGGAATGATTATGTGAACCTCTCTTCCCAGAGAAACTCAGCTGAAAATAGAAATATTGGCTTTAAAGCATGCCAAGGCTTCAGTTCAGGCTTTGCTGCGCCCGCTGGTGCCTGGCATTGCTCTCAGAAATGAATATAAATTCAGTTTTAGCTCTTTAGTGGGCACCACTCAGCAGAACTGCTGCAATCCCACGGCTTGGCCAGTCAGGGAAAAGGCAACATGTTGTTGTTGAGTTAGGAAAACTATCCCAGACTTCTCCCTTACAGAGCACCTCTCTGTGAGTTGTTTTTAAGGCGTTGTGGTTTATCTTTGAAGATAAATCAAAGCTGGCTGGAGCACAGGGGCTTCTCCTGAGCCAAGAGTCAGCAAGGAGCTCGCTGTGGGAATTTTTGGATGGACTAGAGTGTGGTGTAGGCTGGAGCAGTTCCTGCTGGGGATCCCACATCCCTCCAACATGTACAGTCGTGCAGACTGCCTGGGGCACCAAGTGACTGCTGGAACAGCCACACTATTCTTGGATTCCATGGTTCTACCCTCCAGGAATACAGTTTCCATGGTCCCAGAGCTCCCTGCAGTGCAGAGCAGTGTGCAGGGCACAATGAGGACAGTCCTTCAGAAGTGACCTGAACTGGAGCGCTCTCCCGCGTCATTATCTCCATCCTCAGCAGGAGAATAGGATTAATCCCAGATCTCTGGTGCACTAATTGTGTAGCTTCTGTAGATTTATATATGATCCTTATCTCCATGATTTGTCTCTCCTATGCACACCCATTAATTTATTTTCCCTGTTCAAAAGATAGAGTTATAGATAATTTTAATGGTTCTGTGGTTGGAGCTTTGGTTGAATTGTATCCCAGCACTGGGGCATTCCTCCCCAAAGTGGATCTGTTCCTAAATCATCCTCCCTAAAGGGCTCTTCCTAAAGTTCCTGCAGCTGTGCAGTGGTACAGGAAAAGGCACAGAGGTAACCAGAGCTGGCTCTGCTCACCATGGCACCCAGAATTTGTCAGCTGGGTTTGAAACAGCTGGGGATGATGGAGGGGGAAAAGGAATTTCCATTGATCTGCAGCTTTGCATTCTTCTTCATTTTCTAGTTGATTCGGAATTTGGGGTGTCACAGAAGAATTTATCTGGTATCAAAATCTTGAAGCACAAATAAGCCACTGCAAGCTGTCACTTACAGCAGAATGTTCTATTATGGTGAGGTCTGTGGGATTTAAACAGAAAGGAGGGTGGAAACTTTGGCCGCTTTGGAGGAGTTGTGAGCACAGAAATAAGGGTAAGAAAAGGGTAAAATATGCAGGGACAATTAATCCAAATAACCTCAGGTCCCAGCAGGATGGAAAAGGCCAGGTGGGTACATTTAGGATGCAGGCAGGTACAGGACAGAGGTCTGTGCTCATGAGTTACAGACCCTCTGAAAGAATGGGAAAAGGATTTTCCTTCCTTGGACATGAGGAGGAATTTCTCCATGGAAAGGGTACTCAGGCCTTGTCAGGGGCTGCCCAGGGAGGTTTGCAGTGCCCATCCCTGGAGGTGTCCAAGGAAGGGCTGGAGGTGGCACTCAGTGCTCTGGGCTGGGGACAAGGTGGGCATTGGGCACAGCTTGGGCTCCATGGGCTAGGAGGGCTTTTCCAACCTGAAGGATTCTGTAATTCCATGATTCTTATCTCTAGTGTCTTCTCAGACACCAGCTTTTGTCCTCAGCAGCTGCTGTTGGAAGCTCCTGACTGGCTTTGTCCTCTCAGCTACCTGGCTGCTCCTCTCCCTGTCCCTGTGCACTGGGCTGTGCCAGGGATGATCAGCTCTGAAATTCTGGTGGTGCTTTACCTTGCCTCAAGCCCAATTTGCATTCCTGGGCTTCCCACTGGCAGTTAGGATTGCACTGCCTTCACCCAGATCGTGACCATCCCAATATTTGGGGAGGAGTGTCTGGGGGTTTTATTGCTGCACTAACAGAGCCAAGTTTTCCGAGGGCAGATGTTGAGAGGTTGATAATTTAGGTGTCAGCATCAGCCTGAAAGGCTCTGCCAAGAACACATCAGCTTTAAGCCAGAGCAGGACAAAATGTGTAGAATCTGTTGGCTGCAGGCTGTTGGATTTTTGGATCAGAACTGACTTTTACAGGGAAGAGAGTCGGGTCTAATTTTGCTCTCATTTTCCCCAGGTAATTGTGTCAGTCAGGATAGGTTTCCCACAAATACATTGCTGTTGCTATTAATTCTACCCACAGATGGCTTTGCTGTGTAACTCCCTCCCTGCACGCCTTTATGTGGTGACAGGGTGGTATAAATCCTAATGTTCTCCTTACAAGATTCAACAGAGGTGGATTAAAAGCAGTTCCTCTTCGCTGAGCACTCGGCTCATGGAATTCTTCTGCCTTCACATGAGTAGAGAGTACCCAGAAACACAGGAAAGGACATTGCTGCCCACCCAGACAGGGACTAACAGATCCCTCAGGATGCTGTCAAGTGTCTGCACCTTGATTTATCCCTTCCTTGACATACCCTTGAATAGGATTTACAACAGACAGAGCCCTAAGTTCACAGAAATGTATTTATGAAGTAAAATGCAGCAGGGAAATACAATTCTTCATTCCTGATCTTTTGGAACTGTGATTCCTTCCTGAGCCTCTGTTTAGGGTGAAAACAGAGAGCTGCCCAGCTCTAGCAGTGCCTGGCTCACTTGGCTATTGATGCATAATTTTGTTTGGGTTTGTAATTGCTGTTTAAGGCAGTAATTAATACATAAATAGGCAATTTGCTGCATTTCAGCTGAGGTTGTTTGGGCTGGGGAGCAGAGGATCTGGAGGGGAGGGGAAGGCTGGTGGCCCTGGGATGGGCAGGAAAGGGACATTGGCTTGGGCTCTCTGCTCTCAGCAGCACAGCCAGACATAAAAACCTCCCAGCGCTGGAGCTGACCCATAATGGGATTAGATCTGAATCACCTCGTTCTCTCTCATCACCATTTGAAAGCTCTGTGATCCTGCTTAAAAATGCTCCTGGATTGTTTACCTTGATGGAGACCAAGGTAATCCTCAGGCTACTCCAGCCACTCATGTACTCTCAGAGCCCAGTATTGGCTGAATTGATTTGTCTGGAATCAAATAGAGTTACTGGTTTAGGTTGTTTGTTTGGTTTTTTTTTAATCTAATGGGAACAGAATTCTGGCCATGTTGATTTTCTCCCAAATTAACTTTTCTGCTCCCTGGTTTAGTCTTTCCTTCACATGGCTCCCATGAAGACAGCACTCTCTGGTGTCTCCTCCCCCCAGATCAGAGCCTTGGCTGTGATTCCCAAATGAAATTGCCCCTCTGCACTTGCAGCAGCAGAAACTTTTAAGGTCACTAACAATTCAGAGATTTCCAAACTGGAATGAAGTATTTCCTGGAATTTGGGAATCTTGAAATGTTCTCTCCTCGGGAGCAATTATATTAAAGCCAGCAAAAAGAAACTATTATTAAGGAGAGATTGGTGTAACCCTCCCAGACCAATGCTGGTGGGCAGATCCTCTTCCTCTTAACCTCAGTGTCCCAGGGGAAGAACCTTCACACACTCCAAGGGGAACAACCTGCCCCTTTGACAGTGAAAATGGAAGTTAGTACTTCCAAGGGGGTTCACTGCCAGTCATACATCTCCAGGTCAGCTTAGCAGCTTCTCTGCCAAGCCTTGGCCTCACTCTCAGGATGTTAAGTCAGGTTTAGTCACCAGACTGGATTTAGCATAATTCACACCAAAACCAGCACATGGCCACCACTGGCAGCTTGCAAATAGAGCATTGTCCCAGTTCCTTGACCACCTTCCAAGGGCAGAGAAGAGTATCCTGCTCCACTGGCCTTGGCCCAGCTGTCTCAGAAATCCCAGGAGCTATTGGACACCTGCACCCAGCATCATAGCATCGAGCTGCTGTCTGCACAGAGGCCTCGTGCTCATCAGCAAGGTGACATCCCAGCTCCCATGGAGCTCAGAAATAAATCCAGCTGGATTTTGGCCAGTCTGGGGACTGCACAAAGACTTGTGCCTTGCTCCTATTCCTTGTTCCAACAGCAGCTCTGGAGGGGCTGGGCAGGGAATGGAGGACAGTGGGATGAAATGGTTGAGGTCATCTTGGGTTATTTCATCTCTAGGATGAAAACGCCACAGATGTTCCCAGATCCATAATTTAATTGGGCAGTAATTCATTCTGCAACCCTTTTTTTTTAGGTTCAGGCCAACATCAGATGGGAAAGTGCTGAAATCCCAGGCTGTGCTGAGCTCTGCATTTTGGTTTGGGGCTGGATATCTTTGTAACT